>CM068825.1:82793796-83370958 GCA_028554795.2 Sinohyriopsis cumingii
AAAATTTTATACAATTTTACAGACAAGTTCAGAAAAGATTAGATGAAAACATGTGTTTAAAAGGCAGGGCTCTCCTAACAATAGTGGGCTGAACACATACTGGCCACTCTCTTTTATCGTCATATACTTACTGCATTCAAACTTTGGGATAATAATATTGAGATATAATCAGAAATAATAATAAAAAAATCTCCAAAGAGAGGAATTGTTTATGAATATATTAAGAACACAACAGTAAACTTTCACTTGCCAAAAGCTCAATACTGTTTCTGTACTTAATTTCAAACATTGCAAATACTGCACATTTTAAATAGATTTTGAAATTGGACCATTCCATTTGAAAAACCAATAGGGAGAAATAGCATCATAAGGCTTGAGGCAGTACTGCTTGATTGACAATTTAATTACTTTATAATTAGGCTCCAGCAAAGTTCACTACGGTTCTACAGAATCTCTCAGATAAAGAATCAACTCACTAACTGTGCACTGGAAAAATGTGGAAATGAAAGGCTAACATAATCCAAAGTTACATTTCCTGTATTTTCGTAATTTGCTGTTATGCAATAGTTAAATATGCACTCTGTATACCGGTAGTTACTTAAATAATATTCATTGGTCTGATATAACTTGCAATAAATTTTGTGCTGATCAAGATTAATGAACAATGTGCAAACACAGCCATTAAATTCTGTCTTCCAATCTATATCCATTAGGTACTTAATAATGATATTAATGAACAATGTGCAAACACAGCCATTAAATTATGTCTTCCAATCTATATCCATTAGATACTTAATAATGATATTAATGAACAATGTGCAAACACAGCCATTAAATTATGTCTTTCAATCTATATCCATTAGGTACTTAATAATGAGGGGAGAATCAGTAAGGGTCTTAATAAGCATGACATCTAAAAATGTTACCTGTGAACAAAATTAAATCTGGACTGGTCACAACATTAAGAAAATGCATTTTTTTGTTCTTTTTTCTATTCCTTTTGTTTTTGTTGATGCTTTGAAAAATATCTAGAGTAGCTGGCAAAGAATAGGGTCAGTGGGAAACTAGTCATAAAGCTAGTTTTCATTTGGATTCATGGAACAAATCAGTATAGTGATATCTTTCACCATGAATAATTGTCAAATTTTTGGCAAGAAAATTTAGTTTTAAGAATTTAAATTTAATGATATTCAATGTACTTCTTTGAAGAACAACTTGTGAGTCTCTCAGCTGGACTTTTACAAAGTTTTTGCATAGTTTCATGTGGAATAAACCTAATGTGTAAAGACTTCAATGAGACTTAATTTGCAGCACTTTAACAGAAAAATAGCTGCCATTAAGTATTGATTGAAGCACAATTGTATGACAGGAATATAGTGCAGAAATGCAGCAGTGAATATATGGGATGTAATCTGCCTGAGCTAATTAAAAAATTCACCAAGTCCATCTGGACATAGAACACAATTAAATTTACTATATGTTCTCTACATTTGTTTCTCAGTACTGACCTTTTCACTGTGTGACAATCAATACAAATCATATGTTAATCTAAAATACCTTCAAAGATGACTTCAGGGTGAAGTTCTCGTCAAAGGTTGACCTGCTCTTTTTTGAGATGCTGGACTGTCAACATAGCAGCATGTAAACAGAACACAGATTTCACTTCCGGATCATCACCAAGGCCTTATTACTCACTGTGCACTGTCGCCGAAATACACACAGACAACAACACCCTGAGCTCACATTATCAAGAATAAACAGTTACCTTTAAATCACTACCAAAAATGCATAAATAAAACTCTTCTATCACCACCAAAATGAGAGAGGAAAAAATGTTCTAAAAATAGACTAGAACTACATTCGTGGGTACTGAACTGGAAGTATTAATTGTGACCTGATTCCATCTGGAGTGAAGCAGCATAGCAATTCATATCCACATTACAAAGGAAATGATGTCCACTGACATCATTGGATTATCTTTGGATAAATACATCTTCAGAAATCAGAGGAAGCAATCTGAGGAAGGTTTAGATTGCAAGAGGTAATTAATTAACTTTGTTTTGAGACTTAGGACATAATCATAGGACATAGGTTTTCATTGTGCATTACTCTGAGACTTTTTTCATTTTTTAAATAAACTTCAAATATTTATAGTGAAGCTCAGATCTGTCATGTCTGCAATTATGATTACAATTTCCTGGGGAATTAAAAATTATCATTTGTGGGTTTTTTAATCAAGTTTTATATGTTTTCAAGGAATCATACTCTTTTGTTGGTGGGATGGGGAAAGGGTAAGATTAACCCATAGGCTATTAAGGCTATAACCTGAGACCCTCATATTTTGTGTGCCCTCCTTAAGGACCTCCATTCCACTGACAGCAAGAAATCACAATGTGTATCAGATATGTATAAAAGTAGCTTTTTGTATTTTGATGGGTATATAATAAAGAGTATTAAGAGAATACAAAGAGGAAATTTAAAATGTAACATATCAGTACTAACAATTATTCTAATGTAAAGGGACAAAGCTGAAGCCAAGCAAAACAGGTTTGCTTTGATTTGTAGATTTTCATGATGCTTTTAATACATTATTAGCCACATCATGACAGTGAAATGGCATCTAAGTGCCTTTCCCAAGAACACATGAAATCAGCTTATCTTGGCTGGCATAGGCGCATATCAAACCTGCAACCCATGCTTTACCAGTCCAACTACTGCAGCCTCCCCCCATCTGACATATTTAAGGTCCATGTTTTAGATTACTTTAACTTGATCATCAAATTCATCTCAAATCATTTTCCTCAATAAATGGTGTGATTACAGAAAGAACTAGTCAATGCAGGTCACAGTGACCTAATAATATTTGGTACCATGGTATACAAAATGCACATATAGTGACTGTTGACTAAATATATACATGTAATAGCATCCAAAAATGAACATAAAGGTTCATTATTATTATACTTTGGTCATCAAGAACTGGAATGTCAGGGAATTAAAAAATGGAAGAGAATAACTTGCTGTTATACAGATCTGCAAGAATAGGATCACAGTTCACAATTGTGGCACTGCTGACATACATATATAACAATGACTCCCATGCTATTATGTGCAGTGTGCTAGTAACACTGCAAGAGTAGTGTGTGTAAAATCTATACAATGAAATCTCTTTGTCCATTTTTAGTGATATGCATATCACATCAGTTGCTAATTATCACTCATAATGACGTTAATCTGCACAGTATTTATGTCTGCCAGTGTTTGAAACTAAATTTATTCAAAACCTAGTTTTCTGTATTTTCTGTGGTCTAAGATTAACAGAATCCCCCACAATCTGAATCAAAGTTGGACAGGAAAATTTAACCGGGATGAAATGAACATTGTATCAGACACTTAAATGAGCCATGTGTTTTTTAGATGTAAAATTTCTTATCCCAATGGTTCAGTTTTCCAATCCAATATCTATGCATAATTATGGAGTCTTTTTCTCACATTCATTAATGAAAAATAAGGTTTGAAGTCAATTAGGCTTATTGTGAATACTGCTGCAACTTCACTTAAAATTCAGTGTAACTTTAATTTAAATGTATATCAGCACTTAAAGAACAGTAATCAAGACAAACAAAAAGGTAAGAAGCATTTAAAGAACAGTCATCAAGACAAACAAGAGGGTAAAAAGCATTTAAAGAACAGTCATCAAGATAAACAAGAGGGTAAAAAGCATTTAAAGAATAGTCATCAAGATAAACAAGAGGGTAAAAAGCATTTAAAGAACAGTCATCAAGACAAACAAGAGGGTAAAAAGCATTTAAAGAACAGTCATCAAGACAAATAAGAGGGTAAAAAGCATTTAAAGAACAGTCATCAAGATAAACAAGAGGGTAAAAAGCATTTAAAGAACAGTCATCAAGACAAACAAGAGGGTAAAAAGCATTTAAAGAACAGTCATCAAGACAAACAAGAGGGTAAAAAGCATTTAAAGAACAGTCATCAAGACAAACAAGAGTGTAAAACGCATTTAAAGAACAGTCATCAAGACAAACAAGAGGGTAAAAAGCATTTAAAGAACAGTCATCAAGATAAACAAGAGGGTAACAAGCAATATACATCATCCTGATTGTGCACTAAAGAGAGCTTGCAGAAAGGTCCAAAAATGTGCATAGCACAAAAGATAATGTCATCTTTTAACCTTAAGATTAAATATGACAGACAAAAATGTAATATCTGATCTAGAATCAAGTTTCCTGCTAAATGTTTTTGGATGCATATTTGTGGTAATGAATATTTATCTTGATTTTTATGAAAGCCTGATCATGTGAGGATAGAAGTCTGTAAGTTTTATCATTTTATATGTACACTAAAACTGTAGGTTATCTGTCTTCTACACTGGACACTTGTAAGAATGCAAGATTGATATAATCCTTCAATTGTCAATGAACAGTCTGTGAGAACCAGTGGTCCTTGCATAGTATGTGAGAAACTATGGTCCTTGTATACTATGCAAGAATCACTGAGTCATTGTATCGTATGCAAGAATCACTAGGTTTCTGTATAGTATGTGAGAATCATTGGTCCTTGTATAGTATACAAGAATCACTGGGTCCTTTAAAGTAAGCAAGAATCACTGGTCTTTGTATAGTATACAAGAATCACTAGGTCCTTTAAAGTAAGCAAGAATCACTGGTCTTTGTATAGTATACAAGAATCACTGGGTCCTTTATAATATGCAAGAATCACTAGGCCAAGTTGTATAGAATGCAAGAATCACTGGGTCATTTTATAATATGCAAGAATCACTAGGTCCTTGTTTAGTATGCAAGAATCACCTGGGTCCTTGCACTAAAGTATGCATGAATCACTGGGTCCTTGTTTAGTATGCAAGAATCATTAGGTCCTTGTTTAGTATGCAAGAATCACTGGGTCATTTCATAGTATGCAAGAATCACTATGTCACTGCATAGTATGCATGAATCACTGGGACAATTTATAGCATGCAAGAATCACTAGGTCCTTGTATAGTATGCAAGAATCACTGGGTCATTTTACAGCATGCAAGAATCACTAGGTCCTTGTATAGTATGCAAGAAATGCTGGCCTCTCCATTGTCTCTTGTTAAAATAAATGTTGTTTCTGAATTTTTTAATATTAGGAACATGTTCTTTAACCAAAAGATGTCATACTGTATATACTCACTTATAAGTGGAGTCCACCTTTAAAGAACATAGACCTTGATGCACCAGCAGACCAGGAACTAATGTTGTTTGTTCTACAGATTACCATATATACTCGCGTATAAGCCCAATCTTATATAAGCCGACCTTCCAAACTGAATCGGTGTAACACTAAAAAAGTGCATGACCCGTGTATAAGCCTATCCACAACTCCATGACATCATAAGATGCATGTGGTAAGTTCTAAATGCATTCATTTATGTAAACTTATATTAACAAAATAATTAAAAAGAAATGGCATAAACTTGTTTGAAAAGTAAAAAAATTATTTAATTTTCTGTTTTCTTATTGTTTCTGCCTAATTTAGATTTGTGTATAACTTGATTGAACGATGACAAGAACTGAGCATTCACGAGTTGCTGTAACACTACCTCTCCCTTTAGACTCAATTATTGTTTGTTTATGCATTGGACATTTTATATCAGTGCACCAGTAATTACGTTTGTATTTTGCCTTGAAATTATATATACCTAACTCATTAAAATGTGACACCAGTATGACAACACAACGAACGACAATACGGTTTGACACAACACTCGCATTAGGCTAATGAACGTATTTACTTAATGGTACCACCGCATGTACATTGTAGGTTTAAACATGCGAAGAATGAAGTACATTCCGTTGAATGAAGTACATCCCTTGAAGTCGAATCAATGCTTCAAAAATTATGTTAATGTCGTAAAAGCTGATGTGTAGTTTGCTTTGATGTAAGCGACCTTATACCATAACTATCAACTATCACGCCGGGACGGAAAAAATTCCTGATTTTGAGCACAGGTGCTCGACGCGAGCTTGATGCTGAGAGAAAAAAAAAAACAGTAATCTAAAGGAAAAAAAAAATACAGAGTGACAAAAATACCTTAGATTACCCCCATGACCCGTTTTGATATAGGACCCTCTCTATTATAATATATGAGAGAAGATACGGAACTTCCAAATACTTCGTTCCACCCATGACCCTCGATTTCCTTCTGCTATTTCCGTCTTTAAAGGCACACGTCCATACTGTATGGCTTGTTTTATTCCTGAGATATCTTTCTATCCCTCAAGCTATCATTGACTTTTCTGCGATGTACAAAACAGAAGTTAAAGGCTCCGAAACGTGCAATTTTCGCGAATTTTTACTCTGATACAAGTCCGATCTCATGTGATAATAAGTATAACCTTTTGAGCCAATCATATTTCGGCGTTGGCGTGTGTGCCGCATAGTTTACCTATTTTGAAAATAGAGTCGCATGTATACACTGTATGTGCAGTGAAGAAGACAATGTCTAATTCTTGCATGGAACAGGATTCCTAAAGTTGAATCGAGTTAATGGTAAGTAAAAACTTACTTTTGCATCAACCAGTGTTCTGTAATTCCAGAAGGATGCACCATAGAGATTAAAACATGGTACATGTAGCTCTTTTCACCGGTTTTCACATGTGCACGCACTTGTCCAACAAGAAAAAATTCGCGAAAATCGCACGTTTCGGAGCCCGTAACTTCAGTTTGGTTCAACGCAGAAAAGTCAATGATGGCTTGATGCATAGAAAACTATCTCAGGAGTAAAACAAGCCATATAGTATGGTCATTTGCCTTTAAAAACGGAAATAGCAGAAGGAAATTGAGGGTCATGGGTGGAACGAAGTATTTGGAAGTTCCGTACCTTCTCTCTTATATATTATGATAGAGAGGGTCCTATGTCAGAACGGGTCATGGGGGTAATCTAAGGTATTTTTGTCACTCTATGATTTTTTCCTTCAGATTATTTTTTTCCCCTCAACATCAAGCTCGCGTCGAGTACCTGTCATTTTGAGGGTCGTTCCACGCCTACCTTCCGATTTCATAATACCTCCAGACTTTTGCAGAGAACTCCCAATTATTATATTAAGTCTTCGATTTTCATTTATCCTTTGAAAGAAAAGTCCTACATAAATTTATATATCGCATGCAATCTATGGAAGCCATGTTATGTTGCATATTGTTGTGACGAAATAATTACTTTACTAGAAAGAATTCACTTCTTCAATAAACAGCACGTTAAGTTTAAACATTACTCGTGTAAATTCACGATTGTTTTTAAACCTCTACAAGAATACAAAAATCAGAAAATAACCCCCCCCCCCAAAAAAAAACCACAGCAATAAAATTATCGACAATTAATTGCAATCCCAAGAATGATCACTGTGAATGCTGTAACTCCATATTCTATAGTGATATTCCCACCAAAGAAAACCGCTCCGGTGGCCTAGTGGTTAGAGCGTCCGCCTCGGATGCGGAAGGTCGTGGGTATGATCCCCGGCCGAACCGTACCAAAGACTTATAAAATGGTACTAACAGCTGCCTCGCTTGGCGCTCAGCATTAAGAGGTTAGTGTTAGGACTGGTCGGCCTGATGTCAGGATAATGTGACTGGGTGGGACATCATGCTACATGTCTGCAGCATGATGCCCCAGTGCTAGACATCACTATAAACTGCCACACTGCAGACATCGTAGCGATATGACTGAAAACTTGTTAAAGCTACGTTAAAAATGCAAATCACACACACACACACACACACACGAGTGAACACCTGCCATTTTTATACCGTATATACGAACGGTAATTACCATCGTTAAATTAAAAGAAGGAATGCAAATACATAACATGCATCATATGTGTCCTCAAAATAAATAAATCATACTACATATGTTTTATAGTAAACAATACTAAATGCCTTGCAGGTTGACAATAAGGAAATAAGGTCAGATACAAGGGGAAAATAGTTGCAAAAGCAGCCGCGTTAGGTGCTGTTGGAACCGCCGCTGGAATGGCATTAAAAAAGCAACGGGAAAAGGTCTAAGATTACCAGGGAGTCGTTTCACATACGGGAGTGGCCTAAGACTTCCAGGGAGTCGTTTCACATACGGGAGAGGCCTAAGAGTTCCAGGGAGTCTTTTCTCGTAACTTCCAGGGATAGTTTAATAACGCCAATGTCAAAGTTGTATTTAATCGATGCTGCTAAACAACTCAAAATAAAAAACTTCAGAGGGGTTTTTATGCGAGATCAACTACCACAACATCCAAATAATATTGAAACTGGTATTATTAATCTCGATAACAGCACTGGACCTGGAACTCACTGGGTATCATACGCGATTGACCCTCGTGGGATTGTTTATTTTGACTCATACGGTTTAGCTCCACCGCAGGAATTTATCAGATATGTCACGCCGTACAACGTGCCAATCTGGTACTCAACGCTACTAACACAAAAATTAACCGATCTACCGATACGCGGCCGTGAAGCATTTGCGGTGCTCGAGTCTATATCGAAATCGTCGTTACCACCTCACAAAGCTGTGCACGATTATATAAGTCAGCGTTGGAAATCTACGATTTGAAAACGAAGACAAGAATAATGGTTGATATTTACGGAAGAACCCGCGATGTGAGTAAAAAAAAAATCTGACATAGATTTATCAAAGTACGTGACAAAAGATGATCTTAACGATCTCATGAACCTGGCTGGAGTTGGCCCCGACCGATATTGCAGGCTAAAAACCAGCAGCATCAAATGGAATGTTATAGTTCGAGGAGTACTCCGTGCGGTCACGGATAACATCCCTGTGTTTACTGACGGCGGTAGAACCAGAGACTCAAGTATAACGTACAACCATCAGAGGTGAAATCGCTAATCGTTTAAAGAATACTGGCGACACAATGACAGGTGAACTCAGCATGAACAGAAATAAAATAGTAACGCTTGGAAAGCCAACATCCGACGAAGACGCGGCAACAAAAAATATGTTGACGTTAACTACAGCACCGTAGATAATAAATTATCCACGTTGCGGGCCGAGTATGACGTTCATGTGAGTATGTTCACGAATCTTCGTAGAAATTTTAGAAAAATTGATGAAATCGCAGATGATTTCTTTGGTACTCCGTTGACCGCTGACATGAAACTCTCTGATATCAAGATGAACATTAATACAATTAAAACAAAACTAGATGTCATAAGTGGGATTCCTGAGATCGTAAAAGAATTTGATTAAAATTCCTCATAAACAGATCATCAATAACGTATACACAGTGTCATCCGGGTTCGCAAAATGGCCACAGCAAAATAATACTATCAAACATACCGCGGAAGTCACTGGTGTGTACAGGTTGTCTGTGTTCAGCGCTGCAAAATTTAGTATATACACTACATATCCCTGGCGGCATTCAACCGATAAGTTTTCCGGGATTGTGTCTGTTGTGTTAAATAGCGGAACCGAAGAAACATTTATACTGGAAGCAGCTGATAAAAAAATTAACCGCAGCATCTTACTGGTGGTGTCTGGAATTTGTTGCTGAGAGGCCTCAATTGGTTACTGCGTAAAATAATAATCTCGTTGACAGAGTCAAGTGTTCAGAAATATAGATATGTTCAAGTACGTGAATGGCAATCAGCGTTAAAAACCATCATTGACAAATATACCGTGAAAGTAAAAAAATACAAGCGGAGTTCAGTTGCCATTGATGTTGTAGTTTATTCAGTGTCCACGTTAGTTGCGTCCACCGGTAAAGTGTTATCAGCGCTGACTCCGATAACAGTAGCAGTAGAAACAATATGTGTTTCATCATCAGCAACAATTGCAGGTGTTTTTAATATTATCGCGAAAAAGATATCCACGTGCACGAGTACAAAATTGCACGCTTATGTTACGCGGTTGCACACGGCAACAGCCGCGTACTCGAAATTATCGTCGCTTATATCATCCAGCCTCGACGATACAACAATATCAGATTTCGAATTTGCCAGCATGGTAAAGATATACAATGAGTAATTGATTCAGAAAACCACCATTTGAAATATGAAAATTTAAATAATGACCGAACTACTTCAACAGATACCCGCGAACACATCGCCGATAAAAACAACAATGATATCGACAAGCTCAACAACCCCTGAATTCAGTATTAATTTTCCAACTGCGATTCAGGTAAGCGAGATCGCGTTAGCGCGGTTGCGAGTATACTACAGTTGAACAAATATCTGATCAACATCAATCGGTAGATTACAATCAAATAATTCGCTGGTGTTTGCAAATAAAAATAAACCAGATAGAACCCCCGACTGGACCGTCGTTGGAATACCAACCGGAAGTTATGATATCGAAGATATCAATGATGAATTTCAACGTGGAATAAAAAGTATCACAGGCCAGGAATCCAAAATAAAAATACCAGTTCATGAACCAACATTATCATCTGCAATAGAGATAAATTCTCCCGATTACGCCGTTGATATATATCAGTCATCAATCAGATAAGTGTTAGGCTGGCCTGATGTTGCCCTGCCACCACCACCACCACCACCTGAACCAACCCGGGATGATTTTACCACGGATAATGCTTCATATCCTACGGGAGAAAAAGATTTTTTTTAGAGACTATTTAAAATGGTTTGGTCCGGGTGGAGTAACCGGATTAATGAGACAAGATTTAAATATTACAACATTTAGTCTTTCCAATAATGAGTTTATTTGGAAGGACCCTCAAGGTGCAGAATTTGATGGATGGAGGATCACACATTTCATCGAAGATACTGCTAAAACTTCATATGAAACAGCATTAAAAAGGTTACGCCGGTATTTTACGGAATACCTTACTGATATAAGATCAGATAAAAAAAATATTCTTGAACAGATTGAGGCGTTAAATCAAATTATGGTCGATCTCAAATACGTAAATCAGGTGTACAAGCGTTAATTAACTCAGAAGATAAACTTAAGCAACAATTTCTTAACAAATACAAGATAACAAAATCTGATCTACCGAATTTTAAATTTCCCGGGTATAACCCAGACGAGTTATAAAAAAAAAATCCGTCAACGATATCATTGATGAGTTTTTCCCCAAAATTCTCGCTGAACAGAGAAAGATACCACCGGCAACTATTCTCCGACACAACAATGACCCAACGGGGACAGGCCGCCATGTATCTCCGGAAATCGTAAATAGAACCTCAGTGATCGCGGTCAATCTTGCATGTGATGTAATTGATGGAAGCTATCAGACAAACACCGACATATCCATACAGGCACAGCAAGGATACATCTTATATACTTTTACTCCGCGAGTTTCACCTGGTTCTCTCATTGTGCAAGAACCAGTCAATCCCGTCTATTTGCAATGTCATGATCCACTGTTATCAAGAATAAATTTCAGACTAACTGACCAGTTCGGGAACTTGATTGACCTTCGTGGGAAAACGCTGAATCTGAATTTATATGTAAAATCGTAAAAATCTATGATTTTCAAGGAAGCAGTACCAAAAAAAGTAATTCTCCTCCTTGACAGTCAAGGTGGATATTTTTTACTGACAGAGACTAATACTGGATCAGACCCAAACTGTCGTTCAGATTTCACAAAAATATTATTTTCTTTGAAAATCTTTCAGTGCTATTAATTCTGACAAAATAACAGGTAGTCAAAATCGTGCAAATCGACTGATTTCTTAATTCTGATAAGGTAATAGGTAGTCAAAATTATGTAAATCGACTGATTTGTTAATTCTGACAAGGTAACAGGTAGTCAAAATCGTGCAAAACTGACAGATTTCACAATAATTTTATTTTTTTAACTGAAAATTGGTCAGTGGTAAAAGACAAGGGAACAGCACACAAAAAAATAATTCTCCTCCTTGACAGTCAAGGTGGACTGACAAATGGACTATTTGCACGAAGGAGTCTAACTTTCATTTTCATTACTTGACATAATTTTTCTTAGTTGCCTCACACGAGTATTAATTGTATTCTTTGCTTCATATTCACGAGATAATTCTGATCTAATTTTTTCGATTGTACGAGAGACAAATTCCTTTACTTCACTTTCTTTTATTGTAGCTAGCGATTGACACATTGCAATCTGAATCTTCTTTACGAATTTGTACTCGGATGGTAAAGTATATCTTTTTTCTTCCCTTCTTTCTTGCAGTGTCTCAAAATCAGAAATAATTTTTTCAGGATTTAGTTCATCAGATATATTTATGCGGTCGCTTTCTAATTTTTTAATAGCAGCAATAACATTATTGATATTTTCGTAATTCATTATACTATATATATATATATATATATATATATATATATATATATATATATATATATATATATATATAAAAGAAAAATATTTTACCCCTCACGTGAACCCATAGGGTGTCCATATAACATCCTAGCAAGTCCAGAGGGGTGGGGCTTTTTTACACCGAAGACAACACAGTCCCATATGAGCCTCTAGGGTGTCTATATGACATCCTACCAGGCTCAGGGGCACACGAAACACATCCCCCTGTGTGAGCTCCTAACCTGTCAAACAACAGTCTAGCAGACTCAAGAAGGCGTGTTTTCGAGGACGTCAAAACACGTAAATCTTAATTCTAAGGAGGACGACACAATCCCCTATGTGAACCTCTAACCTGTCAAACAACAGTCTAGCAGACTCAAGAGGGCGTGTTTCCAAGGACAGCACAACACATAAATCTTAATTAACTTCATTCTAAGGAGGACGGCACAATTTCCATGTGAACTCCTAGGGTGCCACCGCATCTTAGCGAGTCCAGAATGATATAGTAGACCTTTACTAAGGACGGTACAGCACATAAATCTTAATTAACTTAACTTTAAGGAGGACGGTACAATACATTTACACTATTTACAAGTATTTACAGTAAAGGACGACACAACACATGTATTTACACTTTTACAGGTATTTACAGTAAGGACAGCATGGTACATGTATTTACACTATTTATAGTAAGGACGGCACAACACATATAGGACGGTACAGACGGACACGGGGTCATTTTCTACGCTCAACAGATTTTGTACACCCTCCCCCCAAAATCATCCCCTAGAGGATGCAAAAGGCTCCCACCACGTGTTCACATGGTGGAAAGATGTGTTTATCTGTTGAGTTTCGCGAAAACCCCAATAAAGAAAACGTGTCCTATAGTATATAAGCTGGACTGATACTTGGAAATTCAAAGATAGGCGTGACTTATATTCTTAATTTTTCTGAATTATAATCGCAGAAAAAATGTAGATGAACCAGAAAACCGGACGGATTCAGTAAAAAAACATATTCTGTGAGAAAAAAAAAAATTATTTATCCCAATAATCAATTACACTTGCCTGTGCTGACAGTCCTTGATAAAAAATCTACGGGAAGTAATCGGAGATAATTGTTAGGACTTGAAATAGAACTGATACCAGATAGACGGTAGTTATTTTACGTCCTTGTTAACCGTTACCACAAAAAAAAATATTTCTTACAGGTATTCTGAAAGGATAGAGAAAAAATAAAGATAGGAAAGAATGATAATTTACCTTTGAGTCTATTGTACATTGAGAAACTGTAAGCAACTCATTGATTTGGTGTAATGTGTATCTATGCAATAATGAAACTAGGATGTGGTTTAATCAGTACAGGAAACGAGGATAACTCTGTCAACCGCGTTAAATATCCTCGGTAGAGTTGTCTCCGTTCATTGCCCGAACAGAACAAAATGAGATCCAATTTTTGTACTTGTTTGAAAAAGCTGATTTGGTCACTTTATGTACGACTTTTTTTACGGAAGGCATACAGATGTCAAAATACTTGGCAGCTGCGTTCATTGACTTAAATATGATTCCGTTAGCGGCCTCTATATTGAAAGAATTAACTGTCTTAGGCTTTCTGTTTCCCCCGTCCCCCCACGTGTAGTATTCTCGCTCTGTGTGATGGCCTGTAAATTTTGTAAAGAATTATAGTTTGTTGCTGTTGATATGATCGAACACAAGACCGTCTTTGATCTCCCCGTAAAAAACCTCGAATGTAGATCAGTGATTGTGATACCTCTTTTTCCAACAGTAAATCTAAGATAACCAGCATTATCAACTACACCGACTGGCTTTTTTCTCTGACAGTGTTTTACTACACCATCACGAGATGCTTCATTCTTTTGCTCCATTTATACATAATATCATTTGTCTAAATTATAACTTATCTTCAAATCTAGCTATACAGTCTTCAGGAGATCTTATAACCTTATAAATGACAGGATTTGTTTTAATATCATAATAACGTTTTAACTGTCTATATTGTTTACCACCACAACACGCACACAGCTGTGTTTTCCCTCTAACTACAACACCACATCTTAAACAAGGATATGGACCAAGGCTCCCCCTCCTCACACTTTTGCAAATGTTGACCGCATAATTCCTTCAAGCAGGATTTATTACAAGGAGTTGAGGACCCTATCATCAACCACTTGCATTGATTTCTTATTTGAGTCATCGTATATATAATATTTTTTATTTAAATACTTGTCTCAAATATAATATGAAAGAGTTTGAGAGATTATCTACAATCGAGCCTTGGAAAACTTCCAGATTCGAACTTGACAGAAGAACCCCTGACTTTCGGAGGCGAACTCTGACTGATCCGACGATTAATCTGATTAATATTATCAGGGATGCTAAAAAATAATTTCGTGATGATGGGGCATCTCACGTATGGTCAACATTCAAAATTGTACGCGGCGCTGACTAAGTCATCGACAAAGGTGTCGACGAAGTCATTGATGCTACAATGAACGATACGTGAGCGGAAACGATGATCGATTATCTCAGCGATCGGAAATATTTTTTCAGAATAAAGTTTATTGTGCTAGCAGAAACAGATTCCGCTGAGTGGATTATCCGTGATAAAAGTGACCCTGTCCTTGCTAATGGAAAAACCGCTCTGTTAAGTAAAAATTCCAAACCAGGAATGTTGACTGGTATTGACAAACCATATTACGTTCGAGCGTATCCGATAACAGCGATTGTTTATGCAATTTATCTGCTAAATGATAAACCCAACATTAATGATCTTACACCAATGAGATTTTCATCCTTGACAGAGTTAAGGCTGAATTGTGTAGCCGAGCGAGTAACTGAGCATTTTACAAATGCGGTGCGTGGAAAAGGGTTAACTGATTTAAGACGTAAAAAAAAAAATGAGTGGAATGAATCGGTTAAGGATACCGGAGCTACAATAAATGTTGTCGCAGAGTTATCAAGTAAATTAAAATTTCCAAAAGTAGTAAAAACATTAACCGGAGAGGTTTTATATTAATCAAAGAATAAGTCGAAAGGAGCTCCAATTGAAATTATTGATCATAACTCACACGCGTAGACCAGCGCGGTGATATTTCCGCGGAATCGAACTATAAGAGTTTACCCAGACTCTGAAAATATATTTGATGCTATTTATCAGAGAAGTTCAGATGATAAAACATATGATCAATTTGTACGACCAAACGGCGAAATATATCGTAAAGAATCTCTTCATGAAGAAATGAAAAATCTTGCGCAGAAATTTCAAACAGAGAATACTGAGCAATTATTAAAAATTTGTTTTACACTTCCGTCAGTTGCTGCCCACGCTGCCAGAGAGAGAAATTCATGGAACCCAACCCGATTTGAATTACTTAAAGATGTTCAGTTAAGTTGTTGTGAATATGGCCATGACGGTTTGTGGAATACCAAGTACAACCGCAATGATGTTATTTCATTTGACATGGCCGCGTGTTATCCGGGAAGTTTTCTTGGAATGGGTGAGTGCGCCGAGTATTTTAAAAGATTTGGACACCCCACGCATGAGATGACCAGAGTGGCAGTTAATGGACCACTAATGATTTTGACTTGACAGGATTCGCTTGTGTTGTATTATTCGAATTTGCTAAAGGTTTTCATCCAATCTGTTACGTTTGGCTTGGCAGACATTTTTCAGAAAAACACTGGGTACCAATAGTATTATTATGATACATGCTTGATAGTGCAATATTAAAAACATTAACGGTCAGTGAAGCGAATATATCATATCGGAAACAAATTGATGTTTGGTTACCATCACCAAAACCATTCCCTTATCCTACTGACCTTGACGACTTCGATGCGCGATTATACATTTTCGCGAAATATACCACCGAAGAAAGCATCGCAAAGAATCTCGGTAGAAAAATAATCGGTAAATTCACTCAAGGTGGTGCATATGATCATAAACGACATTATGCACGATTAATTCTAGATAATACTGAATATGATTTTATAATCGTTGATGCAACATCGAAAAATATATATTCTAATCGAGAAGATGCTTACCTGTCCAACGGAAAAAGGCTAGGCACAATTGTTAGTTATATTGATGGAGAATCACCGCAGTATACATATCTAAGATCCTCAATGCTCGCTTATGTTTCTATAAATCTATTATCAATGATAAATAGATTTCCTGACACCGCAGTCAGAGTTGCAACGGATTCATTTTACATCGATAAAAAATATGAATCATTGGTAACTCGTTTTACAGATATTGATGAGTCGTGGGGTTCACGTAGAATAAAAGATGAAAGGTTGTATTGTTATGATGAATCTGCGGATGTTACAATCGAAGATAATTATTATAAAAATAATCAAATGTCAGAATTATCGTCTGCGGCATCTGTGTATGATCCAGTATCCAGACATAAAACTGTTTATCTAAACGGCCTAGGAGGTTCTGGTAAGACGACTCAGGCGATCGAATTATTTCGACATAATTTAAATGACATGATTGTGCTAACACTTACACACATACTCGCAAGAGAAATGAAACAACGAGGAGTGCAATCGTGTACTTATCACAGCTTTTTCAGATACAAGGGTGACACATGGCCTCCTGACAGAATGGGAGAGAAATATATTCCAAAAATTATTATTTGGGATGAAGTGTGCACTGTATCTAAAGATATATTAAAAATGTTTCTCGATTGGTTGTTATTGAAAAATACAGCTGTGATAATGTGCGGCGATCACTGTCAACCACCACCGTTTGTTGGACCATCTCTGCACGATTGGTTAAGAATTTTGTAGATTATTACTCGGAGATAACTGATGATCACAGATCTCTTGATGCAGAATTAAACGAGTTCAACAAATTAATCAGACTACAACCGAATAAAATTCAGTGTGAAAAAATGCTTAAAATAATTTCAGAAACTTCAATGAACGACTTTCTGCAAACGTAGAATCTAACCGATTTGATAGTGGCAAGTAGAAAGATAGTTCGTGATACACTTCAACGGAGGTTGTTTGAAGCGCATAAGAAAGGTTTTCAGTGTTACGTGTGCCATTGTGTTATAGACCAGCTGATACATGACGACAGAATATCAACGTTGATATACCAGGACAGTCAAGGAAACAGAATCTCGTATTAAATGATGTTGTCGCAGTTGATATTAGTGTTGTTGAGGATGCATTGCGCGCAGACAAATCCCCGTGGACGTTAGGTTACGCAATGACAATTTACTCATCTCAGCGGTTAACCATCTCTGATACTCGAGTTTGGATTGTAGATGATTGTGTCGAGTGGTCAAATTTAGTTTATCTCGCAGTGTCCAGAGTCAGAAGAATATCTCAGCTGCGGAGAATTGTCATGGACGTTACAGAAACCATCAATGATTTTATTAACAGCGATATAGTAAGAAAAAAATTAGCCGGTTATATACAAAGTGACCAAAAAAGAAAACTGCTACTTTGATCTAGATGTTGAATTTATCAACGCGTTGAAGCAGCAGCAAAATAATAATTATGCAAGCTGTAATTCTGTAATGTTGTGGCAGTACTCGAGTAATAATCCAAGACAATTTACCTTAGATAGAAAAGATAGTAGTCGCGGTCATACACGTGAAAATGTGATGTTGACCTGTCTCGAGTGTAATCGACGTAATGGCGCTAGTTAAGTGATCGCGGTGGTAATTGCGTGTCTTCGGGAATTACTTGTAATTATTCACGTGTAAATCCACGTTGAGGAGCAGTTGAATCTAGTCTGTAGATTGCAGGTCTACCCGTAGATCTTACTACATTAGAAATTTTGTGTGTCGTAATACTCCAGACAGGATCAGTTGCTCTTTTTTTACCACCTTCGAGTTCACCAGGTTCATATAAATATCTTACAGTCACATTACCTAATACTGGCTACACTGAAAAGTCACGTCGTTTTACTGCTATATTTTTTTTTGTGATCGCGTTAATAGGCTTCATGTTGGTTATTCGAGTAATTTCGTTATTTAGCGCAGCTGTTACACTTAGTAATCTTGCAAACCACTGGCGAGATCTTGTATCCTGAATGATTTCCTTCGCGTATTGATATCAAAATAACCGCTCAGCAAGTTTTCGATTAAATCGCTTAACAATTGCCTGATCGCGGTGAATTGCAGTATGTCCTCGTCGTATTTTGACGTTGTGTTCCTTCATCAGCGATAATACTGCGCCCTGAAATTCTTTGCCAGGATCAACCTGTAGCAACTGTGGCCATCGTAGAGGTCCTCGTTGATAAATTCGTTTAAACGCAGAAGCTACTTCAGCAGCTGTCTTTGTTGATAACGGCTCTGCTTCTTTATACCTACTTGCAACATCAACGGCAGTTAACGCGTATTTGTACGTTACTCGACGTCTAGTATCATGTGGTAAAAATAGAATATCAGCCTGATGAACTTCATTAGGGACGCTGACATCAAAATGCGCGTATTGTATTGTTTTAGACGGTGGTAGATAAATTTGCCATATTGCCTGTCGGGCTTACCATTTTTCAGCAGTAGAACGTCCGACCCCTGCTGCTTCAGGAGTTTACTAATCGCTGCTCTACCCCTTCAGTATCCTCTTGGGGAATAATAAATCGACTTGATTATTTCAATAATCGGTTGATTAATTACCGTTTCCCAATACAAGCTTACCCTTCATTGCAGATCTACCAACCAATTAGCTAATGATTCTTTGATATTTTTATTTTTTATGGAATTTAGCGCGTGAATCAACTTCACATCTGCAATATGTCTATCTTGTAGGTTGTTGCTTTTATATGCTACAACATAAGCGTGGCACGATGGCGTTTATTGGATATTTGCCAGGTTTTGGTTGGTCTTGGCTGTCAAGCCTGATATCAAGTCGAGTTCCAGGTCCGCAATAGTTATATCCTGGGAGGAGTTTTTCTCCTGGGTACTTTGCCCATGGTGTTCCTGGTAGTGTGGCTAACTGGGCGGCAATATCACCTCCTCTTTTTTATGTATTGTTTGGATCAGAAATAAACTTCAATTTTTTTGTACTGCATTTTTCACACTTACCTGTAA
Source organism: Sinohyriopsis cumingii (assembly GCA_028554795.2). Taxonomy (NCBI): domain Eukaryota; kingdom Metazoa; phylum Mollusca; class Bivalvia; order Unionida; family Unionidae; genus Sinohyriopsis; species Sinohyriopsis cumingii. Next base: position 82,813,177 of record CM068825.1, read on the forward strand.
CTGCTGACCTCTTATTTTGTTGTTGTAATAGTTGTTAGTTCACCTGTGGGGGGTACGCGTCCTGCATTTCACATAATATAAATCCATATTATAATTATATGGATGTATATGATTTTTCAGCGACAAGAAAACAAGAACCGATCAAGCATCATGCTGCGTTACCAAATTATGTGCGAATGATTATCATTTCTCACCCATGCGACAGAGAAATCTACTTATTTTGCTAACCTTACTTTTCCTGTCTCAGTCTAGTCATCTCAGACCAGTCGTCTCAGTCAATGTGTCCACGTGCTCAGAACTACTTTTACAAAAGAAACCCTTGTTGTCTTCTGCTGTGTCTGACGTAGTTGTACTAAAATCAAACAACAACAACAACAGCAACAAATATATAACAAAAACATAGTAACTTAAGTTAAATCCATCTTTGAGAACACACCATACAAAAACATTTCGAGAGAGACAAAGACAAATGCATATATGTCGAGCTTTTTGGTATTATGCTTGTTCGTTCCATACAGCATGGTCAATTTGATCCTATATGCAGTCCTAGCTCAGTACAATTTAAAATCAGCGTCATTAAATGTAGCTAAAGCTATCTAACTAGTTTTAAATACTTCGTGTGAAACAAAGTATATACTGTTAGCTACATTTAATGACGCTGACCTGAAAATGACTGTGCTACAGATAGGATAAAATTCTCAATTCTGTGTGAAATGAACAATATAATAGAAAACACTGCTCCATGCATACAGATTATAGACCTATACATTACATAGCGTCCCAACTCTCTTAACAACTGCGGAAAACTTAGTAACAGCCAGAAAGGTGTTTCCAGGACAGAAAAATAAATCTTCAAAGAATCCGTGAACTTGAAAGTTTAGCACATGGTTATCCGCTACAGTCCGTTTTTGGAGGGTCTATTATGCACAGAGGTAATTTTACAAACAATATTAAGGACAACACAAGTATGTCACACAGTTTCACCTCCTCCAAAGAAAAGAAAAGTTATATATGATACTGACACAGATCTCTAATTACCCATGAATAATCTAAAGAAAGATGTTACTCCTCGTTACAGCTTGTACTAAGTATAACTACAGTAGACCTGAGTAGTCAATATCGTTTTATTATTTACAATATAACTTTTCAAAATTGGAACTGATGAAAATAAAACAGTTTCTTGTAATAAATATTAATTATTTATTGTCAATTTCATATAACATCCATATATGTGATAATACCTCATTATCGTGCGACGTTTTATGTTTATGTTTTTCTTTGCTCACGCGTATAAACTGTGTACTTGGGAGACAACGGTCACACCACATCCCTCATTAACATATTTATATTAATACGCCGCATGTAAACATTGGACGCGAACACTAGTGCAGAATTCTTTTTCCTTTAAAGGAAAATATTGGGTGAGAAAAATAATCTACGTTGGGGTTTGGGCCGGGACAAGGAAATCCCAGTCGCGGGTTTATATTATATGTCTCCCCACTCGGGCAAGCCTCGTGGGGAGACAAATAATATAAACCCTTTACTGGGATTTCCTTGTCTCGGCCCAAACCCCAACACAGATTCTATATAGGTCCATCTGGGTCTGGTAAGACGCAACTGCTGCTTAATTTGATAATGAGGTGGCTCAAATGGGAAAAGTTGTACTTGGTTGTACCGTCTGTAGATGATCAGCGATGCTACGATGTATTTAAAGACTTTAATGAAAATGCAGCTATGTTGGACGAGAACGGTGGTGGTGTTATTGAATTTATCACTGACATCAGTGAAGCGCCGTCTGTAGATGATATTGATGGGTTTATTAACAATTTAGTTGTGTACGATGATGTGATGTTAGATAAACAGGCAAAACCCTGCTCGGATATTTTCTCAAGGAAGGCATAACAACAGACGTGATTTATGTTACCCAGCGGTATACACAAATCCCTAAAGTGACCAGGGATAATTGTAATATTCTTGCTGTGTTTAACGGAGTTGACACGCACACGTTGCAAAATATCCATCGGACATGGTGTAGCGGAGATATGGATCATAATCTTTTTAAAACTTTATTTAGTCAGGCTCGGTTATCCCCGCATGGTTTTATAACGATAAACTTGCATGACCCACGGTCACGATACAGAGTCGGTCTTGACACAATTTTTAATTAATAGCAGCAGAGAGGGCGAAGTCTCATACTACGCACTCGAACTGGTAAATCCTTCGCTTCAATCATTGCGAACCTTTCTTTGCGATTTCCAGGAAGGCTTATTTTTACGAATAGATAGTGAGTTAATTAAAAGCTACCCCCGCCCCCCGCTGCTGCTTGTTGTTTTCACTCTTTCTTGTGTTACTGTTTATTCGAGCCAAAAACACGTAACACATCCAGTTTTACAAATTTACGGTAATCGTCCTAATATTATAGAATGAAAGGCAATTATACATCAATGTACTGTTATAGTTGCCGGTCAAAAGTCCCTCTTAACAAAAGCCTGTTTCAGTGCTTTAATGATTAACTGGCCTGTATTGCTGTCGGAAAACGAAAGACAAATCAGGCCAACTATCAACAAAGGAGACGCTAGTCCTACAATGCAAGACATTGCACATGTTGGTTTTGTTTTAGTGCTGACGCCCAAAACATAAATATCAGCGTCAAGGTCTTACATGTAGGACTAAGGACACGCCACAATTTCAAGCTTTCCATTGTGTGGATAGTTATGATATTGTTCAGCCAAAACACAAAACTAAAGGAGATTGATGATGATCTTAGTTGACTAAAATGAGAATTTTAGCCTTTATTATTGCCACTCTTCATGAACATCCAAGATATGCTGGTTATGTGCCTTGTAAAACTAAACGTGCGTACCTTTTCATAAGTATTACTTCAGTTTGTAGGATTGCTTATATCATTGAAAATGAGTAACTTGTGAGCACGTGATTCAACGTAAATGAAACAGCTTTAAGGACTAGCTGAAATGTTATGTGGAAGAATGCAAGTTGGTCAAAACAATGAATAAAGTAAACTCTGCATCTAATATGTTTGGGAATAAATAAGGATTTAAGTGACGCTATGCACGCTTTGCACCTTGTAAAGTACTGTACATTATAGTTAGCCTGATCACCCGGGTAACCTAAACCGGCCTGCGAATTATTAAGTCTGTATTTACCTTTATTTAATTTCGTGTTGGAGAAATCAGAAAACATGCACATGCAACATAATTTTAAAAAATCAATCATAGTACTTGATAACATTTCAATAAGTGTCGAGACACCGCTTTTAAAAAAAAAAAAATTTAATTTTTTTTTACATGCATGTGCGTTAGTACGTGGAAAAAAATAACTTTTTCATGATCCAAGATTTACAGCCATTACAGTAGTCGACAAAAAGACTTAAAAACGTCAAGTTTAGACATTAGCCCGCGGATAATCCGACCCCTCCTTCTTCCAGGGATTTATTTTTTCCTAAATTATTCGGCTTATACGCGAGTATGTACGATACTCATTACAAAACTGCATAGACCCGGATATGTCAGCAGTCTGTGTAATGACAGATCTAGGTCTGTACAATTTAGATTTTTAACACAACTTATAAGTTAGTATGTATGGCTCTTGGAAATATTTTTGGATAAACTATATTAATCCATGAACACCTGAAAACAGCATAGACACAAAATCGGCTGAGGGTTCATCTGACTTTCTTTTAACAGTACATCACTCCCTCAATGTGCTAACCATTCCAGTATAACACTTTAAAACTGGGATCACCTTACAATGATATATATTAAATAATGAAATGGGATCCATGACTATACCAGTCTTATAAAAGGGACTTCCTTATACTAAAGCGTATTACAGTGAGGGAAAATAGTAATGGGTTTCTTGTAAAACGGACATCCGTTATATCACTCTGAGAAGTAATCTTCACAGCATTTAGGAATCTTTATTTCTCTGAGACTGCAAATTTCCATAGAATAGCTCATTCAATTGTTAAAGGCTTCTGACATCACCTTTTTTATATAATAATTTCAATATTTTGATGAATCACAAAAGACAGATTTTAATCAACTTTTCATATATTTCATTTGAGATGTCCACTCATTAAGATCCACTATTTAGTGACATCTGGTCTGAAACAAACAGCTAGCAATGAAACTTCTGATACAATTTATCTGTCTCATATACTGGGTGTAAATTCAGACTAAGTTTCTGACTCTGTTAAGCCAAAACAGATTATAGTAAATAATCAAATCAGGAACAAATTCAGCTTAGGCACAGGACAGATAATTATGTCAGTACTATTTCCATTTCTAGTTTTTCTATCTCTAACAGTTAGTTACAAGAGGGCATCCAACTAATGAAGAAAAAAAAAGATAAATGAAATATGTCAGAACTAATCACTGATTCTGTGTCAAGCTGTATTTTCCTTAAAAGTGAGGCTGTCATGTATAGTACAATCAGGGTCAAACTTGATATTTAGCTATGTTCAAGTCTGTTATATACTCAAACTTGGTTGCAGACCATGTGTTTGAGTTTTCATTCAAGACTGACTACTAATAATACAGTTGTAACAGTACAGACATATTATATTTTCAGCATTTGCTCAAATCCGACACACTAGTTACCTTTTTAAGCAATCTAAAACAAATATAAGCATATTGAAACAAGCCAAAAACTAAAGCAAACATTTGAACTGAAAATGCAAGAGGCAAGCATTACATAATAAATCGCTGTAGCTTTGTAATAATTCAACTCATGTATGAACAAATTCCACAAGGGATTGAGAAAATATAAACAGATGTAAAAACTTGAACCCAAATTATAACACATATTTTGACTGTGACCTTTACCCCAGGGTCAAAGGGGCAATCCAATCATGTTGAAATAACCATAGAATCAATCTGAGTTTTAGTTTTTGTATTTTAAAATACATTTAAAATATAATGTCATAAAAATGATTTTTGCAATTCTTGTTTGAAGATCTCTTTTCTGTTTGAAAAATAAATTCTGAAATTGGACATTATACCGAAATGAAACGGTGAACAAAATTATACAAACTGCAATGTCAGTTAAAGAACAAAAATTCCAAGCTGCAATAAACAATTCCAGGAGAGTGTTAATGAAGAAATAAATTTTGGTCTTGAGAAATGATGCACAATTATGATGCATTCAGTTCATTTTTCAGCACAATTTGTATGAAAAAAATCATCATCCTAAAAGACATTCTAAAATAAATCCTGCTGGACTCTAATATAGATTCACTTACCTAAAATTATCTTCAAGAAAAGCAATGTCATCTTAACCTAATTTTAAAATTTTGAAGACAATGAATAACATACCTTTGATGATCACAACATCAAGGACGTATTTATTTTCCTTTCCAAAACCTTTTCTGTAAATTCCTTCAAAGAAATATAATAAATCATTCATTGGTACAATTACTTAATTGATGTTAACTCTTTTATTTAAGTCTGTTGACAGAATATGAATGATACTGAACCTCCACTGACACCAAATGCCACATAAATTTCTCAAGATTACTCAGTTTCATTTGTTCATTATCCATAATTTTATCAATGATGCCAGCCATGGTATTAACGTATTAGAGTTTTTATTTTTTTTAAATCTGAAGAGATCATTTACTTGACATTTATCTTGACACCCTTTTCGGGGCCCCGAGTGGCCAAGTGGTCTAAAGTGCTCACCGTGACGGATCACTGCCATCTCACCTCTATCTGCATGGGTTCCAGTCTCGGGCTCGGCTAATGTGGGTATGTGAGAAAGCTTGCTGGTAGCTTCTCGTGGGTCGGTTGTTTTTTCCTGGGTTTTCTCGGGTTTTTCCTCCACCATTAATACTGGCCACCATGTATATCCTATGTGCTAAAAATGGCGTTAAACCCCATTACAACAACAACAATAACAATGACACCCTTTTCATTGATGAATCCAATCTATAAATAGTGTTTTGTCCCCTAGATCAAAATAAAAATTATATCCCTCCCTCCGATTTCAATAATAGAACAAAAGACCCAAGTAGCCTAAATCTGCTCACTCCCAGGAATTCTAAGGAAATACTTGTAGGATTCTTCCACAAATTTCTTGTAATGATGTCTATCAAATATGTTCAGAAATTTTTTATTGTCAAAGTTAGTCAAATTCTGCTGAATGGCTTTTCTTAAATGTTTTAGTAATTGTAACCATATTTAGTGGTGGATTGATATAACTTTTAAAATTTGGAAGACTTGCATACTATGAAACATTTTATCAAATTTGGCCAGATTCTGCTCAGTTGTTATTTGAGCAAGAGTCGTTTCAAGTTTTGTCTACCTCTAAAAAGGCAAAAAAATTGCCATGTGTTTCCTATTGTACTGGTTTTTAAATTAAGGTAAGTAGTTTATTTTATTCTTTTAACCATTAAATATATATATATATATATATTTATGTGAGTCAAATCCAAAACCTATGAGCCGATTATCAGTTTTCAGTGGTTTTAAAAAATAATTATATTGTTTAAATACACAACAATCATATTTGTTAGACTAAAGCCAATAAAGCAAGTCCCTTGCCAGAAGCACCTGAACATTCTATATTTGTTAAAAATCATCAGAAATAATTGGAACATATATGACAATGCGTTTATTGGTGTCTATGTCTGTGCTTTCATCTGTCACTGCTGTCACAAATGACGAATTTGGCAAGCCGTGTATAGACTATCCTCAACAACGTTTGACAGGCTCTCCAATAACTCTGAACAGGTAGTTGCCAAGTCATAGCGATTGGCATAATTCTTCAAAATGCGAATGGCATCAATTTCTTCAGCTGTTAAGTCATGTATGTATTAAATTAAGAAGAGATTTGTATTTTGAAAAGGGATGTCTTCTACACTCAGCCAACGTACACACTTAAGTAGTACTTTCACTGCTATGTCTTGTTTGAAAGAATGTTTTTGTAAACCTGCATTTAAATCTGCTTGGTGTTGTGGATCTTCAATCAGCAGTTTGTGTTCTGGCAACCCAGCATGTCTTGCCAGTGTACTGTTTTGAAAGTTATTGTTTTTTGCCTTATTTGGTTATGGAGTTTTTATTTATTTATAGCCTCTGTACATATATGGCAAAACATAAAGGCGTCTTAACTGTCACATTTTTCACTCGACTTAACTTCTTTTTCGAAATGTAGCCAGTTGTGTTTTCAACCATTGCTGCACAAATTATGTTTTATCTTACGAGTAATCATTACCTTATCTTTGGATGACGAAGGCTCCACTGGTTCGATAACAATACTATTATCATCGGTCGGTCATAAGAGCAGTCCAAAGGATAATTTCATTTGTTTCAGATCTATTTTAATTTTGTTGCCTTGGACACCATTTTCAGTCGAACACTGACAGTATCTTGGAATAATAAATGGAAATTGTTGCTTCATTGTGTGACAAAGGTACACATAAAATAATAGTATCTCATGAGAATTATTTTAAAATCACGTGTTTATTTTTTGCCTCTTTCTTGCTGGGGAATTATATGGTTCTAACATACTGTTGCTACAAATTATGTTACAGTTACAGGTCATAATAAGGTCAGCTCCAGGCTCCACACTAAGTTGTAACCCTAATTATTATGATAACATTAGCGTAAGAGACTGACGTGTGTGTTTTCCGTTTGGGAGAATTGTAATCTAGCCATTAAAGTAGTTATACCAAACCTTAATTTTGTGCTAATCAGCAACACGTAATATTGGGGTGTCAATTTAAGTACCATCGACGATTTTAGACCAAACCGTTGTTTCTTTGTTAATCAGCAAAACATAACATTGAGGTGCATCAATTTACCTACCGGCGATGATTTTTATGCATCAAATTGAAAAAGTCTGCATTTTTTACGCATAAATTATAAAATAAACAACACCAACACGTAGAATGTGTGGCTGGTTTTGCTTTAATGCTTCGTCAGATTGAATTCAAACTCCAAATTCAAGTCTAAATTCAGCAACACTATACGATATTCATTAATCCTGTTTTTTTGTTGTTGTTTTTCTTAATTATGTTATATATATATATATATATATATATATATATATATATATATATATATATATATATATATATATATATATATGTGTGTGTGTGTGTGTGTGTGTGTGTATATGTATGTGTATACATGTATGTATATATGTATGTGTGTATATGTACGTGTATATACATGTGTATATACATGTGTGTCTATATGTGTGTATATGTATGTGTATATACATGTGTGTATATCTGTATATATGTGTGTATAACTTTTTGTGTATAAACGTGTATATGTGTGTATATCTGTTTGTGTATATATGTGTGTATATGTGTGTATATCTGTTTGTGTATATATGTGTATATATATACATGTGTATATGTGTGTATATGTTTGTATATACATGTGTATATGTGTGTATATCTGTTTTGTGTATACATGTATGTGTATGTGTGTGTATATATGTGTGTATATACATGTATATATATATGTGTGTATATAAATGTGTGTATATGTGTGTATATATGTGTGTATACATGTGTGTATATATGTGTGGATACATGTGTGTATATATGTGTGTAGATACAAGTGTATATATGTGTGTATATATGTGTGTACATATGTGTGTATACACGTGTGTATTTGTGCATATATATGTGTGTGTATATACATATGTGTGTATACGTGTGTATGTGTGTGTATATATGTGTGTATATGTGTGTGTATATGTGTCTATATACATGTGTGTGTATGACAATGTCCGTATCTAATTTGATCAGATATAGCAAAGTGGGGTGTTGCACCCACCCACACATTGCCTACCCACTGCTGAAATAGAATTCTGTAAAGATTTATTCAAAAACTTCAATATGAGTAAATGTACCAATGTATTTGTATGGAATAAGTCTACACTAAGATGATAACAGCAACTACTTGCCTTTTCTAGGTGTTGTCTGAGAGCTTTAAAACAATTACTGTTTATTGCAAAAAGAAAGTAACGCTAAGCTGAAAATGAACAGTGTTTGATAACTGAACATATAATATAAAGGAAAAACTTGCAACCTGCCTTTCTGAGATATAAATAGCACAAATGACTGTGACGTTTGCACGCATTGGGGTGGGGTTCTTCCAATATAATTTAATTAAATTATGATGAAAGTTCCACCCTGGCTCGTGAGGTTAGAAAGTTAAATTAGTGATGAGGTAGATTTACAGCTCTGAGCCCCCAGCCAGCAATGCTAATGGTTAAATTATAGAGAACACGAAGATGAAATTCAATCAATAACAATTTAATAAATTCGATAATTTAAAAATGATAACTTCCAATCACTTGTCTTTCCCTCGACCACATGACAGCCTAATTCATCCCGTGATTTACAGTGTGAGTTCGATTTTCCCCCTGTCCTTGCATCTACTCATCTATTTCTTTCCTGCTAATCCCTTCCTTCTTTCCGTTCCTCCAACTCCTCCTTCATCTCTGTTTCCCTCTCTACTCTCTCCTCCTCCAATTTCGCTCCCAGACTTCAACTTCTCCTGACTTCTCTCCTTTCTTCTCCTTTCCTCCGTCTCTCTATCTGAGACTACGGGACCAAACTGTAACTGGTCTGTCCCTCAAAGCTTCCTGTAAAAAACCACAAGGCGTTAACATATGTTTTATCGAATCTCACCTCACACTATATCGACCAATAATCATCAGATAAGCTATCACGGTTTCGGTCACGCATGCATACACATCGAAATTCCCACACACTTCTTGCAGGGTAAACAATGGCGTAATAATAAGGTATCAGCGAATTGTCATACAGACATCAATACATTGTGTCAGACAGTATATAAACATATATATTTAATCTCATCGTACTACAATCTGACAACAATCAGACGCATGTCTGTACATTACACAAATATTCAGCAATGGCAAAATCTATAATCATATGAACACATGTGTTAGTCTACTATAAAATACCCACATAGTGAATTAAAATATTAACTCTCACGACGGCTAGCAAGCTATATAATTCTTTACAAATATCAACTCATTTCTTCAAAATATGCAAACATATTCACAAAACAAAGTACTTCTTCGTACTACAATTCTAGTAATAATAAAACATACATATGACCTATAATTAAAATGCAGTCGCATTCCACAAAGACGGAACAAATATCCCACTGACCTTATTTGAAGCTCTCTACTTAGAATTTCCTACTCTAAGATTTTCCCGCCAATAACGAATGGCTATTCGGAGTTACGCTAACCTCTTCTCTGGGTAATTTCTCTCAGCGAACTAACTCTTGCCGGAAGACGCGGAGATATCATTCTACCCAAATCAAGGTCTCTCCCCTATCTCGATTCTGATTGGGTGGCGCTGTGGCCCTGTCCAATTGTCTTAGCGGCCAGTTCAACCTGTCGGTCTGTTTGCAGGGAAGAGAAGTTAAGACACTCCCACTCCTTCAGGCAACTTCTTTTGATCTTGGAAAACATTTCCACACCTAGGTGATAATTGGCTATCTGTGGCTTCGCAACTCCTATGTCCGGCTCTCCACTTCTAATTACGGCAATCTTACGTAATGGATTAGTGCTAGCCTTTGGCAGTGTTTAACATCAAACAATGGCCTGTCAGAATTACCTTGATTATACATGTTTCAAACTGGGGCTACTCTGGGTTGGGGTAAACATGACAATGACATTAAAAGAAAATGAGAAATATGAGCCATTACTGTAATAATACAATAAACTGTATCAAAATGAGTTCGCAGACCAAGTTTACTTAACAATTAAAAACTGGGCTAGGTATCTGCTGGTTGGATCAGGGGCAATGTCATGTTCAAAAATCTTCAGGTTCACTCTAAGAAGATAATGAATTCTCATCACAAGGTAGGGTCTATTTTCTGCCTGGAAAAGTAGCTGCTATGTCATCGCAACAGGTTTTGTTGTTGTTGTTATGGGGTTTAACGCCATTTTTTCAGCACACGATAGGCTATGCATGGCGGCCAGTATTAATGGTGGAGGAAGAACCTGGGAAAACCCTGGGAAGAACCATTGACCCTCAAGAAGCTACTGGCAAGCTTTCTCACATACCCACATTGGCCAAATCCTAGAATTCAACCCACGCAGACAGAGGTGAGATGGCAGTGATCCATAACAGAGAGTGCTTTAGACCACTCGGCCACTTGGGGCCCCAACAGGTTTTGTATTACTGATACTAAATTTGCCTTTTTTCATTGAATTACTTTGATCTAAGTCAATGACAAACACCATTTATTGAGGCAGGTATGTGCAGTGCATAAAATATACCATGCTGAAGATTGGTCTATACTAAGTACATCAAAGTGAAAAATGTTGGGGATCAGCAAACAAGTTTTGTCACTATGGGATTCCTTGTAATGACATCCTCCTGATTAAATGTTTTCTCCAGACTACATCTTTGTACCTCTTAGCACAGTAAAATTCAAAACGGAACATGTAAATTTTGACATTACACCAGAAAGGATGCACTGAAATAACCATTTATATCATTTACAAACTTGTGCTCTGTGTCTGAACTACTAGGCAAATCCACTTATTCCTGAGGACAACTGATTTTATTACTAGGGCCATGTCATGAGTTTCTTACTAAGATTATCTTGTGCATTGATAGATAGCACAACATGAAAAATCAAAGAACACTGTCTCAGCTGCATATCTGTTGCTGTAGCTTGTATCCTTAGAAATACAAACTACTAAATGACTCCTGTGACCCTAAACTTGATCTTTTCCACATCCAATTGCTAGAACTGTTTGATATCCTCTGTTGAAATTAATTGCACAATCAGACAACAATTAACTTATCGAAAAAAAAGATGCACTCAATAAAGAAAATTTCCAAATATTTACTACAAAAATAAATTCTACCACTGACTTTGACCATGTACCTTTTGTTCTGTAGTCCTAAAGGATGCTCTGTGCACATGGTGACCCTGGTTTACAACCAGATATCATGCACTTGATATAAATAAATAATTTTTAATAAACAAACGAAGCAAAACTATTTTCACCTTTGTTCTTTACATTTAACCCGATAAATATCTGATTGACAGAAAACTAATTAGTCCCCAAAAAAATGTTCCAAGAGTATATGGTAAACTAACTTGCTCCCCAAATGAAATGCTCCAAGGGTATATGTTAAATTTGTTCTCCAAAGAAATGCTCCAAAGAATATACAGAAAACTAACTTGTTCTACTAATGAAATGCCCTGAGAGAAAATTGGGACTGGGACACTGGATGTGTGGCCAATGTAAACATACCATAATAACAGTTATTGTATTATACAGATTAGATTTCCAATGAAGGCTTAATACAAATACTGTTTATTGATTCTTACTCAAAATATATTGTCCTGAATGACATGTTTGATATGGCATAGCAATTAAATGGGCATTCCATCTTTACTAATGTGTACTGCTGTCAAAGAAGAAAGAAAAATTACATGGTCATTCACACTGATGAATTTGCTTTGCTTGCTTAATAATGTGTTTTGCTGTCCAACCAGAAAGAAATATTGTGTGGTCATTTACAATGATAAATTTGCTGTGCTTGCTTAATAATATTGTCTGCTGCTGTCCAGCAAGAAAGAAATATTGTGTGGTCATTTACCATGATAAATGTAGGGCAAACCATCACAGATTTTAGTGTCAAATGTTTATTAAAGGTCAAGAGGCAAAAGAACATTTAGACGCTATGAAATTTTGATACAAAAGCTTAAATCTGCTTCTAGATCAAAGTGTATGATAGGTGTTCCTGACCTCCAGATGCTGAAGAGTATAAAAATACAGCTCTTTCAATGAATTAACTATTGTATCCCAAAGAAGAAATTAAGAAATGGTAGAGAATGTAATTTTAATCATCAGATTTTTTGTACACCATCAAATTCATAAAAATCAAAGTTACCCTCTATGACAACTTTACATTCTTAATACAATTTATGCAAATACTTGGGCTTACAATCAGCTGAAAATTAAAATTATCTTTATAAACAGCTTTGTTACACGTGCACCCCAAATAAAAACAAACTCATAAAACATACAGGCAAAAAATCTAATCTACTAACATTCAGAACATTTCTTTCTAATAATTAATATTAAATTCATTTTTGTATAGTTTTACACTGCATTTTTCTGCTTGCCACAGCACATAACCTTTGAAGTATTGTTGTACCATGCAATTCAAATGATGTTGAACTGATATACATGTAATGTCATTACACTTTATCAAATATGCCCGTGTCACACATAGTACACAGTCTTAGATGTATTTTCAGCTGACCAGAGTGATCCGAGTGATTGGAGTCAATGTGGTACCAGCTGCAGAGCTAACCATAGAAGTTGACCATAGCAACTGAGAAGGTGAACCATAGCAGCTGTAAACAGTGTTGCTGGTCGAGTAGCAGGTGATCGGGTGTTACTGACCAAGATTGGTGGGTGCTGATTGCTTGACTGACCAACCTGGAATACTGACTGCTTGATTGACCACTGTGACTGGTAGTCAAGTGTGCTGGTGACAGAGTGTGTAACGCCATACATGCAATCTTTTAGCCATGGGCTAATCTTTGGGGTTTGTAATACTCAGTGTGTTTTGGGACTGTAAAGATATTTTGTACATCTATCCCCTTGTTTTCATCATTTTCACTATATGAGTGAATACATTTTTACTATATGAGTTAAATACCATAGTTTTACTATTTGAGTAAAACACATCATTCTTTCATTGTGAAATCACTGAATCATTCACACCTTGTCCTTGTACTGTGTAAGGTCATTTATTTGCATTGCCATTACTTAGTTCGTGCGGATTATGTTAATTGATCCAGTATTTGGATATTATACGCCTGTATTAATAATAATTCTTTTCTCATTCAAGTCATTCGTCATTGTATTTGTATCACCATAAAAAGTGTTCTACTGTAAATCAGAAATTCCACCCTTTTATCTTGTTACATTAGGACTGGTCCCTCAAAGAGATGTCCATATTTCAGACATCTATTTACCATGACTATTTAATACTTAGCTAATTTTACTCAAGGAATATTTCAAACTTTACTAAATATATGTTCAACAGATATATTTTCAGCTGGCCTTGCAGTCACTTTTTTTATACAGACTTTGATCTGTTCACTTCTAAATATTCACACTAAAAATTTTGTTTCATGGAATCCTGAACCAGGAGTATAAACCAGTAATTCTGGATGATATTTAGTTTTACTTTTGAACTTTACTCGGATGTTCCAGGTAAGGGAAATACTTTCCTTGAAAATCCCTCACTTTTTAGACAAACTTTGTTTTATGCACACACAATTCAAATTATCCTAATAAAGCTCAAATCTTGGAAAATATGATCCATTGTTTCTTTCTGAACTTTTAAAGCACTTAAAATAAGAATGCTAACATGTAGTGGTGCTAAATGTCTGATACTGATTTCCAATATTTAAATGCACATTCAACATTCAACATTTCAAGTTTTCTTCCAGGAGAAATATCATATTGGACCAGAGCCAAGAATGTTCACAAATTTGACCATTGGTACCAAGATATAATTTTAAATACAAATGTTATACAAGTGGTTTTACATATCAAATTACTGTATTTGATTTTGAGATGTTGTTTTTTTTGTCTTTCTTTGAACATGCAAGTTTATTAATGTGTGGATTATGAAAATTAATGGGCGCCTGTCAGAGCCAGGACATTAGATGTAATGGATTATCAGAGAATGCCACATGCTGAGCATGTATAAACTCTCTCACTGACAATGCTTCCCACCCTATTCTTTTTTTTTTATTAGCCAACAAACAACAGATTTTAAAATGACAAGAGAAGTGGGAACAGCTGACTGTAACTTGTCACATGACTTCATTTCTGTTTACAAGATGGCCACAACTTTGAAACTTGAAACTTGTCATTGCTGATGTATAAAAAAAAAGAATTCATTAACTGTTGCTGTTCACATGAGAACTTTTGTTGTTTCCTCAACTATGTGATGGAATCTGCATCCCTTAGAAAGGCAGTGTTTAGGGCTATTTAAAGCACATTTCCAATCTTATGGGAAGAGAGTGCACATCACTATTGAGACAGTCTGTTGATAACAAACAGATGTGTGGAAATCACTAGTTTACAAATAGGCATTGTATGTGGACATCAGGATTCTGTAAAGGTATCACATGGACTTAAACATTTACCCTTGAACTTTAAACTCACTTACACAAGATATCTGGCCAGGACTGGACTCTGCCATAATTGAATGTTGTAAACAGAGACACTTTTTTGGGACTTGACCTTTTGAAATCAACTTTGTGTGGATGGTGATATATTTCATCCATGTCAATTCTAGGAAGGAACATGCAGAATAAGTTAAACAACCATCTTCATTTAATTATAAGAGAAAACTTTGGAGTAAAACTTTAAATATTAACTCTTCTAATTGAGAGGAAGTTTATTTTTTATTTTAATTATAGCGATAAAGGTTAAACACTTCTTAAAACAAAAGTGCTCATTTTCATCACAACAGATACTACAAAGTGCTAGTTTCTTTCACAAGTTTCTACAAAGGCACTTATTTCTTTCACAGCAGATTCTACAAAGGAATTTATTTCTTTCACAACAGATTCTATAAAAGTGTTAAATTTGTTTGCTGAAACACTGAGACGAGGGGGGCTTGGATGGTCACCTTCCTTATTAGGGAAGAGGAGGTGTCTTATGACAAAGCCCCAATGACTGTCATCTGACACTACTCAGCGACCAGTGCTTGATAACCAGTCACCAGGAACTGACAAAAGATGATGTAGTCTTTTTTGGGCTGTCTCATGGAATTGTGTGAAAAAAGAAACACAAAAATATAGTTGATATAGTTGATGGTATCAATGCTCTAAGATGACTTAGACGAAGAAATGTTGAGAACCCAAGAAATGTATACCAACTCCAAGGACAAGAAGAGGATATTCTGATTATCATTATTGAACTAAGGAATCAGAAAGGGATTATGTCAGTTTTTATTCTTGACTATTACTAACTGGAAAAGTGAATAATCTCCTTGCATTGGAAACTAGCTGTAACAAAAGATACAACAATGCAATAATAGCAGCTGATGTATTACTGGTACTGAAATAGGATTTCAAAAAGTTTCCAGTATGCAAAGATACAGATTACCAAAATCACTTCTTAGTTCAATTTGAAAAAGAGCCTCAGCTGATGCTAACAACCTCATGGTTCTCACCATAAAAATTATGGTACTGTAATATATTTCCCTGATTTATTAAGTTTAATAATTGTTAATTATCTTGGTAATGATGATGAGGTCAAGATGCACTGTGGAGGTTATTAATGGTACATCATCTAAAACCAAAGCAATATTGTGGAAACCATTTTTTACTTATGTTGACCATGACCTTTGACCTTTTTGCCTCAAAACTTTTCCTTGGACCAACTACAATCCATCCAGAAATTTTGGTGGAGATCTGTGATCTACAACTGATTCTTAACTTACTGTCCAAACACCATTTTTCTTCTTTCAGCCAGTGACCTTGGACTTTGAACTTATGATTCCATAATTGCTGTTTCTTTTCTTACAAGTGCATGCCATCCACAAAGCTTTGTCAAGGCTGATTATCTAGAATTAAAGTGACTGTGTGTTAATCAAAACAGATTAATAATATTTATTAATAATAAAAATATGTGACTTTAATTAAAGAGGGTAACAGTTTGCCGAAGAACTATTCTGTGGTAAACTGTTACCCTCTTTAAATAAAGTCACTGGAGGTCCTCATACAAAGGAACTTATTTATATATAAATACCCACATATACATATGTATACAGTAATTTTTAGCATGTATATACAGCAATATATTCACATTCTTTCCCTTCTCTCCACCTCAAGGACATTAATTCATATATTAAAATACATGGTTAATATCCATGCAATATTTAACTAGTTCCAAAAATATATTGTGGTATATTTAACGATGCCCAGAGGCATTCATGCATACAAGTACAGTTATTTTCATTCTCATTTTAACTACATCTCCAAAGCCGCTAGATATACTGAGTTTGGAAGAAGGAATTAAGACATTTCTAATCTCAATTCCAAGGCACAGTTTCTGAGTACTGGAAACTCTTTTTGAATAATTCCTTATTAGGTGTGGTAATTTTATACTGTTTGGTAGACATGGATCAGAAGTGGATAGTATTATCAGGGTAGCCTATACTGGAATATTGCTGTAATTATACAGAAGCACTGATATGGGATACCTTGTACATTAACTTAGCTTTTCTCAAATGGATTTGACCTTTGATAGGAACTGTTTTTAACTTAATTATTCCCCATTTTGTTAGGATTGCTAGCTGCTGTTTTCATCATCTGAATTAGCCCATACTATATTGCAGTAATCTAACTAGGATTGTATTGTTTTAATTACCCCATACTGTATTACATTAATCTAACTAGGATTTTGTTGTTTGAATTACCCCATACTGTATTACATTAATCTGAATAGGATAGTATTGTTTGAATTACCCCATACTGTATTACATTAATCTAACTAGGATTGTATTGTTTGAATTACCCCATACTGTATTACATTAATCTAACTAGGATTGTATTGTTTGAATTACCCCATACTGTATTACATTAACTAGGATTGTATTATTTGAATTACCCCATACTGTATTCAGTAATGTAATTAGGGTTGTATTATTTGAATTATCCCATATTGAATTAAAGAAATCTAATTAGGGTTGTATTATTTGAATTACCCTGTACTGTATTACAGTAATCTAATTAGGGTTGTATTATTTGAATGAACCCATACTGTATGATAGTTATCTAAATAGGTTTTTTTTAAATTTTATTACCCCATATTGTATTACAGTAAATCTAAATAGGATTCTTTCATTTTAATTACCCATACTATATTACAATAATCTAAATAGGGTTGTATTATTTTAATTACCCCATACTGTATTACAGTAATCTAAATAGGATTCTTTCATTTTAATTACCCATACTATATTACAGTAATCTAAATAGGGTTGTATTTTTTAAATTAACCCATATTGTGTTACAGTAATCACAGGATTCTTTAATTTGAATTACCCATACTGTATTACAGTTATCTAAAGAGGGTTATTTCATCTGAATTACCCCACAATGTGTTTCAGTAATCTAAATAGGGTTGTAGGTAACTGATATAAAATAGTCACCTGTGCCTTTCTGGGAGAAAACATATCATCGTACTAGAAGCCATGAACTTGAATTAACTTTTTTACCAGTATATGTTTTATGTTCAGTCCTTGATAGACTACCAGTATTATCTAGAAAAGCACCAAGTATTCCATCATGACAGATCATTATTACATTATTATCTGGAAAAACACCAAGTACTCCATCATGACAGACCATTACTACAGTATTATCTAGAAAAACACCAAATACCTCTTAACCTGATTTGTGAACAGGCATAATATTTTCCTTTATCCATATTTTGGGGACAGGTCAGGTTACTATGCTATCTGAAATAGCTGAGTCAAATGAGTTGTTGACCAATCTGATTCTGAACCAAGTCAAATGAGTTGTGGACCATTCTCATCAAGCCCTGAAGCTTTCTTGGTATACAATTCATTGAGATATATTTTTTAACAAAGTTCTTTGATACTGGTGGTACAGAGAAAGATAACACCACAGCATACATGTGATCCTAATGGCAGTAGGCTACAAATAATGTTTTAAAGGCCATCTACAGCACATACCAGTTTTTAACTGAAATCTGCCACTTTTGAAATTTAAAAGAGACTGTTAAAAATAATTTTAAAAATCCCTAACCCAAACACAGTATTGTTATGTGTTCTATCAATACACTGAAGAAAAAAGCCAGCACCAATTTAATGGGGACTGCAAATATTCCACCAGTGTAATGACCAGTGTGATGATGCATGGCACAGTAATAGGATTAGAGTTGTTAAAGAACTGCTAACATGTGCACACACAAAACTGTTAATTGATTATCTTATTGTGGTAATTTTGGGAGTTTTGCAGGATGTTTCCTGAGGTGTTATAAGTAATATAGGGAACAGAGGTGGTCCGTGTCTTCTGAGCCTGTGATGAACATTGGCTGACTTTTGGTTTAAACAGTATTTATTTACACAAGTTATTATCGAAATACAAAAAAGTCAACAAAAGAAATTGAGAATTGAGCAACAAGCATAAGCTTATTTCAAGCTCTCTCCTCATTAACAATAACATACTTAAATAATGCCACAGATGCGATTAACAATGGCATAATTTTGCAAACATTGAAACATTACATGATGCTAAAGAATATTATACCTACCATATTGTTATGTCTGACAGTAAGTGATAAGTTTTTACAACAGAAACATTTTACTGTACACTTACAAATCAACAAATGTGAAAGAAAAAAGCATCAAGGTGTTGTCATTGATGGAGTGGTGGGAGGTAGATAAAGGTTTTCAGTGCAAGTGGTACATATTTATAATAAATACATACCAGAAGCAAAATGTAAAATAAGCCATACATTCTCCCACCCTGCAAGAAACTGAAAATACTGAATCTGAAAAACTGAAGAATTGTGAATAACAAAACACACAGATGTACCATTATTTAAATGTGTACCAAATTTCATAGAGTTATTTTAAAATGTTTTGGAGGTTTGAACTGGAAATGAAAAGTCTGGATAAATGATGGATGGATGGATGGATAGACAAATCAACAGAACCATTTCAAATATTGGAACTAAAAAAACTGAGAATAGTAAAAGTCTAAATTTTTACTGCTAGTTTATTCTTTGTACCAAGTTTCATGGAAAAATATTTGACAGTTTAGGACCTGTGCTCCAGAAACAAAAGTGTGAATGATGGACAGATGGATGAACAGATGAAAAATTTAAAATACTGAAAATGAAGAAATATGACTAACAAAAGGAACAGCTGGATGAGTAATTTAATATGTCCAACATATTGCAAAGGTATAACATGAATAGTTTTAGAATTTTAACCCAGAGAGGGAAGTGTGGTTAATGGATTGACAAGCAAACTGACAAAAACATTCAAAATACTGAACTTAGGAATAGCAAGAGTTCTAGAATGCTTACAACCTCAATTAATCAGATGCAAGATAACCCAATTAATATGCACAATTAACTTTTGTAACAAAATAATAATGCATGATGAAGTACAACAACAAAGACCCCAATCTGCCATTACATAATGCACCCACAGATCAGAGTTTGTGTTGTTTGTTCTTCTTATTACTACCAACAAACTGGATGGACCCAGATCTGCTAGTGCATTATGCAATGACATATCTGGTTTTGTACAGTTTGCAGGTGGACTAGACTTATAAGTACATACAGTACTGACACTTTTAAGAACAAATATGTGTAGTCATCTTATTTATAACACCTACGCAATTGCACTTTAACATGTCAAATGTAGTCCTCTTATTTAAAACACCTACACAATTGCACTTTAACATGTCAAATGTAGTCATCTTATTTAAAACACCTATAAAATTGCACTTTAACATGTCAAATGTAGTCCTCTTATTTAAAACACCTACACAATTGCACTTTAACATGTCAAATGTAGTCATCTTATTTAAAACACCTATAAAATTGCACTTTAACATGTCAAATGTAGTCATCTTATTTAAAACACCTATAAAATTGCACTTTAACATGTCAAATGTAGTCATCTTATTTAAAACACCTATAAAATTGCACTTTAACATGTCAAATGTAGTCATCTTATTTAAAACACCTATAAAATTGCACTTTAACATGTCAAATGTAGTCATCTTATTTAAAACACCTATAAAATTGCACTTTAACATGTCAAATGTAGTCATCTTATTTAAAACACCTATAAAATTGCACTTTAACATGTCAAATGTAGTCATCTTATTTATAACACCTACACAATTGCACTTCAACATGTCAAATGTAGTCTTACTTAAAACACATACACAACTGCACTTTAACATGTCAAATGTTTTATTTAAAACATACACAACTGCACTTGAACATGTCAAATGGATAGTCATCTTTTTATAAAGCATACATAACTGCACTTTAACATATCAAATGTATAGTCTTCTTATTTATATAACATACACAACTGCACTTTAACATGTAAAATGTGGAGTCTTATTTAAAACACCTACACAACTGCATGTTAACATATCAGATGGAAATCATGTTTAGTTGATGCATTCAAACTGAAACCTTCCAAAATTTACTTAATAAAGGCTCTCCCCAAGTGACTGACATTTAAAAGTACTGGCAATATCAGGATAAGCAGGCTTTTGTTGTTAAAAACAAATTTGAAGGGATTTTCTTTTGTTGCTGCTGGGTAAGTAAATTTTGTTGATAGACAAGTAAACTTCATTTTTACTCGTCCAGTGGGCAAGTGGTAAAAATTTCAATTTTTCCAGCTTTATCACTAGATCTCATTTATATTACTTCCATCTCAGAGTACATGGGAACATGGGACTTGTCTCAGAGTACATGGGACTTATACTCAGAGTACATGGGACTTGTCTCAGAGTACATGGGACTTAATGTACTCTGAGAGCATATGTGATATATTCTTATTCTCATGGTAAAATAAAACATAAAGTCCCACTTCTCCAAAATGGTTTTATCATAGGGATTTACACAGAATGCTTTATTCAGTATCAAATCAGCTGTTATTTTGGACAAACATTATTCTGGACAAATTGCATATCTCCTGATGGATCCAGATAAACAACATTTATTACAGTACCTATATAACACTCAACTTCCTTCAAAGTAAATTTTGTGAGACAAGTTGTATATAAAAGGACGTACAAGGGCGTAACCCTTAATCCCATGTTTCATCAACAAACAAGAGTGTCAAATATGAAGAAAATCAGGTAATCAGCAGATCTGTGTCTAATGTGCAGTTGAATCCAACTAATAAATGAGTACACACTGTACAAGGGCTGATAAGGAAAATACTTGAATTGACATCAACAATCTGAAAACAACTGTTATATATGTGAAAATGTGAAATATTACACTGTTATCTGTGTGAAAATATGGAATACTAAACTGCTGTCTAGGTGAAAATATGGAATACGACACTGCTGTCTGTGTGAAAATATGGAATACTACACTGCTGTCTGTGGGAAAATATGGAATACTAAAACTGCTGTCTGTGGGAAAATATGGAATACTACACTGCCGTCTGTGCGAAAATATGGAAGATTACACTGTTGTCTGTGTGAAAATATGGACTATTACAAACAATGTTGTCTCTGTGAAATTAAATATTGAATATTACAAACAATGCTTTCTGTTTGAAAATAAAATATGGAATATTAAAAACAATGCAGTGTGAAAATAAAATCTGGAATATTACAAACAATGCTGTCAGTGTGAAAATAAAATATGGAATATTACAAACATTGTTTGTGAAAATATGAAATATTACACTGTATGTGAAAATATGGAAAAGCTAAACATTATGGTGTATTCCAATCTTTAGCTGCCTTTTTCTTGTAATGACACTGACTTGTTTCTAGTACTGACACTAGACTAACCTGCTTATTCCAGACCACTCCAACTTCACTATGGTGGTTGTTCTCAGTCCTTTCACTTTTTCACTTTTCCAACCTCCCTACTGTCTCACCTCTTTTCAGCTCTCAAACTCTGTGTGAGTAGGTGGATACATAAGTAGATACTTCAGTGGATACATCCCTGGATACATCTGTGGATACTTCCATGTATACGTCCATGGATATGTCCGTGGAGCTATTTCACCTTACAAAATAAACAGAAGCAACCTAAACAGTCTGTCAGTTGTCCTACTGGGAACAGATCATTACTCCCCTCTCGTGATGTCAGATATCCTTCTTTTGGAATTCAACAGACCAAAGGCTGTCTGGTCAAGTTAAACATGGCAGACCATAAACAAACCTAGTTTCACAAGATTAATGTACTTCCTAATGGCTATTTCATTACTGATTCCCATTAACATTACACGAGACATAATGGTTCTGTTCTCGTCTCAGTTACATAAATGAATGAATGAAATTCATTACATGGCTTAACGATGTTATTTTCAGCGAATACACACACTGAAGACTTTATCATACATGAAATCATCTAAGATCGGTGAATTTACACGGATTCTTGTAACTCATATCAACTAAAGTAATGCATGGAATCTTAGAATACCCAATTCCTATACAAACAAAAATATTGCCCTATACTAATAATAATCATGAAGAAATCTTGCCCTATACTAATAATAATTATGAAGAAATCTTGTGCTATACTAAAAATAATAACGAAAAGATCTTGCATTGTGCTAATGATCATGATGAAATCTTGCCCTATACCTGAAATGACTTCTTTAGTAAAGTTGTTAGCACAGTACTTCCTCACTATAAAGACCCTTCATTGTAACACACTTCTTTTTTAAAAGTGCTATTGATTATGGATGCCATTTCATTAATTTTTACTAAAATTAGACATATCATATACAGTAAGGTGGTCTCAGTATAAGGTGGTATAATCAATTGCTCCCACTGACAGTGTTATAATGTAAAACATTATTCATCAATCTAAATTTTGAAAATGAAACCTTTCAGAAATGATGTAAAACAGGGTCTGGTACTCATGACTCTCTAGTGTTCCTCATGCTGAGTGTTCAACTGGCCGCATTTCAAACTCATCATCCTGCCACTCTTGAAAATGCTTCCAATACTCCATGATCTCACTCACTGTGTCTGTGTTACCTGCCACTCTTGAAATTGTCTCCAACACTCCATGATCTCACTATGTTTATGTCACCTGCCAATCTTGATATTATCTCCAATACTCCATGATCTCACTATGTCTGTGCCACTCTTGGTACCTTCTATCCAGCTATCCAGTTTAAGTCAGTCCATGTTTTCTACTGCACTCAAAATGTATTCATAAACATTTGCAACAAAAAATTGAATATTTACAATTACCTTTCAATTTTGCTCACTGTTCTGCATTCAACTGAGATCATGAAGAAATTAACTAAATGTGAATTTTCTAAATGCCATCACTGTCAATGTCTCAAAAAAACAGATCCAGTTTTATTTTGAAAAAATACTTGTATAGTACAGTCAATTCACTCTTGTATTTAAACCAATGAAAACTTATTAAAAATGGGCCATATATTAATACCTACCTGCCATGTGCTACTCTTACTGAATGTGACTGGCTTGAAGTTAAATCAAAAGCAAATAAATTTATAGTTCTTCAAAAATCAAAAAACATCACATTCAATGCTATGTTAAATTATCCTGACTAACAAATGTGTTCATCACTCCCAAAACATCATATACAATGTTCATTTAAAACATCCTGACTAACAGAAGTGTTCATAACTACCAAAACATCACATTCAATGCTCTGTTAATTCATCCTGAATGACAAGTGTTCATAACTCACAAAACATCACACTCAAATGCTTTGTTAAATCATCCTGACTGACAAAAGTGTTAATAACTCCCAAAACATCATATTCAATGTTCTGTTAAATCATCCTGACTAACAAAAGTGTTCATAACTCCCAAAGCATCACAATCAAATGCCCTGTAAAATCATCCTGACTGTCAAAAGTGTTCATAACTCACAAAACATCACATTCAATGCTCTGTTAAATCATCCTGACAGACAAAAATTATCATAACTCCCAAACATCATATTCAATGTTGTCAAATCATCCTGACTGACAAAAGTTTTCATAACTCCCAAAACATCACATTCAATGCTCTGTTAAAACATCCTAACAGACACAAGTGTTCATAACTTGCAAAACGTAACTGAAATGCTCTGTTAAAACATCCTGACTGACAAATGTTCATAACTACCAAAACATCACATTCAGTGCTCTGCTAAATTATCCTAATATCCAAAAGTGTTCACAACTCCAAAAACATCGCATTCAATGCTCTGTTTAATGATCCTGACTGGCAAGAGTGTTCATAACTCCCAAAACATCACATTCAATGCTCTGTTAAATCACTATCACCAAAAAAAAGTGTTCATAACTACAAACACATCACTCTCAAATACTCTGTTAAATAATCCAGATGGACAAGTGTTCATAAATCCCAAAACATAATATTCAATGCTCTCTTAAATCATTTTAACTGACAAAAGTGCTCATAATTTCAAAAACGGCACATGCAATGCTCTGTTAAATCATCCTGACTGACAAAAGTGTTCATAAATTCCAAAACATGACTTTCAATGCTCTGTTAAATCATCCTGACAAACAAAAGTATTAATAACTTGCAAAACGTAACTGAAATGCTCTGTCAAAACATCCTGACTGACAAATGTTCATAACTACCAAAACATCACCTTCAATGTGCTTTTAAATCATCCTAACTTCCAAAAGTGTTCATAACTCAAAAAAAACCCCATCACATCCAATGCTCTGTTAAATGATCCTGACTGAAAAAAGTGTTCCTAACTCCAAAAACATCACATTCAATGCTCTGATAAGTCATCCTGGCAGAAAAAAATCATCATAACTACCAAACATCACATTCAATGCTCTGTTCAATCATCCTGACTGACGAAAGTGTTCATAACTCCCAAAACATCACATTCAATGCTCTGTTAAATCATCCTGCATGACAAAAGCAATAATAACCCCAAAAATATCACACTCAATGCCCTGTTAAGTCATTCTGACTGACAAAAGTGTTAATAACTTGCAAAACATGACAGAAATGATCTGTTAAATTATCCTGACTAACAAAAGTATTCAGAACTCCCAAAACATCACATTCAATGCTCTATTAAATCATCCTGAGAGACAAAAGTATTCATAACTCTCAAAACATCACATTCAATGATCTGTTAAATAATCCTGACAGACAAAAATCATCATAACTCCCAAACATCACATTCAATGCTCTGTCAAATCATCCTGACTGACGAAAGTGTTCATAACTCCCAAAACATCACATTCAATGCTCTGTTAAATCATCCTAACAGACACAAGTCTTAATAACTTTCAAAACGTAACTGAAATGCTCTGTTAAAACATCCTGACTGACAAATGTTCGTAACTACCAAAACATCACAATCAATGCTGTTAATTCATCCTGACAAGTGTTCATAACCCACAAAACATCACACTCAAATGCTCTGTTAATTCATCCTGACTGTCAAGTGTTCATAACTCATAAAACATCACACTCAAATACTTTGTTAAATCATCCTGACTGAAAAAAGTGTTCATAACTCCCAAAACATCATATTCAATTTTGTATTAAATCATCCTGACTTACAAAAGTGTTCATAACTCACAAAACATCACATTCAATGCCTTGTTAATTCATCCTGATAGATAAAAATGATCAAAACCCCAGGAACATCACACTCAATGTCATGTTAAATCATCCTGACTGGCAAAAGTGTTAATAATGTGCTCAACATTACAGAAATACACTGTTAAATCATCCTGACTGACAAAAGTGTTCATAACTCCCAAAACATCATACTCAATCCACTGTTAAGTCATCCTGGCAGACAAAAATCATCATAAGTCCCAAACATCATATTCAATGCTGTCAAATCATCCTGACTGACAAAAGTTTTCATAACTCCCAAAACATCACATTCAATGCTCTGTTAAATCATCCTGACTGATGAAAGTGTTCATAACTTGCAAGACATAACTGAAATGCTCTGTTAAAACATCCAGACTGACAAGTGTTCATAACTACCAAAACATCACATTCAATGCTCTGCTAAATCATCCTAATATCCAAAAGTGTTCATAACTCCAAAAACATCACATCCAATGCTCTGTTTAATGATCCTGACTGACAAGAGTGTTCATAACTCCCAAAACATCACATTCAATGCTCTGCTAAATCATTATCACCAAAAAAAGTGTTCATAATTACAAACACATCACTCTCAAATGCTCTGTTAAATAATCCAGACGGACAAGTGTTCATAAATCCCAAAACATAATATTCAATGCTCTCTTAAATCATTTTAACTGACAAAAGTTCTCATAATTCCCAAAACGACACATGCAATGCTCTGTTAAATCATCCTGACTGACAAAAGTGTTAATAATTCCCAAAACATCACATTCAATGCTCTTTTAAGTCATCATGATATACAAAAATCATCATAACTACCGAAATCACTTTCAATGCTCTGTTAAATCATCTTGACTGACAAAAGTGTTCATAAATCCCAAAACATGACATTCAATGCTCTGTTAAATCATCCTGACTGACAAAAGTGTTCATAACTCCAAAAACATCACATTCAATGCTCTGTTAAATCATCCTGACAGACACAAGTGTTAATAACTGGCAAAATGTAACTGAAATGCTCTGTCAAAACATCATGACTGGCAAATGTTCATAACTACCAAAACATCACCTTCAATGTGCTTTTAAATCATCTTAACTTCCAAAAGTCTTCATAACTAAATAAAAACCCATCACATTCAATGCTCTGTTAAATGATCCTGACTGAAAAAAGTGTTCATAACTCCCAAAACATCACATTCAATGTTCTGTTAAATCTTTATCAGCAACAAAAGTGTTCATAACTCCCAAAACATCACATTCAATGCTCTCTTAAATCTTTATCAGCAACAAAAGTGTTCATAACTCCAAAAACATCACCCTCAAATGCTCTGTAAAGAATCCAGATGGACAAGAGTTCATAAATCCTAAAACATATCATTGAACGCTCTCTTAAATCATTTTAACTGACAAAAGTGCTCATAATTCCCAAAACGTCTCATGCAATGCTCTATTAAATCATCCTGACTGACAAAAGTTTTCATAACTACGAAACATCACATTCAATGTTCTGTTAAATCATCCTGACAAACAAAAGTGTTCAAAACTCACAAAACATCACACTCAAATGCTCTGTTAAATCATCCTGACTAACAAAAGTGTTCAGTACTCCCAAAACATCACATTCAATGTTCTGTTAAATCATCCTGACTGACAATAGAGTTCATAACTCCCAAAACATCACATTCAATGCTCTGTCAAATCATCCTGACCGACAAAAGTGTTCATAGCTCCTCCCAAAATATCACACTCATATGGTCTGTTAAATAAACCTGAGTGACAAAAGTGTTCACACCTCCCAAAAGATCACATTCAAATGCCCTGTAAAATCATCCTGACTGTCAAAAGTGTTCATAACTCACAAAACATCACATTCAATGCCTTGTTAATTCATCCTGATAGACAAAAATGATCATAACCCCAAAACATCACACTCAGTGCCATGTTAAATCATCATGACTGACAAAAGTGTTTATAACTCTACCAAAATATGACAATTAAATGCTCTTTTAAATCATAATGACTAACAAAAGTGTTCATAACTCCAAAAACATTATACTCAAATGCTCTGTTGAATAATCCAGACTGACAAGTGTTCATAACCCTTAAAACATATCATTCAATGATCTGTGAAATCATTCTAACTGACAATTGTGATCATAACTCCAAAAATGTCACATGCAATGCTCTGTTAAATCAGTCTGACTGACAAAAGTGTTCATAAGTCCCTAAACATCACAGTCAATGCTCTGTTCAACCATCCTGACTGACAAAAATGTTGATAACTATGAAAACATCACATTCAATGTTCTGTTAAATCATCCTGACTAACAAAATGATTCATATCTCCCAAAACATCACATTCAATGCTCTGTTGAACCATCCTGACTGCAAAAGTGTTCATAACTACCAAAACATCACACTCAATGATCTGTTAAATCATCCTGACAAACGAAAGTGTTCATAACTACCAAAACATCACATTCAATGATCGTTAATTCATCCTGACAGACAAGTGTTCATAACTCACAAAACATCACACACATATGCTCTTTGAAATCATCCTGACTGACAAAAGTATTCAGTACTCCCAAGACATCACTTTCAATGCTCTGTTAATCATCCTGAGTGACAAAAGTGTTCACAACTCCCAAAGCATCACATTCAATGCTGTGTTAAAACATCCTGACAGACAAAAATGATCATAACCCCAAAAATATCACACTCAATGCCCTGTTAAATCATCCTGACTGACAAAAGTGTTTATAACTCGCAAAACATCACATTGAATTCTCTGTCAAATCATCCCGACTATCAAAAGCGTTCATAACTCCCAAAACATCACATTCAATGCTCTGTTAAATCATCCTGACTAAACAAAATTGTTCATAACTCCTATTAAAATATCACACTCAAATGCTCTTTAAAATTATACTAAATGACAAAGTGTTCATAACTCGAAAAACATCACACTCAAATGCTCTGTTAAATCATCCAGACTGACTAGTGTTCATAACTCCCAAAACATCACAGTGAATGCTCTGTTAAATCACACTGACAGACAAGTGTTCATAAATCCTAAAACATCAGATTCAATGTTCTGTTAAATCATCCCAACTGACAAAAGTGTTCATAACTACGAAAACATCACATTCAATGCTTTGTTAAATCATCCGGACTGAAAAGTGTTCATAACTCCCAAAACATCACACTCAATGCCCTGTTAAATAATCCTGAATGACAAAAGTGTTAATATCTTGCAAAATATTACTGAAATCCTCTGTTAAATTAACCTGCCTTACAAAAGTGTTCATAACTCCCAAAACGTCACACTCAAATCCTTTCTGTTAAATGGTCCTGATTGAAGAATGTTCATAACTCCTAAAACATCACATTCAATGCTCTGTTAAATCATCCTGACTGAAAAAGTGTTCATAACTCCCAAAACATCACATTCAATGCTCTGTTAAATCATCCTGACTGAAAAAGTGTTCATAACTCCCAAAACATCACACTCAATGATCTGTTAAATCATCCTGACAAACGAAAGTGTTCATAACTACCAAAACATCACATTCAATGATCGTTAATTCATCCTGACAGACAAGTGTTCATAACTCACAAAACATCACACACATATGCTCTTTGAAATCATCCTGACTGACAAAAGTATTCAGTACTCCCAAGACATCACTTTCAATGCTCTGTTAATCATCCTGAGTGACAAAAGTGTTCACAACTCCCAAAGCATCACATTCAATGCTGTGTTAAAACATCCTGACAGACAAAAATGATCATAACCCCAAAAATATCACACTCAATGCCCTGTTAAATCATCCTGACTGACAAAAGTGTTTATAACTCGCAAAACATCACATTGAATTCTCTGTCAAATCATCCCGACTATCAAAAGCGTTCATAACTCCCAAAACATCACATTCAATGCTCTGTTAAATCATCCTGACTAAACAAAATTGTTCATAACTCCTATTAAAATATCACACTCAAATGCTCTTTAAAATTATACTAAATGACAAAGTGTTCATAACTCGAAAAACATCACACTCAAATGCTCTGTTAAATCATCCAGACTGACTAGTGTTCATAACTCCCAAAACATCACAGTGAATGCTCTGTTAAATCACACTGACAGACAAGTGTTCATAAATCCTAAAACATCAGATTCAATGTTCTGTTAAATCATCCCAACTGACAAAAGTGTTCATAACTACGAAAACATCACATTCAATGCTTTGTTAAATCATCCGGACTGAAAAGTGTTCATAACTCCCAAAACATCACACTCAATGCCCTGTTAAATAATCCTGAATGACAAAAGTGTTAATATCTTGCAAAATATTACTGAAATCCTCTGTTAAATTAACCTGCCTTACAAAAGTGTTCATAACTCCCAAAACGTCACACTCAAATCCTTTCTGTTAAATGGTCCTGATTGAAGAATGTTCATAACTCCTAAAACATCACATTCAATGCTCTGTTAAATCATCCTGACTGAAAAAGTGTTCATAACTCCCAAAACATCACATTCAATGCTCTGTTAAATCATCCTGACTGAAAAAGTGTTCATAACTCCCAAAACATCACATTCAATGCTCTGTTAAATCATCCTGACAGACAAAAATCATCATAACTTCCAAACATTACATTCAATTTCTCTGTTAAATCATCCTGACTGACAAAAGTGTTCATAACTCCCAAACCATCAAATTCAATGCTCTTGTTTATATAGGAATTGGGTATTCTAAGAAATCATGTATAATTTTGATATAAGTTGACAAATTGTTTGAATTAGTCATCTTGTTTGTATAGGAATTGGGTATTCTAAGAATTCCTGTATAACCTTTATTGATATGAGTTACGGGAATCCATTTGAATTCTCCAATCTTAAATGTTTTCACGTATGATAAAGACTTGAATGTGTGTATCCGCTGAAATAGCGTAATTACGACCTGTAATGAATTTTATTCATCCATTTGTGTAATTGAGATAAGAGTGAAACCATTATAGCCATTAGAAGTACATTAATTTTATGAAACAAGGATTGTTTGGTCTGCCATGGTTGACCCGACTAAATAGCTTTTGGTATCTGTTTGCATGCCGATAGTAATATCTGATAATGAGAAGGGGAGGAATAATCTATTCCCAGTAGGATAGCTGACAGAAAATTTAGGTCAATTTTTGTTTATTTTATAAGGGGAAAATAGCTCTTCCAATGTATCATCAGATGGTACCTATGCACTGACGCAATCAAGTTGCTTGTATCTACATGCTTACATAACCACCTACCCACACAAAGAAAGAGGACCGAAGGGAGGTGAAGCAGTAGCAAAGTTAGAGAGGAGAAAGAAAAAGGAAGGAAAGAAGGGGCGAAAGGACAGAGAACAGCTACAGTGAAATTGGAATGAACCAGAGCTAAGCAGCTTATGCAATTGTACAAGGCAACGACTTCAATTGTTCACTCAATCGTATGATGACTAATTTTATCAGTAAAACAGATCGGCCATTTTTATAAATATATTTGCGTTTTGAAAATCGGGGAAAGATTTATTCCAAAGAAGTGTATCTTCCTAATGTACTGTATTATCTCCAGTGTTTATGTAATTTATTAAATTTGATTCTTTTTGTACGGGGCTCGTGTCATTTTGTTCTGTATATCTGCTCAGATCTCTATTTATTCCACCTATAAGTTTACTCGATCCGGGCAATAACACCAAGGGCTAACATCTAGATAATGAAGACCGAATAAAGCGGACACCTTGAAAGAAGGTACAATCCGCCAATCAACCCACACCCCTTGCAAGTGAGGGGCGTACCTTTACAAAGTGGGGGCTAATCCAGGATCAGAACATTTCTATTTGAGTAAAGAGTCTGAGCAAATATAGAATAGAATAAGTATCTAAACACTGACAATTTCCATAGTACTTGTCAAGAAATAGCGATCAGAGTGAATTGAATCATTGTCTGCTTATTTTTTTAAAAATATTTTTGTTCATGCAAAATTTTCTTGCGATTTCTTTTCGTATTGTGATGAAAATATTGTAAGAAACTGAGGCACATACCTTGCTGTCGGGTCATATTCTAAATTTGTGAAGTAAAGTGACCTTTGTATTCCCTTGAGAGAAGAGATATTTGGGCCAAACCTGCAGTAATAAACTATGCCTTGTTAGTGTGTAAGCGTTACTCTTAATGTGGGGGAAGACATTAAAGCTCTGTATTGTTCTATAAATCTGCTCAGATCTCTATTTATTCCACCTATAAGAATACTCGATCTGGGCAATAACACCGAGAGCGATCATATCCTAGATAACGAGGACCGAATAAAGCAGACACCTTGAAAGAAGGTACAATCCGCCAATCAACCCACACCCCTTGCAAGTGAGGGGCATACCTTTACAGACTTGAATGAACGGTCAGGACCCACAAGTAGGTGATCTGAAGACAGACGACCAATACAGATCACCATGTCCATGTCCAACAACAAGGACAAAATCAATGACACCTTGTTGACGCAGTTTGAAAAGTTGGCACTGGTTCATCAGCTACCCAAATACCAGTGGACGATCAATGTTTCGGCCTTCTTACGGGGAGCCGCGAAAGACATCTACCACAATATGACACTGAACGAGGTAGACGATGACGACACTCTGAAGAAAGCGCTACTACGGCACTATGAGCTGTCGGCAGAAATGTTTCGGAAACTCTTTAGAGAATCGTTGAAGAGAGCTACTGAAAAGCACGTGCAATTCCATAGCAGCGTATGTGAATTTTTTTTAATAAATGTATGAAAATGTCTGGTACCACACTAATGTATGAAGGCATACATGAGGATATTTTGAAAGAGCATGCCTTAAGTACATACAGAAAATACTTAATAGTATTCTTAGCGGAGCATGAATTCTCAACCTTGGATGATATAAGTGTGATGGCCGAGTGCTATGAGAACAAGCATGTCCAACCACCTGGGTGGCATGGACCAACCTGGCATTGGCAAGCATAGAAAGACCACTGAGATGGCACCCCAAAGACGGAATGGTCAGAATGGTGGGAGGGCAGGGACCGGAAATCCAAGCCGAGAACATTTCCGTGGGACAGGGAAGACTCAGGGGGCAGAGAAGGATACCATGGGGAAGAAAGGTGAGCTGGTGTGTTACAGCTGAAACAGACCAGGCCATGTCGTTAAGTATCGTAGGAAGTATCGTCCAACAACGATTAATTCAGTAACTCTGAATACTGTTAAGAAACAGAAAACAGTGGAGTTGACTAACATAGTGGTAGCTATGGTTAATGGTGAGATGGCAACTATGCTATATGATACCAGCTGTAGTTATCCGGCCTTAGTAAGTAGTAGATATGTCAAGCCTGGAGATTACACAGGCAAAAGGGTTGAAGTCCAGTTTGTTAATAGATGAAATATTCGCTCGCAGTCGTTAACATTGATCTTGATTCACTGTATAAAAAGGGATGAATTTAAGCAGCATGTTTGTCGGGACCATCTCATAACATAATATTAGGGTGTATGTATGTGTTGCCACAGCCTAACCCTATGACGTATATACACCTGTACACATGGGGTCCGTTGAGACCAGGGCTATGAAGCAAAAGTCAAGGTCAAATCCGCTAAGACCCATGACTTCGCCCATATACAATTTGTTACCTGGCAAGTTGAGGAAACTTCAAGAGGAATATTTGTCTCTCAACAAGGTAAGCAGGTACGCAAAAGATGGGTCCAGACAGCAAGGTGAAGTTCGTGATGAAACGCAGTATTTTGTACTGGTACACTAGGAAAGGTACCGATATGTTAAAACAAGTTGTTGTGCCCAGAGCGAAGTGAGTAGAAGTGCTTAGGCTGGCACATGAGGTCTACTTGGAAGCCACATGGGTGTGGCAAAGACCAGAGATAGGTTAGTGAGGGAGTTCTACTGGCCATGTGTGTACGGGGATGTTCAGAGGTTTTGTTTGTCGTGTGACAAGTGTCAGTGGGCGGCACCTAAGACATCCCATCGCCCAGTGCCACTAGGAACCACCCCACTGATTGACGAATCTTTCTTGAGGGTGGCAATGGACCTAGCAGGTCCAATAAAGCAGGCAGCAGAAAGCAGTAATCGTTTTATACTAACAAAAGTCGATTACGCCACCCAGTACCCAGCGGCCATGGCCTTTAAAAACATCGACTCAGTCATGGTGGCTGCAGCCTTGTTAGGAGTTTGGTTGAGAGCTGGTGTCCCTGAAGAGATACTAACTGACCAGGAGATGCAGCTTGTGAGCCAGGTGATGAAAGAGGTAGACCGATTACCATCCATTAGAAACCTGACAACTACTCCGTATCACCCACAGTGCAATGGTTTGGTGGATCGTTTCAATGGAGCTATAGTGTGCTTCATCTTATGGACCTTCTTACCCTGAAATCAACAGATTTCAACTTTCAACCTTCATCCATGTGCAAGCCTCCCAAAGTTTAATCCAGGTCTCTTATGGAGAAGTAGAGTTATTGTGTAAAAATAACCTTTTCTTCTTTCAGTCACAGTGACCTTTACTTCTGTCAATTTGACATCAAAAGCATTTTTTTCTTCTTTACCCCAACTGAAAGCTATCCAAAACGTTTGGCCCTGGTCTGTGATTTAGAACTAATGACATTGTGTGGAAACCAAATTTCTAGCAAAACAGCAGCAGAGAGGGTGAACCCACCTCATGTTAGAAGGTCCATTTTGGAAAACTACGGCTTTTACGAAAACAACAAAAATTATGCCGATAACGTGAAACCGAGGCTACTAACTTTCAGAGAGTTTTCTACCAGGTTAGCTTTGTTGCTACTTTTCTCGCGTTAGTGTTTTTTCAAGTATATGTGTGCATTTTGCTGCGATGACGCTTATCTGTGGTTGCACTCTCTCTGCTGCTGTTAATTAAATAAAATTATAACAAATAATGGCACTGGTGTCGGAGTCTCATACAGCTGGATTAGCTCGAGAACGATCAGAAGCAATTAAGAAATATCTTCCCGTGAGAGATTCTGTCAAAAAAAAAACCTACAAGAACGTCAAGAATCTCAAGTTGAATTTGTAGAAAGTGCAGAACAGTTATTTAAGCTTGTTATAAAAATTATTGAAAGAGTTGCAACGGCTACTGAAAAAACAGCATACAGAACTAAACAAACAAAAAAGATTTTACGAAAACTTTCAGCTGATATAGCTGCAGCTCAACCTCAACCTCCTCAGCTTGAAGAAACACTTGAAGGTGATGTTGGTGGAGAAACAAAAAAAAGAAAAGGGAATTAGTTTTACAGAGAAATTTACTGAAGACGGTACACAAACAATAAAAAATATGCCAATGAAAACCAATAGGGATTTAATTGAGTTTGGTTCATTTGCTGCTTCAAGTTATCGTTCAAGAAATAACTTTTTAAAACCTGAACATGTTAAAGGTGTAAGTCGTGAAATGTGGATCGATTGGGTGTTTAAAATAAATAAGAATATTAATCAGATAGACAAACAAGATTATGCTTATAGCAAATATTTAGATGGAGTGATACTTCATTATGAATTTCAACAGACAATAAAAGAACAACAACAAGAAAAACAAGAACAGAAACGAGAACAGAAACAAAAAGAAAAAGAACAGAAACAAAAAGAATGAGAATAGTGACAAAAAGAAAAAAGGCAAGGATGAAAAAAAAACAACAGCAAGAGCCTTCCTATCAACTTCCTCTGCCTCTGCAACAAAAAGAAGAAATGGATGATGAATTTTATAGACTATATGGAGAACCTCCAGAAGAAGAATGGCATGATACATCTGACACTGGTGCTACTGGAAGTGGGTTTTCTACTCAAGGAAGAGGTCTTACTCCATGTCCTAACAATATTCTTGATGAAGTGCAATGACTAGAAGTTCTCATAGGAGGAAAACAAGCTGGTAATAATTCTTCGGAAATTATTTATGAAGCAGCTGATATTTGTTGGCGGTTATTTCAAGGCGGTATCATGGATACTAGCGTTTATCAGGAACTTATCGATGAAATCATTGATGACTACTACAGTGATTAGATAAATGAATAATAAATAAAGATGATCATACACAACACTCAACGTAGACCCGTAATGGTCAGAGTAGTAAATTCACAATTACCTGTTTACAAAACAATTTACGGAGATGGACTCGGTGATGTTATTCAGGGATTATTCAGAAGAATGGCTCCAAAAGTAGCACCAATTGCAAAATAATTATCAATGAAAGCTATTAACGTTGTTCGTGATAAAGGTATTGGTGCGATCGGCGAAGTTGCTGGTAAAGCAGTCTTGGCAGTCAAAGAAAAACTAGCACGATTAATACGACAAAAACCACGGCAACCGGTAAAGCTAACCCAGAAGGTTTTACCGTCTACCAAAGCTATGCCTGCAAGTGTCAGTAAAAGAATAAATCAAGCCACAAATCAAAAGCTAGCAGCGTTGATAAATCAACAAGTTGATGTGCCACCCTTGACATCCATCAAGGCAGAAAAAGAAAAAGAAAAAAATCTAACTGCAAATCTGATAGAAGAAAGCGACCATCGTGCTAGATGCAGACGGTAAATGGTCCACCCACCAATTGGAAAATGGGCAATTATAATAAAATGTTTAAACGCATATCTGACCCAGCATTTGACACAGACGCACCAGTTCACAAAGATGAGTGTATGTGATTATCAGTATTATTCTTATGAAGGGCATGTACACAATGCACATGGAGGAATTGAATAACAACTTCAGGATACAGGTAGATATTTCTTATCCACTGAGGCAGTTATCGAAGTTGAAGGTAGACTTGTAAAAGCAGATGATACAGCATACAGAATTGGCGATCGAGTTGGTTTTGTTAACAACGGCATAATGGCGTTATTTAACAGCGCTAAATAAATGACTGACATAAAAAATATTGAATCGTGTCTCGAAAACGTTGATGTTGCCACGACAATACTTGGTCTTGTAAAATATTCCGACGACTATACAAAATCGGCCAGTCCAACAATGATGTTTGCAAAAGACACATCTGATCATCCAGAAAACAGAAATGTAACAATGAATGCAGCTGGAACTGAACTTGCATCAATGAATGAAAATTATTACTTGGGATTTGCCGCATGCCGATCAATGTTAAATGGTGATGAGGAGTTATCATGCGCAATTTCATTGTCTCATATTTTTGGATTTTGCAGAGATGTTAGAAAGGTTATATTTGGCGCTAAACACACATAAGCACTTGTCAGAAAAACCACAGACAAAGATGCAATATGGCGTCCTAATGGAGTTGATCCTGGTAAAGTAATCCTAACAAAACTATCACTGTGGATGCCAGTAATGACTCCATTGCTTGCTGAAGAACAGCGATTACTTTCTTTTATGGACACAGGTGGTAAATCGATGTTATCATGGTTGACAATGATCACAGATAGTGAATTAATGCCGCTGGGCTGTTTACATGGCAAATAGCATCACAGCAGGGAGTGGCAGCACCGCAACATATATTTATCAC
Organism: Sinohyriopsis cumingii; assembly: GCA_028554795.2. Classification (NCBI taxonomy): domain Eukaryota; kingdom Metazoa; phylum Mollusca; class Bivalvia; order Unionida; family Unionidae; genus Sinohyriopsis; species Sinohyriopsis cumingii. Next base: position 82,851,093 of record CM068825.1, read on the forward strand.
GCTTCAGGCAAATGCAAGAGTAGACAATCAACAAGGAAATCCAATGGTATTTGACTCACTTGGAGTTTCTGAAGTTTCTTTGAGGATAAACGGACACCAAGAACCCTCTGAAGAAGCATTGCTGGATTTTGAACACAATCATGTTGCTTGCGCTTATCAACAATTGATGTCTTATATAGGGCATGATCAAAATTCTGACACTGGGTTGCAGATATCTCAGCGTGATTTTACAATGCTGTATCCGATCTATTACTTTTCACTGAAACACTTGGATTTATTCAGACAATCTGTTGTTTATACACACTTTCGAGCTCGTGTAGCTTGAATACCAGCAGCAGTACCTGGCCCACCAGCTATTCCTGGTGGTGGCAGAGCAATCACAGTTATACTCAGTGACAAAGCAGTGTAGCTTGAAGGTGCTGGTGGCAAAATAAAAATAGATGATGCGCTAGTAGAAAACATGTAATGTTTGGAACACGCAGTGTTCTGAATATGTAACCATGCAGTGATTTAAAAATATGAGTATTGTCATAAATGTCATCATATCATCATGTTTGTGTCAGTCTGACTCCTGGTCAGTTTAAAAAACTACAATCCGCATCAATAACAAAAATCTGGAACCACAATAATGCTAAAAACCAGTCAGATTACAGGTGGTCACAATAAAATATCATTAACAGAACATCAGCTTAAGCATCTTAATAAAGCCAAAAAATCCAAAACTGGAATATGGCTTGAACTTTCCACTGGTGCCATTAAAGATACTGCTAAAACGGGCGGTATTTTTCCACTTCTCGTGGCGATACCAGCATTGATAGCTGTTGCAGCACCAGCCATTGTAAAAGCAGCTGCGTTAGGTGCTGTTGGAACAGCCGCTGTAATGGCATTAAAAAAGCGACAGGAAAAGGTCTAAGACTTCTGGGAACTCATCCTCGAAACAGAAAAGGTCTGAGACTTCCAGGAACACTTTGTTAATTTTACCCATGTCAAATTTTGATTAACTTGATGCTGCTAAGCAACTAAATATAAAAAAATTTAGAAGTGTTTTTATGCATGATCAGTTACCACAACAACAAAACAGCACCGAGACAGGTATTATTAATCTTGATAATAGTGCCGGTGTAGGAACTCATTGGTTAGCATATGTGATTGATCCCTGTGGAATTGTTTATTTTGATTCATATGGGTTGGTTCCACCACAGGAATTTATCAACTATGTTATGGTGTACAAAATCCCGGTTTGGTATTCAACATTAACAACACAAACACTAACCGATCCACCAATATGGAGACGGGAAGCAATTGCTGTACTCGACACTGTATCAAAATCAGTGTTGTAACCTCGCAAAGTAGTGCACAATTATACAAGTGGACATTATAACGAATAATGGTAGATATTTATGGAAGATCCTGCGGTGATACTAGTAAGAGTTTTAAAAAATTCGACGAAATAGATTTGTCAAATTATGCAACAAAGGATGAACTGATATTACGAACCTCTCTGGAGTTGACCGAGATGAAGTTTTTGTTTTTCAGGATAAATACGGTGTTTTAAAAACGAGTAATGTCAAGTGGAATGACATAGTTCGTAGAGTTCTGGGTGCTACCACGGATAATATTCCAGTGTTTACCAGCGACGGTAAGGTCAGAGACTCAAGTTTATCAATTGCGGTTATCGAGTTTTTGTACGTCAATATGATCGATCACAAGACCGTCTTTGATCTTCCCGTGAAAAGTCTCGTATGCAAACCTATGATTGTAATACCTTTTCTTCCCAACAGTAAATCTCAGATAACTAGCATTATCAACAACACCAATGAATTTGTTTAGAAGACAGTGTCTGATTACACCATCACAAGATGCTTCATAATTATTGATGATAAGATGTCTGACGAATTCTTTTTGCTCCATTTTATACATAATGATATTTGTCTAAATGATAATTTGTCTTTACAAATCTTGCTATATAATCTTCAGGGTTTCTTATAACCTTATCGTGTAGATTTTTATCAAGGGCAGAGTCTTTGACAGAGTCAAGGTTGTTATTTTTTTTAATTATAATACCGCTTCAGTTCTCTATATTTTTTACCACCACAAAGCACACACAACTGCATTTTCCCTCTAACTCCAACACCACACTGTAGGCACGGTTTTGGACCAAGAATTCCACGACGCACGCTTTGCGAGTGTCCTTGCTAATGGAAAAACCATTGTATTAAGTAAAAATTCCAAGCCAGGAATGTTGACTGGTATTGATAAACCATATTACTAACGAGCGTATCCTATAACAGCGGTTATTTATGGAATTTATTCGCTAAATCTTAAACCCAACACTAACGATCTTGTGTCGATGAAATTGTCAAGACTAAATTGTGTAGTCGAACGAGTAATCGAACGTTTTACAAACGCGATACGTGGAAATGGGTTAAAGGATCAGCGACGTGAAAAAATAAACAAATGGGCTGAATTAATCAAGGATACCGGAGCTACAATAAATGATGTCACTAAGTTACAAAAAAAACCACTATATTCCCAATAATAGTAGCAACGATAACAGGAGAGATTTTACACAATTCGATACATTATAAAAAGGGGGGAGCTCCGATAAATATCGTTGATCATAATGCGCACGTGTGGACTAGCGCAGTAACAATATTTCCACGAAATCGAATCGAGATTTTACCCCCCAGAGAAAGATTCTGGGGGAAACATGTTTTGGTTTTAGTCATGAAATTAGTAAAAACGATCCTGAATCAATATGGTTAATTCGGAGTTCCGATAATGAAAAATATGATCAATTTGTACGACCTAACGGCGAAATATGTCGTAAAGAATCTCTCCACAAAGAAATGAAAAATCTTACGCAGAAATTTTCATCGCAGACTGAAAATTCTGAAAAATTACTAAATAACTGTTTCACCGTTCCGTCAGCTGTTGCTCACTTTGCAAGAGAAAAAAAAAAAACTCGTGGAAGCCAACACTATTTGAATTCTTGAAGATGTACAGCTAAGCTGCTGTAAATACGGACACGGTGGATTGTGGAACACCAAGTATGACCATAACGACGTTATCTCGGTTGATATGGTCTCGTGCTATCCGGGGAGTTTTCTTGGTATGGGAGATTGTTCTGGGTATTTTAAAAGATTTGGACACCTCACACGCGAAATGACTAGAGTATCGCTAAATGGACCATTACCGGATTTTGATCTAACTGGATTTGCTCATATTGAGTCATTTGAGTTAGCTAAAATTCTTCATCCTATTTGTTATATTTGGTTTGGTAGGCACTTTTCAGAAAAAATATGGGCACCAATAGTTTTATTACGATATATGCTTGATACAAAAATACTGATATCGTTGATTGCAAGTGAGGCAATTATATCTATATTGAACGAAAATACTTAGAATTGCTGGCTGGCTCAGTTTACAAGTACTACTTACGATGTATCATGGGACGAATGGAGAATAAAACAAGAAATGTTACATAATTATTCTGAATCCGCCGATGATGAAATCAAATATATTTATTACAAAAATAATCAAATATCAAAATTATCGTCAGCGGCATCTGTATATGATCCGGTAACTAGATACAAGACTGTTTATCTAAACGGACTGGGAGATTCTGGTAAAACAACTCGAGTTATTGAATTATTTCGGAAGATTTCAGATGATATGGTTGTTTTAACACCTACACACAGATTCGCAAGAGAAATGAAACAACGAGGAGTAAAATCATGTACTTATCACAGCTTCTTCCAATGGAAGGGAGACACATGGACTCCTGATCGAATGGGCGAGAAATATATTCCAAGGATCATCATTTGGGATGAAGTATGCACAGTATCTAAAGATACATTAAAACTTTCTCGATTGGCTGTTACTGAAAAATACAGCTGTGGTCATGAGCGATGATCATGGTAAACCACCGCCGTTTGTTGGGTTATCTCCGCACTAATGGCTAAAGAATTTTGTAGAATTATTATGAAGAAGTAATTGATGATCATAGATCTCTTGATCCAGAATTAAGGGAGTTTAAGAAATTAATCAGACTACAACCGAATAAAATTCAGTGTGAAATAATGAGTAAAATACTTTCAGAAAAGTCTATGAACGATTTTATGCAAGTGTGGAGACCAAATGATTTAATAGTGGCAAGTAGAAAGATAGTTCGTGATACACTTCAGCAGCGGTTATTTCAGTTGCATAAAAAAAAAGTTTTCAGATCTATGTGTACCATTGTGTTATAGACCAGCTGACACATGATGAAAGAATATCGACTATGATATACGAGGACAGACTGAGAAACAGAATCTCATATTAAATGATGTTGTTGTAGTTGATGTTAGTGTTGTTGAGGATGCGCTGAGTGCGAACAAGACTCCATGGACACTGGGGTACACAATGAGCATTCATCTCAGGGGTTAACTATTTCTGATACAGTTGTTTAGATCGTCGATGAACGTATTGAATGGTCAAACTTAGTTTATCTAGCGGTGTCTCGAGTCAGAAAAATATCTCAGCTGCAGAGAATTGTCATAGACGTTACAGAAACCATTGATGATGTTATTGACAGCGATATAATAAGAAAAAAATTAGTTGATTATAAACAATGTGACAAAAACAAAAACGAGACTTTGTTCTCGATGTTGAATTTGTCATGGCGCTGAGACAGCAGCAAAATAATCATTGTGCGAGCTGCAACTCCGTAATGTTGTGGCGATACTCGAATAATGACCCAAGACAATTTACTGTGGACAGAAAAGATAGTAGCCTTGGTCATGCATGCGAAAATGTGATGCTGACCTATCTTTAGTGTAATCGAGGTAGTTAATTACATATTAAACGCTAGTTAAGTGATCGCGGTGGTAATTGTGTCTTCAGGAATTACTTGTAATTGTTCATGTGTAAATCCACATTGAGGAGCAGTTGAATCTAGTCTGTAGATTGCAGGTCTACCCGTGGATCTTACCACACTAGACATTGTATGCTTTGTATAACTCAAATAGGATCACTTTTTTTGTAATGCCTTCAAGTTCACCGGGTTCATATAAATATCTTACAGTAACATTACCCAATACTGGTTGTTTTTAAAAGTCATGTCATTGTACAGATATATGTTGTTTTTTTTGTGATCGTGCTAATAGGTTTCGTGTTAGTTGTTCGAGTAGTTTCATTATTTAATGCAGCTATGACACTTGGTAATCTTGCAACCCATTCGCGAGATCTCATATCTTGAAATACTTCCTTTGCATATTGATATCCAAATAACCACTCAGCGAGTGTTCGATTAAATCATTCAACAATAGCCTGATCACGATGAACTGCATTATGTCCTCGTCATATTTTGACATTATGTTGCTTCATCAGCGACGATACTGCTCCTGAAATTCTTTGCCAGGATCAACTTGTCATAGCTGTGGCCATCATAATGGTCCTCGTTGATAAATTCGCTCAAAAGCAGATACAACTTCAGCACCTGTTTTAGGTGATAATGGCTCTGCTTCTTTATACCTACTTGCAACATCAACAACAGTCAATGCATATATGTATGTTAACTGACATCTTCCAATTTTAATAGTATCATGTGGTAAAAATAGAATATCTGCTTTATGAACTTCATTTGGCATGCTGACATCAAAATGTGCATGTTGCATTTTTTTAGGTGGTGGTAGGAAAATTTGCCATATTGCCTGTCATGCTAACCATTTTTCAGCAGCAACACATGTAACATTTGCTGCTTCAGCGATCTTACTAATCGCTGCTCTAACTTTCCAATATCCCCTTGGACTATAATAAATCGATTCCATTATAATAATAATCGGTTGATTAATGACCGGCTCCTAATGCTAGTTTACCTTTCATTGCAAATCTTACCAACCAATAAGCTAATGATTCTTTGAAAGATTTTTTTATGGAATTTAACGCATGAATTAATTTCACATCTGCAATATGTCGCTGCTGAAGATCTTTACTTTTATAAGCTACATCATAAGCATGACACGCTTTATCAATAGCGTTTACTGGATACTCACCAGGCCTTGTCTGATCTTGGTTATCGAGTCTGATATCAGGTATTGTTCCAGAACCACAGTAGTTATATCCTGGAAGATGATTTTCTCCTGGATATTTGGCCCATGGAGTTCCTGGTAATTTTGCTAATGAAGCGAAAATATCACCTCCTTTTTGTATAACTTTGCCTGTTGATTTGTCAGCGGAAATAAACTTAAATTTTTTTTTACCACATCGTTCACACTTGCCTGTAAGTGCTTGTCGTTTATTTTTCATAGTTGTAGTTCTTAGTCCACTTGTGGGGGTACACGCCCTGCATTTCACACAATATAAATCCATATTATAAGTATATGGATGTAATTGATTTTTTGGCAACAAAAAAGCGAGAACTGCTTAAACATCATCCAGCATTACCAAAATTTTGTCCGAATGATTATCATAGGCCCATCTGGAAGTGGTAAAACACAACTGTTACTTAATCTAATAATGAGGTGGATCAAATGGGATAAATTGTATTTAGTTGCCCCATTAGTTGATGATCTATGATGTTACGAAGTGCTTAAAGATTTTAATGAAAATGCAAAGTTGTTAAACGAAGACGTTATTGAATTTATTACTGATACTGGTGAAGCACCATCAGTAGATGACTTCGATGGATTTATTAATAATTTAGTTGTACATGTATACGATGATGTAATGCTAGACAAACAGTCAAATCCTGCTCGGATATTCTCGCGTGGAAGACAAAAACACAGATGTGATTTATGTTACTCAACAATACACCAAATCATTTGGAATCTGGATTTATCATTTCATTTGCTAGGTTAAATAACTTGATTTCATACTACATCATTTGATTAATGTAATTTTGGCGGCGACGGCTGCTCATAGCTACTACATATATAAGAATTATTATACAAGCTTTATTTTATATGTGTGCACCAGTGAATATCTTGACTGTAGCTTCAAACTGTAAATGTGTAATGAGTGCTATTTTTTTACTTCCCTGGTGCTATAAACAAAGCATGGCAAGGAAAAAACAGTCGTAGGCTGACAATAATTCAGTAAGTTAGGAAAGACTCTAGTGGTAGAAAAAACATCTAAAATAACTGGAATATCACATTCTACAATTCATAAACTTTTGAAAACGTTTCACAAACGAGGATCCATAGAAATCAAGAAATAAGTGGACTTTTTACAATTATAGACAATCTTTGCCTTACTCGACTATAGCATTTAATAAGTCTGGCAGTGTTCACGTTCCTGAAAGCACTATTGACCAAAGATTCACAAGCTTGGGACTCGGAAGATGTAGTGCAGGGAGCAAACTATGATTTCACAGCAAAATCATCTATCACATATTGTATGGTTTAAAGAGTGATGCAATAGGATCACTGAAAAGTAGTAAAAAGCAATATTTGGCCTTCAAGTTAAGCTGTTATGGGCAAACATCAAAAGTAGTATGCTTGTCATTCAAGAATATTTCAGCCATGTTTAAGGAGGTGCAACACTTACAATGGTGTTGTTAATCAGACCCAAGTGGGAGAAAATCAGACTATCAGAAGGTTATAAGAATTCTTTAATGAATTGTTTTGACTGATACTGTACAAGAGTTTCCAAATGGAAAATGGATCTTGCATGAAGATTATTGTCTGGGCCAAATTCCTCGGAGTGTCAGCAAGGTGTCTTTGCTGAATTTGTAAATAGTTCCCAAATCTATCCAATTAAGTTATAAAGATCACACTAGGTGGTATAAGGGTACCAGTTGTACAACCCCAGGTGGGCGGAGCTTAAGGTGTAGGGAACCTTGTATTCAGAAATAAACAACAAAACTAGCTTAGTGATTGGTGCATTATGTAAGAGGTGTAGTTTCTGTTAGGTTTAAAAAAAGTTGAGTATCTTGGCAATAAGTGAGATTATGTTAATTTATATCTAGATCATATTTTGTATTATTTTTTCTTTTTAAATGTGGTAGACATGGCTGAATATGTGTCTGTTGTGACTAGATAACTCTTACCCCTGTCTAGTTCCAGTAGAGTTATCTCTCTTAAATGCAGTGGAGTACCTGGTTTTGTCCTTGTCAAATTGATAATCTAACATTGTTCTCTATGACAGTGTGTGACATGCATGCTGAGGTAGGATAGAAAGTATATTTATTTCACAAAACATTACCATTGAGGTCTATTGAAAAACAATTGGTACCATGATACCAGGTCAGTGTTTGTCTAATGACAATGTGAAATGGAGAATAAATCTGGTAAGGACGGAGGTTGGCTGGTGTGTGTTCTGTAGGGAATGATACTGCTATAGGCTTAAGAAGTAAAGTTAATGACCTTGTGATCTTTGAAAAGATTGTAACATGTCACTGCCAGCAAAAGTTATAGGGAGGATAGAAAAATCTGAGAAAATCTAGACTTTAGGTCAAGATAAGAGAGTCCATGGTAAGATCTATACCAGGTTACAGGCTACAGGAGGATAAAACATTGGAAATGGAAAAGCAATTAATCCTTGCTCTGGTCAACATAGACCCTGGACCTCAGTATTATTAAGGATGTATGGCAAACAATGAAATCCATGCTTGGGAGAAAGACTATGTGAAATCAAATCTAGCTATAATCACATTCAAGTTGTTCTTCACACTGGGACTCTCAATCTTAACCAAAGGACTGTGTATCTCTAAACTGAAGCAATTACAAGTGATGATCAAGAGCCAAGAGATTCATTAGCAACTATTTGATGTCTAGGTGCTATTTTATTTCATATCTTTGTCAGGAGATTCTTTAACAATGGCAATGACTAGTTCATATCCTAAGATGTGAATATTCCTCAACAAAAGGTGGCCTAAAGGACTACAAATTTGTAGTCACGCAAGGACTAAAGAGTTTTATTTATTCAGTCAGGCAAGTGCAAAAGAGTTTTATTCACTCAGTCAGGCAAGTACTAAAGAGTTTTATTCACTCACTCAGACAAGTTCTAAGAGAGTGACTCAGTCAGGCAAGTACTAAAGATTTGAACTCACTCACTCAGGCCAAGTACTGAAGAGTTCTATTCACCCAGTTAGGGAAGTACAAACGAGTTTTATTCTCCCAGACAGGCAAGTGTTAAAAACATTTGTATTCATCTAGAATAAACTCTTACTCAACCAGCTAATACATAAATATAAAACTGATGATGTTAACAACCTAAATTAAGTCCTATCGATCCTTCAAATACCAGTTGTATGTAAGATCAGTCTTGTCTCCCTCTACAGGTAAACTTTCTAAGTACAGAGTGAGAGTGAAGTACCTGACTGAGCTTTATCAGAACAAAATGGGAGACAGATAGAAAGCATGCAATGTCTATGAACTAAGTCAGGAATATTATTGACAGAAAATTCATAAAAGAGAAACATTGGTCAGCCCTGAATCAACTTCAATGAATCTGGAAATTACTTGGAAAATTCATCAGACTCTGGAAATTTTAATTCACTATTGTGAGAGTGAATTTTCAAGATACAACCATCTTATCATTAGGAAGCTATTGTATATCTGGGAAACATTATAATCCATATCCAGCACTCTTTCCATTTTTGAAAACTCACACACACACACATACGGCAAGCTGGTCCTGAAACAGCACCTATCTGCCATATTGTATGTACCTTGACTGCAGTCACTAAATAACATCATCTACATGATAGTTTTAGGTTACCATTCATCTGAATTTGATGGTTTCTTGGATTCATGCTCTTTATTCTTACTTCCCTGTAATCATCATGTAAAAGCACCTGAACTGGCCTGTGCTCCAGAGAAATTGATGTTAATAATCCAAGTTTGTTGATTATGATGGAATGTATGGCCTGATAAACAAAGACATCATTTAAGTTGTTAACAGATTTAAATGGTTTGCAGATTAAAAACAAACAGTCTTTGTGAATGTGGCCATTAAATTCTTCATTAACCCATGCAAACTGCCACTTCAGTAATTTAATTTATGTTGTTCTAACAAAGCAGTAAAATCAAACTTTCTGAAGTGTGTGAACATTTGGTGCCATTGTGATGTCAAGACCCTATGACACAATGTCTCCATGGCCAAACATTTAGAGGGGCAAAAGGGAAGGAGGGGATGCCAATTCGATGGCCTTCTCTAATATGACATCAATAACCCAATTCCCAGTTCCATATCTCTTGATTGGGAAGGAACACCAGACATCCTGGTTGCTTGAGCATATGAGGAAATAGATTTTGGTCAGCTATTTTGACCAGGTCATTGATCCATGGTTTTTCCCACTTGTGTGGAACAATCAGGATGAGGCAACATTGATTCTCTTGCAATTTCTGCATCACCTTTGGAACAGGTACATTGGAGTGTTAGCATACTCATTCAAGCTATATAAAAATTATCAAAAGCCAAGGCCTTCTGATCTGAGTCTGGCAAGACAAAGGTTGGGAGTTTTTCAGTCGATCTGCCAATGTTCAATCCCAGCAGACAAATATCTATTATGAATCTAATCAGATCATCTACATAATATGAACACCATTTTATTTTATTTTTAAACATGCTTACATATTTTTTTCTTTCAAAAAGGTTTATGTCCAAAAAGTTGTAAAAATGTGTTTTAAAAAAAATGGAAAAATAAGGCTACAAATAACCAAAACCTGATGACCTAATCAGGTCTTGGAATACACTCAAGGTATCTAAATATTTGTTCTGCTTTGACTTAAGTTTTTTTAAGCTAGCTAGCTTACAAGAAATTGTGATGGATGGAACAAAATCTGATGCAAACTACAGGGGTGGGTGGGTGGAGGAAGAGACTTAATGAAGTTGTCACAATCATACCTTCAAAACTGAAATATCCTGCATATAGTAATTGCCAGAAACTGATTAAAACATAGTGAAATATAAACACAACTTAATTTCCATTGTTAATAGGTTTGTTTCCTTTCTATTTAATTCAACTCATCTAGTAAGAATAAATTATATTTCTTGATGCATTTTTAGCTGAATTGTTCAAGTACAATAAGAAGATAAGAATATATATGCTGATAATATACAGCCCTGAATGTTGTTGTTGTTGTTATAGGGTTTAACACCATTTTTCAGCAAAAGATAGACTATACATGGCAGCCAGTATAAATGGTGGAGGAAGAACCCGTGGAAAACCCCAGAAAGAACCACCGACCCACAAGAAACTACTGGCAAGCTTTCTCACGTACCCACAAGCTCTGAATGTAAAATCTAATGAAAAAAAGCACATAGATATAGATATAACTATGGACCCTTGAACTAAGGTTGTTGATTGTGCTTCATTATAATATGCTTCAACTGTCAACTTTAATTATCTCCTTCAACTGACACCAAAATAAACATCATGAAATTCACTACATCTAGTCTCAACATGGACATCTAAATGAGTGGAAAATATGCAGACAGACACAAAATCAAATTACAAGCAAACATCACCTCCTGATAATCAACTTTTTTTCCCATCATCATCAGTAATTGATACTATTTGCCAATGAAAAATTAATAGATACATCTGTCTGCTGGCAATCAAAGAGACAACCTACATTAATTGTTCACATTGGTTCAAGAGTCATCACAGTAGAGCTAACCATAATTAAATCTCTTTGAATTACCGATTAGTTGGCACCTTTGACATTCTCTGAAAACACTTTGTTCTACCATATGTACTTGCTTGAAGGTCGAGTCCAACTGCACAGACCCTGATACACCATCTTATAAATTGCCAGGAGGTGTATGCAATTTGTTAAAAGTAATCAATAGAACAAAAAAAAGACTCTAATCTTTTGACACATTATGTGATGGTGGATCTGTGTCTATGCACTTTTCAGTTGGAGCAGACTTGTAAGAAAGTAAAGACAGTGTTTGTTTATGAAATCTTTCTAAAGTATTGGTCATATATATTTCCATACTTACAGACCACAGTGAATATGAGATACTGCCTGTCTGTCCAAACACGTCAGACAACTCTCGCAAATATGTTGAGGCAGACTTTAAACTTTGAAATATGATTGATGGTTGTCTGTAATGGTGTACAACATTTTAGAGTTTTGATCATTCCACAGAGAGTTGAGAAAATGCAGCAATATGCAGCTATGCTGTAGAATTCTTGTCAATGTGTTATCAAATTAGCAATTATGATTTGACTAGATATTACACATTCATTTATGCAGTCACAACTATACTGAAGCAGATATTGTCTTCCACTTCATACTGATCTCAAAGTTCCAGATCTTCTTGCAAATACAATAAATTTAGATTTTTCTGAAATTTGTTGGGAAATATAGAGTTTGTTTTACTAAGTTGTGTGTATCACCAATATCTCCATCCATCGATCCACCCATCTAGCTTAACATGTCAACCTTTAGCATTATGTTGTATGATCAGAAGAATATATACAGGAGAGCTGATACAATTTCTCCACAAAGTTTATAACATGATCAATTTATAACTTTAACTTTGCCACTAGAATTTGAACAATCAGAGACTGATAAACTGGCATACCTCCAAAAGTGCATAGCCAAATCTGTGCTAACTGTATTTCATATACGATTCTTAGAATTTTTTATTTTTTGACAAATTATATCTCGATTATGGAGGCAAATTTTATTTTAATTTTATACTTTGGTCCCCAATTTTGATTTCTGGACTGAGACATGGGTTTCTGGATTAACAGAGCAAAATAACATTTAGGAATTCCATTCCCATTGAAATATGTCAGGATAATGACATTTCCAGATAAACAAAGTCCAGACTAGCAAGGCTACTCTGTAGTTATATCTCTCTCTGTTTCATAAAGTATAGAATCCAGATCACTACTGGACAAGTTATCATGATCAATTTCGCTAAACATTTAGGTAATAGTTTTAGTATTCCCTGATTGCCAATCTTTCTGCAGTTGCAATCTCATTGTTCACACCAAGCCAAAAACAATGTTTCTGCCATGAATGTTTTTCATGATTGTGATTATGTTTTGAAGAAATTTTCACCAATGTTAGTTTAAAAAATAACATGAAAATGCTTATTAATGCTGACCAAATTTAACTTTTTTCAGGTACAATATAGACATGTTTAGACAATTCTTAAGAATTAAGCTATGTGTATAAAAACTGAAATTGGTAAAATTAATATCATACTACACGTTTATACCATCAGAGAGTAAATAGAAAGAATGAATATTCCTGCTAGTGGGCATGACCTCATGTTCTTTATATTTACCACAATGATTGTTTGCCTTTCCATGGCAATCATTGCTGGATTGCATTGGTGGCAGTCGAAATAATTGTTGGTCTTATGATATACTATTAACAGATCAAGGTTTCCTCTAGAGTCAGCCTCAGTTTTCTTCTGATGACAATGGAAAATGTTCTTTCAGTGTCTGCAGTGGAATATGGCAGTAGAATTCAACAACAGTCCACCATGAAGTTTAATTTGTTTCCTGCTTATGGGTAGATTCTGAGAGCTGACAGCCTGCCAGAACATCTTATGATTGATAGTCTGGGTCAAATGTTTTTTAATGTCAGTAAGATTCTCCACATGAAGTACAAACTCTAACCATTATACCATGATACCCTGTAACATTGTAAATTTTATATGTTATGGCAAGACATAATTGAGACATAACTGAGTGAATCTCAACATGGTCAAGCGATCTGTAACAAATTAAATTAATAATGAGCTATGTACCATATTAAATCATTAGACTGCAGTGGTTTTAACATTTCCACCTTGTGGCATGATTGATTTTTAATTAGAATCCATTTTGATGATGGTTAGACAACATGGATGGACAAGATGAATTTAGGTTTAAGTAGCAGAAAGATGGCAAAGTGGAGTCGATCCATAGACAATTTTATATCATTTAAACTAAATGTCATAAAATGAAATTTTCCAGGAATCGGTTTATGTAATAAGGGTGGAACAGAGACTTATTCTAACATGGATAGGCTTGCGGTAATTTTCAGTGGTTTGATAAGTTTAATTCTAATTGGCCAAGCTAAATAAGGGTTGTTTCTTTTCCAGATGAAATTCCATGTTTCAAGTATTATATATAAAAAGGTTTGTCAATCTAAGTTTTGCAAACGGTTAAGTCTTAGCTCTAAGATTAGTTGAAAGTATTGTTTTGCTATCAATTCTGCAAGGGATGGGTGTCTGGAAGTTTCAGGAACATGGAACCTTAAAGGTACAAGTAGAAGTGTATGAGTCTCAAAAGCACAAGGTTTGTCTCAATCTCATGCGATTTTCAGGATATGAGTTTGCAACAATTTTTTCAAATTTATTTGTTTTCAATTCAAATATCAAATTTCTTTTGATGAGTTCAGAAGATAACTTTACAATCATTTGTCTTGAGTGTTATATGACTTGTTTAGGTCATAAAATTCCATGCATTATTTCTCAGATAAGAATCTTTAGAACTGCTTAAATTTATTCAGTTATATGTAGGCTTAAAGTCACAAAGGGTGTGTTATGTTGTGGTTAATATTATCTAGAGGATGACTGACCATGGTGTTATTAACTAAATCAAGTAAGTAATAAAATAAAATATGAATTTAAAGGGTGGAATAATCAGAGACCAGAGCAGAGGTAGAGAATAGAACTGCTAGTACAATTTTTATAAGTCTCTGGTATTACTAATCCAGGGTTCAAACCCACAACCTCCCACTTCTGAGATGTACACTCTAACCACTTTGACTACCAAAGCAATCCATACGCCTGTTGAACGTTTTGTACTGTGTTAAAACTGTTCCAGGTCAATGTAAAATTAAGATGAAATGAAGTTTAAATACATGTATAGATTTAATTTTCTCTTGAGTATATGTGAGCATCTGATTCAAATGCAATGCACCAGTCAACACTGACAGCAACTGCAATGTACTTGCATGAATGTAGTACTTTTTAGACAGCAATCGAGATATGTTTTCTCAATTTCCAAGGCAACTGGAGTAAAGCAGCTAACCTGGCATGGTCTGGGCAATATTTCACAATTATGGCAGTCATATTTGTAAACAAGATTCCTCGAAGAGCTGGCACTCACTGTTCAAAAACATTTTCAGGAATTCAAGATAGGAATTAACATTTTCCAGTTTTTACCACTAAATAAAATGTCACCCTCATCATCTGGGTGCAGTCATTATTTATGCTCTTGAAATTGTCACAATCCAAACAGAATTATTCCTCATAACCATTCAAAAATGTCAAGATCATATGATATGAAAACATTTCCCAGGTGTACCTCTGAATCTTTGAATTTCTATGTTTCAAAACAGAAGCACCAATTATTGTTGGAATGTACATACCAGCCAAAATGGAATTGTTCATTCCAAATAGTTGCAATTAAAGATGATGGAAAAGATCACATACAAATGTTAGGAAAAGAAAATGAACAATGTTTTACAATGTTTCTTAACATAAAACATTGATTTGTTTGCCAAGTGTGACACATTTGTTCAAGTACATTTGTTCTGCTGGTAAATAAGGATGCCCCTTGCCCTTTATGACTTACCAGATTCTTCATAATCCATGATTCCCATTGCCCTTTTAAACTTACCAGATTCCCCTTGCTCCTTCTGACTTACCAGATACCTGCTTCAATTCTCTAAGACAATGTCTATACTAAACTTATGTACTCTCTGCTTGGCAGTTTTTGGATTGACTAGATTTAACTGCAGTGAAACCTGCATTTTTTTTATGCCATATTATAAACTGAGATGCATGTTTTAAATGCTGTAAATACAGAATCACTCCTTTAACATTCATTTCCTCTAATTCAGCTCTTTATCCAGGTGACTCTAATGACCTGACACGATTCAAATGATCCCAGTCTAACTCAATACTCACCACCAATCTACTTAGCAACTAGAAACAGACCCATTGCATTATGATCTCTACCATTTACAGAGATTATAAATCTATCAGTAATTGACATGTTGACCCAGATCAGATGTCTACCATAAAAAGACATGTTTACCCAGCTTAGATGTCTATCAGTAACTGACATGTTTACCCAGATCAGATGACTGTCAGTAACTGACATGTTTACATAGAATAGACATATATCAGTAATAGACATGTTTACCCAGATAAGATGTGTATCAGTAATTGCTCAAGTTTTGCCCATAATTTAAATAAACAGCCTGAAATTTCAGATCCTAATATTCATTGCTGCATGATCATGAACAGTTTTTAAGAATCTCACAAAGTATCTATGTTGCAATTTCTCATATTCATTCGTCCTGACACCCCCAAACACTTTTATGCTGACCATTTTGAATAAATTTGCTGATGCAAGGGTATAAATTCATGGTATCTAACTAGTGATGACAGCTAGTACAGGGCCTCAAGTTGTATTTAACTAATTGAAGTACCCTCTTTAAATAAGGACATTATTATTATTATTATTATAGATCCAACTGCTTTATTTTCCTCGTCAACAGTTCATAACTAAAAAAATCTGTGCAGATTTAAAATGTGGTTTCATTTATAATGACATAACAAAAAAAACAAGGTTGACTTTAGCTCATTACAGTAAAAACCAATTTTTTCAGGTAAATTTTTTTCCCCAATTATAATACCTTCAGAGAACTACAACAACCTCACAAATCCAGCCCTCCCAGGTTAAAACTGTCTAGCTAAAAAGCTGAAAGTTATCTTCCCACCTAAGAGGCAGTTAGAATGATCTCCCCTTGATACTCGGATTGGTACCAAAATTCTATGAAATCATCAATTACTACTGGAGCTGACAGCATGCTCCCTATATCAATGTAACTGAGGGGAGGCTGGCAGGCTGTATATGCATTATGATCAGGTAAGTATTATCGAACATATTTTACTAGAAAAAATGGCTACTTGTTAAAATATCTTAGGAGAATATTTAAGAGGTTGAGGGTGATACATGCCCTTACCTCAGTGAAACCATCTCTGGTCCTACAGTATGAAAGACAGCTTCTAGATATCCTGACTTGAAAATACATTCATATGTCTGGCAGCTGCTTCAAAAGTGAAAATTATGCCCCCTCACCCCACCTCCCTCTAGCCTGCAAATCTAGTACAAGTCGTATAGACATATCCTTATGAAGCTGTAAAACAACCCAGGAAGGTAATCTTTGCTCCATGGCTACCATCAGATCGAGTTGAGCATTTTATGATGAAAGATCTCAGTGATAAAAACTGGATAAGTATACTTGGATCTCCATCCTCTGGCATGAATAATAACAGAGAACAGTTTTCCTCAAATGCAATGTTAGTGGCGACTGTCCTATCTTCATGAACCAAGGTGTGAAGCAAATATATTGGTGTGGGGTTATTTCTGAGATGTGGAACAAAATGACCCACTTACTTTATCCAGGATGAAAGTGTCTGTTAATTTACAGACGTATGATCTCCCTTGACACAATGACTTGGTCATCCTTAAATACCACTTCAGAGCTTGCAAAGGGTTGGGTCCTGCATATGACCTTGGGGACAGCTCAAATGGTGTCTTGTTCAGCCAGGTTAATGACCATGACAGATTCCACTTGGACAAGGATACAACATTATTGTAAGGTACTTTACTGACAAAAAGTCAGACTCCTTCGTTAGCAACTTTATATTCAGTGAATATAAATATTGTTGCTACCGCCGCCAGTCAAACAAAAAAAAAAAAGGCGGAGAACAACTTGTTGGTCTACTTCACAGATGAGATGTGATTGTTTTCCGTTTGAAGAATAAGACCCCCCACCCCACCCTGTAATAATTTAAAAGACACTTTTGAAGTTTTTAAGGTTATTCACAGCTCCTGCTGTTGCATCCATACCCCCTGCATAAGCATCTTCATTTGTCTGTGATTTTATTGTAATTTTACACTGTTTAAAAAATAAGTTAATATTATTATGACAGAAAATGCCAGCACAATCCAACTATGCAGTAAAGCAACTGCAAAATAAATAAATAAATAAAAATAAAAAGTATATACAGTACTGTATTTGACTTTTCACAGGAAATATTAGAGAAAAATAAATATTTTATGTAAACTTTCAGTCATAAAAACATATTTTTAGATGAATTAGTCTAAACAAATTCTAATACAGGTAGACATTTAAAAAGTAGATTTTCTTGTTATATTGTCCTTATAGATTTCTTTTGAAAAGTAGGGAGGCAGATGTTACCAATCCCTTTTTTTCACTTTCCCATGAAAAAAACATTAATAAAAACAAGCTTTACACATAATAAGTCTTTTGGATTAAACATACACTCATAATTGTAAATTCTGGGTAATTAAAGCTGCAAATTCTGGACTGGCCGAGGAACATTTCCCCAAAATTTCCTTTTATATACCACATACATTTGTAAATTATGCCTCATGAACAGTCTGGTTATATTCTCTAGTGACTGCTTCATTAATTAACCCCAATATGTTTTCAATATATACACTGTACAAAAAATGCTCACCTTTTGGAGAATTTGTTTTTGCATGCAATAAAATAAGTTGTTTGCGCTTGCTGTGAGCAAAAACCATGAAAAAGAGTATACTTTATTTGCTAATTTGTTATTTCTGATGCTTTGACCTTCTTAAAAATACCATATTTATTAACCTGAGATGAAATTTTAAATGTGGCCTGTTATCCCTAGATATTGTAAAACTGTTAGTCTGAAAAATTAAAGATGACACAGTATATCATGAATTTCCTTGGTTACCTAAAATTTATTTTGATACATGGCTTGGTTACATGGTCTCTAATGAGCAACAACAATTGATTTAGGGCTCATGCTCTGAGACTGAGACATGTTCAATATCCTTATGGTGGCAGGGTACAGTTTCGTAAATTGGCCCCTGGCAAATTTCTTAACTTAAGGCTATGGTGTGACTTTTTCAACTATTATTGTTTACTATTTATAGCTATGGATATATTTGTGAACTAGGTGTTTCAGGCTTGTGTTGTTCTTGAAATTGATGTCAAGCATGTGCACCTTCCATAGTTGCTCTGCAGTATGTTGATAGTGAAATACCAATAGTCGGCCAGGAAGAAGTCAGCTAGCCTCCCATAGCATGATGGAATTTCAGTTCTTTAACAGTCTTGAATTTGGAACACTCATTACTAAAATTAGCACCCGACTCTTTGGTGCGGAATTGAAAGCACATGTTTCAACACATGCAGGTCCACAAAATGCCACAGCTCATATCCTTTCCTCTACACATAAGCCGACATCCAGGTTTCATCTATACTGATAAATATAGGTTTGATCATGAGCGCTCAAAAATTTTAAGTTATTGAATTTTTAATATCATGGTGTTTGCACAGGTTTACTATGGGAAATGAATTAATACCGTGAGTCCTCCACAGTTGCTCTGCAGTATGTTGATAGTGAAATACCAATAATCAGCTAGGAAGGAGAGCTAGCCTCCCATAGCAGTAGACACATGGGTTCAAGGCAAGTAGAATATCTTAATTACGGCTTGGATGACAACTATTCTGAATTGCATCAAGCTATTTAGTAGACAAATTTTCAAAATTTTCATCCAGGGAAAGGGCTTGCGTTTGCACTATGAGCACCACATGCTGTCAAAAATGGCCTTCGGATGTGAAAAATGCATGTATAAAATAGGGGTTGGGGTGCATAAACTTCTTCTGTTATGAACTGCCATTGACTTCTCTGGTCAAGTGGATATTATTCTTATGCTTTGTTTTAATATAGGTATCTAAAATTATGGACCTTTTTCACCTCACCTGTGTATTTTATTTTTTTATTTTTTTATACAAGGTCGCCGATTGCGACATTAAATTTGTACATAAAAACTGAACCCTGCCCCCTTAAGCAAAATTGCTAAAATTTTTATGGTGCAGTCAGCCACATCTATTATACTTTTCAGTTTCTTTGTGTATATTTAAATAATTTTTATGCATTAGCTTCATTATATTTCTTTCCTTTTTCCATATATAACTTAGTGTTGTATGTAATGCTCTTTGGAGAGGGAGGTAACTGTGTTTTGTACCTCAATGTGAGAACTGTTTACATCATGACAAAGTAGCATATTTTGGACTTAACTTACAAAATATGGGAACAAAATGGTGACCGTAATGTACTGTCTTGCTCTTTCTGTAGCTGTCAAGGTTTGCACCCCTATTTTTATGAATATTATTCACATTTCAATACAGACACATAAACATTTGTATAGCATGTCAACATGCATTCTTAAGAGTAATTTAACTCCACAGGAGCAGATAGAATTCAGAGGAATCATACATAAACATACTGTTGTAAATGTTGAATGTCACCAGTGGAACGGTCTTAGAAATAGTTATGCATATGGCATATTGCTTGCTATATTTTGGTGAGAAGAATGAAAGTTTTAGCACACAGACATAGTTTCTACCCTCATGACCCCACTGTGAAGTTGACATAAGAGATTCATATCTCACACTTGCGTGATAATAGTTAATGTTTCAGTGTGATGTATATATCTTGAAATTTCTAGGTTCAGTTAACAAAGGGGGAAAAGCTTAAAATTAAGCGTCTGTTTCATGCATTTGACAATATGCATACAGTTTCTCCTCTGAAATTCTTATGTTTTCACTGAATGTTAAAAGAACATCAATATCACTTCTTTTTGCAGGTCTCAGATTGATTGATAAAAGATCAGGATTAATCAGTTAGTCAGGCTGAAAGAAACAATAGCTTCAATCTCATCCAGATACTCATTGTGATCCAAGTGCACAAGAGAGTGACTTTGACAGACAGATTTAGATTCTCCAAGAGTTGTTTTATGGTACATGCTTAATTAAAGCCAAACAGGTGAAATGCTGGTTACATTGAACTGAATTTTCCACTGTAAATATTTGTTCTATACCTTATCTTATTATTTACTATGATTTTGTAAACTCAAGAAAGCAATAAAGTCAGTTGTAAGTAAATTGGTGTCTGAGAAGAAATTTGTTAAATTGTTCTGAATAATTGTATATATATGGTCAATTTCATTGGCTATGTATCAATGAATTTATTTGATATGTCACTTTGTAAGTTTATCAAGGTCCCACACATCAGTATATCTATATTCCAGCATTGTCTAATGTTAATTCATTAAAATGTGACTTCTCCAGACTAGCTAGACTTGGGTTGTGATTAACCCACACACACACCAACACAACACTGATGCTGCTATTAGCATCTCCAAAATGATAATGAAAAGTTAGGAACTGCTTCTTTTATATCAATCTAAAAGTACTTCTAAAGCACATGATTTACTTAAATGTGTGATTTCTTTAAGTTTGCCCGAAGAGTTTATAGTTTATGGAAACTTTTCACTTATGTCACTGAAAACTAACATAGCATTTCTGTCATTCCATCCTAAAATTTATAACTTCCAGATCTCTTCTTGACATTCATGAAACATTGTAAAGGAATTTTGATTCTGTACTGATGTTATGGTGGTAAACAAAGACGAAAAGCATTGTAGGTTGCAAACAATTTGAAATCTTTCAAGAAATGCAGTCAGTCATAACTCACAATGTAAATAATGCAGTGCTTTTTGCCACAAAGTAGTCACTTTTCTAAAGCGTAATACCATTTTTAGTTTTGTGCACAAAAGGTTTTCCTTTATACCATTGTACTAGATAATATCTAAACATGTGATATGTACACAACTTTTGACATAAACCATTTTCAGCCAAATTCTTAAGGTGGCAGGGTACAGTTTCATAAATTAGCCCCTGGCAAATTTCTTAACTTAGGGCTATGGTGTGACTTTTTCAGCTATTATTGTTTACTATTTAAAGATATGGATATATTTGTGAACTAGGTATTTCAGGCTTGTGTTATTCTTGAAATTGATGTTAGGCATATACACCTTCAAGGACATATGGTACTAATGGTATGGAAAAATGGGAACCAGCCTGGAAAAGGGTGAACCTAAAATAGAGTATATGTAGGTTTGGCTGACCAGGATTGGCTAATAATAAGTTATGTTTTAGGAAAAAGAATCTTTTGAGAGCTTATCCTAGTTGTAAGTGAAAAAAAATAGAGACATTGTTTTATTGATGGAATTTCAGTCCTTTATCAGTCTTGAGTTTTGAACACTCATTACTAAAATTAGCACCCGATTCTTTGGTGCAGAATTAAAAGCACGTTTCAAACACATGCAGGTCCAGAAAAATGCTGTGCCTCATATCCTTTCCTCTACACAGAAGCTGACACCCAGGTTTCATCTATACTGATAAATATAGGTTTGATCATGAGCACTCAAAAATTTTAAGTTATTGAATTTTTAATATCATGGTGTTTGCATAGGTTTACTATGGGAACTGAATTAGTACCGTGAGTCCTATAGACAGCCACAACAATACACAGTGTCTCCACATATGCAAGTGCAATTTACTTTACTATAAATGCAATCACATGGTTTTGTTTGTGGATAACAAGCAAAATTAATACATTCTGTAAACCACAGTGATTTTAGGTAGGATATTAAATGTGTAGTTAGATATATCAACTGTTGCCAAGAAGGTGGGAGGGAGATCAGTGTGTAGATTTGACTATGTTAGGTGGAGTGTTTAGCACTTTGGTTTATATCTATGTGATGCATTATACAATTTATACAATTTACCATTTATTGAGTAATTACCGAAAGCAATATGATATTTTCTAGTCGTGTTTTGAAACATAATGATTCAGATATGATCACTGAGCTCTTTTCCACCATGCTTAATGGTGAAGACATCTCATGACTTTGCATTCATCTAATTTCATTCAGTGAATGTTTTGAAAGTTCATATTCTGCATTTTAATGGACTTATGTCTACTTTACTTTAGTTTTAAATTATATGTCTTCTGGGAGGAATTTTAGGTAATTTTTGTCATTTAAATCTCTTTTTCTGTAATAATACATGTACATATAGATGGTCACCTTGACCTTTTACTCATTAATTACACAATATGACAAGGCCGGTAATATATTTCAGCATTAAATTGAAGAGCGGTAAATGGTGACATTAAAAAAGATGATTCTTATTAGACAGCTTTACTTTAATATTTTTTCTGATTTTCTTAAATAAAGCTCAAATATTTAAATGTTGCCTGAAATGCACCATTGGTCTTTAGGCGAAGATGAACTTGCAATATAATGTAAATATTCACAAATGTAATCTTTGACAAGCAGGACTATGCACATTGCTTACTTATGTATTGAACTACTATTCCTAGGGCTGTCAAGAAAATCATTGGTCAATATAGGACACATGGTACTAATGGTATGGAAAAATGTGAACCAGCCTGGAAATGGGTGTACCTAAAATAGAGTATATATGGGTTCGGCTGACCAGGATTGGTTAATAATGTAAGTTATGTTTTAGGAAAATGAATCTTTTGAGAGCTTATCCTAGTTGTAAGTTAAAAGAAATGGAGACATTGTTTTATTGATGGAATTTCAGTCCTTTAACAGTCTTGAGTTTGGAACACTCATTACTAAAATTAGCACCCGACTCTTTGGTGCGGAATTGAAAGCACGTTTCAATACATGCAGGTCCACAAAATGCCACAGCTCATATCCTTTCCTCTACACATAAGCTGACATCCAGGTTTCATCTATACTGATAAATATAGGTTTGATCATTAGCACTCAAAAATTTTAAGTTATTGAATTTTTAATATCATGGTGTTTGCATAGGTTTACTATGGGAAATGAATTAATACCGTGAGTCCTCCACAGTTGCTCTGCAGTATGTTGATAGTGAAATACCAATAATCAGCTAGGAAGGAGAGCTAGCCTCCCATAGCAGTAGACACATGGGTTCAAGGCAAGTAGAATATCTTAAAAACGGCCTGGATGACAACTATTCTGAATTGCATCAAGCTATTTAGTAGACAAATTTTCAAAATTTTCATCCAGGGAAAGGGCTTGCGTTTGCACTATGAGCACCACATGCTGTCAAAAATGGCCTTCGGATGTGAAAAATGCATGTATAAAATAGGGGTTGGGGTGCATAAACTTCTGCTATGAACTGCCATTGACTTCTCTGGTCAAGTGGTTAATATTTTTATGCTTTGTTTAATATAGGTATCTAAAAATATGGACCTTTTTCACCTCACTTATGTATTAGATTTTTTATGATTTTTTTATACTAGGTATCTGATTGCGGCATTAAATTTGTACATTAAAACTGAGCATATAGGAAATAATTTAAAAAATACTTAATTTATATCTACGCCGTTTAGCAGACAGAAGTGCGTTGTTGTTGGATAATTAATCTAACTCAGACATGTAAGCCATGCATACCCTTTGGGCAAATTTTTCTGCATATTTCATTTCTATATATGGTGATTAAGACCGCTTTTAACCCCCCAGTTACAGCATAATGAACGAAATACAACCGCGAACTAATTTGTGGTCACACCGGTACATACAAAATCTGTACGCAGGATAAGGACGCCAATTAAAATCGAGGACAAGAAAACGAAAAGAAGGTAAATTTCAGCAAAGTCGATCTATTCTGTTGACTCTTGCAAAATCGTAAATGCTTGAGATACGTTGCCTATTTTTATAAGAATAATTTTACCACAATGTATTATGTATGATAACATATAAGTATACATTGTTGTACCAAAAAGTTCATACAGTTGGTATCTCCTTTTCAATCACACATTGTCAGCTTCAATTTTCGTCTTTCGTTGGAGATTTTCCTGTAAATCATGTATGTATTATTGAAATATAATTACCTAAATAGGATAGGATCAGTCTAGAGTTTTAGTTCAAATACTATCATTCTTTTCATCAAAGTCTGAATTTTCGATCTATTTTATTCCAACAATTGAGATATACATTTCGGTTGAACTGAAATGAATTGCTTATTAGTCAGTAATTGTTAATTCAAGACTTACTCATTAAAATAATCTGATTCGATTTGGACGTTCATCATCATCATCATCATCATCATCATCATCATTTAGTAATACCTCTTGGAAAAAATATGTGTACAGTCCCTATACGAGAAAAAGAAAACAGTCAGTCTTCACGTCTTATTGTTTGAATTTTGAGGAGTTTTTTCTCTTCTTTCCATTATATTGTTACAGATTAAACAAATTTTATAAGAGAAAGCAAAATATCCATCACAGAATTGCATTTAGGAATGAAATAAGTAAAGTTTCCACTTCTGTGCTTTAAACAATTTAAGTTAAATATCTTAACTTGTAAATGTCACAAGCTGCAATTTTGTAAATAGAAAGAAAGACAAAAGAAAAGAAAAATGGAAAAGGTAAAATAATCTATATTTCCAAACCATACATGCGATGATCTGGACTTCTTCAGTAATTAATAGTTGTAGGGGATAGTATAGATCATAGTGGGACTACCTGGAAAAGGGTCAGTGTATTGAGAAATCAAAGGGAAATTTAATGTGAAAGAAGCGCTATGGGGAAAGAGAAAATTAGAACGTGTGGGGCGTTATGGGGGCAAACGGAAGCTTTAACATTGATTTGATTCAGTGAAGAAAATTAAAAATGTAACGTGGAAAGCATACTGTAGTAGCGAACGGAGATTTAACATGGATGGGACTCTATAGGTGGGCGGAGTGAACATTTAACATGGACGGGACTGTGAGGTTAACGAGAAAATTAACATCATGAAACTATCCTCCCGTCAGCAAAACGTAATTTGAGAGGCTGAATGTTGACACAAGAGGAAATATCTGACAAGATATTGCATTCGGTAAAAGAAAGTCACCTTAAAACTTTTTTTTCAAATAACTGTCTAGTTACTTGTAGCCCATGTATATCGTATACCACCGATGAGTAAGTAGCTCACGAAAGGATTCTGGTTGGCAGTATGCTCAAATCGGTTTTTCCTGCTGTCGTCTTGAAACCTTTTGCCCACCAAGTGCTGAATACTTTGAAACGTCACGCCCTGTCTCAAGAAAAACAACTCAGCCAAAATGTTGCAGTCGACCTAGATAAACACAAACAGGAATCACTGACTGTATAGGAAACTGCTGATTCAGACGAGTAAAGAGCACTTGAGCTCCGAAAAACGCAAGTGAGCAGCAGGGAAGATGAACAGACCATTTTTTCCAAGCAAAATAAACGCTCCTACGAGAACTTTCTCCGTAGAAGCCTCAGAAAGCAAAAATAAAGCCTTCCACGAGAGCTAATTTTCGTGCGATTCAGACTTGGTGCATCGGGTAGGTATGCCAAGTGTGTCATAAAACATGCCACATAAGGCAAAAATAAACGAGGCGGGAATATTTTTTTTGGTTATTGTTTTTTGTTGTCACTTTGGGGCTGCTTTGGTCCATTTTACGTCACATTAAAATGATATAATTAAAAATAATATGAGTCCGAGAACCAGCGTAATTGGAGAACCGCATTCTGCTAGATTAGCGCGAGAACAATTAGCAGCATTAAGGAGACTTATTCCCACGAAGGAATTATTTAAGAAAAATGTACGCGAACACGAGGACGCAGAGCAGGGATTTACCGAATTATCGTCGAAATTGTTAAAGCCAGTTACCGAAGCAACCGAAAGAGTTGTTTTTGGTGACGATGACGATCCGGATATCAGGAAACGTGGAATTCTTCCTGTGTTGAGAGGTATTGAGGAACATGCGCGAATATTGCCGGATCGACTAGCAATACTAGCACAACCTCACGGGCAAGCACAACCAGGAAGAGCAATTGGTTTTAAAATAAAAAAGAAAAAAACTGGAGCAAAATCGTTTCATCTCGAGGATATAAGAGGAAATTTTACCGAGGAAGGATGGGAAATAATATCACAGCCGTTCTCGACGATTTATGATATAGATAAATTTGGTAAATTTGCGGAAGATTATTTTAGTGGTCGAGGAAGATATCTGACGGATGAAGGGAAAAAAAGATTCAAAACTCGTGATGTTTGGTATAAAATGTTATATAAAGTTTACTCGGAAAGATCACAAGTGAGAGAAACGGATCCATATTACAGAAGATTTTTAAGTGCTGCAAAAGAAACAAAAAATTATAATAAAGAACAGGCGGAATTGTTAAAAAAATCTAAAATCCCACGGAGAAAAGCAAAATCAAAAAAAAAAATTCAACCACAGGAATTTGAAGAAGAAATTCAACCACAGGAGTTTGAAGAAGGAATTCAACCACAGGAGTTTGAAGAAGAATTTCAACCACAGGAATTGGAAGAAGAATTTCAACCACAGGAATTAGGAGCTAGACCAAAAGAAAGAACTCAACCTCGGAAAAAATCAAAAAAATAAAAAAAATCGCAAAAAATCGAAAAAAGATAAGAGCGATCTAGAACCAATACCAGAAGAAGAAATTCAACCGACAAGAATGGAAAAATTAACAAGAATAATGAAGAAAAAAAATTTAGGATCATCACCGGAAAAAATTCAACCACAGGAAAAAGAAATTCAACCGCGGAAATTAAGAGCTAGACCAGAGGAAAGAGCATTACCCAAAGCACCTGCGGACGAGGAAGTTCGAGAATTAACTGAGGAAGAAATTGCAGCTCTTTCGAGAAGATTATCTGATCCTAGTAATATATCTGCTGATAATTATTTGAAAGAAAGACATATCAATGAGCTCAGAGATAATTTTACAAGATTGGATATTGCTTCGGATTATTCTCCGGAAAATAGAAGAATATACTTGCGAGAAAAATTCGTTGATTCATTCGGACCAGGAACATGGCCGGCGGTAATTTATTTTGGTAGTTTAAGAAGGCCGATGGATTTATACGATCTTGGATATTTAAATTTTTTAAAAGAGGTCGATGATCACAAAAAACTAATGGGACGATCGCCATATTCAACACCAGTACCAAAAACAGGAAGCGGATATACCATTTGCCCCGACAGCGTCATTAACGACGTAGCTCGCCTCGAAATATTAATTGGGGGAAAGCGAGCCGGAAATAACTCCTCCGAAATAATCAACGAAGCTTCCGATATTTGTCAGCGATTATTTCGCGGTGGTGTTATTAATTCCTACATTTACAAAGAACTTGTCGATGAACTCATCGATTAAAACAATCACATTTAGATAACATGATTGTTCACAAACATCAACGCAGGCCTAGACAGGTCCGCGTGGCTAACTCTCGATTGCCAGTATACAAATATATCCACGGCAACGGATTCGGCGACATCGTTAAAAGTTTCGTCACAAGAGTAGTCCCTAAAATCGGACCTGCAGCTAAGCAAATTGCGTCAAAGGCAATAGGAAAGATCGGCGAGACTGTTATTTCTGGCGTTGGCAATTTGGCCAGTAAAGGCTTCGATGTTGTCAAAAGTAAAATATCAAACTTAATGCGTAAAAAAAAGCAGCCTGTCAAATTACCTAGCACCAGCGAAATGCCCACCGATGTCAGTAAAGCTATAAATGACGCAGCAAATAAAAAAATAAATGACCTAGCAAAGGAAGTTGCAAATACAAGTTTCATATCGGGCAGTGGTCTTCGTTTTAGATGATAATTCTTAATAATAATGTTCGCACAAGTGTCAAATGAGGTATTCGACATGGACGAGCCTGTAGGCAAGGACACCTCCGTGCGTGATTTCCAGTATTTCTCGTACGACGCAGTTGAACCAAACACACCTAATCGCTTGGAAATTCAAGTTCACGATACAAGATATTTTCTTCCATCTGAGGCATATATCGAAGTTGTCGGGGAAGTTGTTAAAACGGATAATACCCCTTATGGAGCAAATTTTAGAGTCGGATTTGTTAACAACGGCATTATGGCATTATTCAAGAGTGCCACCTACATGATCGATGGAAGAGAAATTGAGTCAATTACCAATGATGTTGATTTGGCAACGACGATAATAGGTCTAGCTAGATACTCGGATGATTTTACTAGATCAGCTGGCCCTAGCATGATGTTTGCCAAAGATAATTCTGATCGTCCCGATAGCAGACAATTCGAGTTCAGACAACCCAGAGATCGCGCCGCTCCTCCTGCGCCCTTTGTAGGTATCGAAGACATGAAAGGTTGATATTAATTCTGATTATAATCTCGGATTTGCCACACGAAAACACACGCTAACAGCAGGTCGCAGAAGATTCTCTTGTGCTATCCCGCTATCCCATATATTCGGATTTTGCAGACATTTCAGGAAAATCATCTACGGAGCAAAACATACCGTAACGTTCGTCAGGAAGGGAAATAGCGACGATGCTATCTGGCGAGAAGGTGATATCAATTACCAGACTCACGCGATAAATCCCCTCGATGCAGGAAATGCCGGTATGGTAAAATTACTTAAATTTACCTTGTGAATGCCAGCGATAACTCCATCAATAATCGAGGAAGAAAAATTATTATCGTTCATGAACCAGGGCGGTAAATCTGTCATGTCGTGGCTGACAACAACAACAGATTCCACAAATACCGATATTAACGGTGATTTTACATGGCGCATTGCATCGCAGCAAGGTACCTCTGCACCTAGGCATATCTTTATCGCTTTTTTGCATACCAGAAGGTATCATCAATTATACAGCCACATGATATTTGATAGTATCCACGCAACAAATGTGTCGCTGAGAGTAAATGGCCAACAAGAACCATCGGAGGAAATATCAATTAATTTTGAAAATCATTCGACGGCTCGCGCATATCATCGCTTGCTAAGTTTCATGGGTCGCGATCAAAATATCGATACCGGATTGCAAATATCACAGCTGGATTTTAATACACTTTATCCTATCTATTACTTTTCCTTGGAGCATCTTGATTTGGTAAAACAATCCGTTGTCGATATCCATTTCAAAGCCAGAATTAACAGGGGAAATAATTTATATAAAGTAATCGCGGTAATTCTCAGCGATAGAACAATGATCCTAGAAGGCATCAGCGGCAGAATGAGAGTCATCGACGCACCTGTCGAGAAAATGTAACTTTGAAGGTTGAAAATCCAGATTTTCTAAATTTAGATTAAAACGATATTAATATGCCATACGAACACGTCAGTGTAACTCTGACCCCGGGTCAGAAGAAAAAACTCCAGTCAGCGATAGCAAAGCGATGCGGTGTGAAATTAACCCTGAAGAATGATCAAATTCAGGGCGGGCCTAACAAACTATCGTTAACTAAGAATCAACGTGGAAGGTTTAACAAAGCTAAATCAACAAATTCCGGTGTTCATGTGAATCTTAGTATAGGTGCCATCAAAGATATGGTCAAAATAGGTGGATTTTTCCCTCTGCTAGCCGCTATTCCCGGATTATTAGCCGCAATTGCTCCGTCGATAGCAACCGGTCTAGCATCAAGCGCGGCTGGATATGCAGGTAAAAAAATACTAGAAAAAATAGGAGGGCGATACGGTAAAAAAAAAGGAAGCGGCCTTTATCTAAGACGGCCCCAGTACGGATCCGGCCTGAGATTGGCACGACCTCCTCCGTACGGATCCGGCCTAAGATTAGCACGCCCTATTCAAATTTAGATTTATTCAGCGAAGCAAAGAATAAAAAAATAAAATTTTTCAGAGGTGTATTTATGCGGGATCAACTACCAGAAAAGCCAAATTCCACCGAGACAGGAATAATAAATCTCGATTCAAGTACTGGCCCTGGCACACACTGGGTCGCCTACGCGATTAATCCTCGCGAAGTCGTTTATTTTGACTCGTACGGACTAGCGCCACCAAAAGAATTTACCAATTACGTATCAAAGTTAAATATTCCGATTTGGTATTCAACGCTTCCAACGCAGACGCTAATGGATCCACCGATATGTGGTCCTGAATCAATTAACGTCCTCGATGCAATTTCAAAATCATCCGGTCCATATCATAGAATCGTATTTGAATACGCCGTAGATAAGTATCATGGTTGATATTTACGGAAGATTCCTCTACAGGAAGAAGGAAGTAGCCGACGTCGACCTATCAAAATTCGCCACAAAGGAGGACATTAATAATCTTCTATCGCTGTCAGAGATAGATCCTGGCGAAGTTGCTATTTTTCAGGACAGAGAAGGAAGATTACAAACAAGTAACGTGAAAATAACCGATATAATCAAGCGGGACGAATATAACGATCGTATTAATCAATTTACTCGTCTATCGGAGTCGGTATCAAAATCCATCGCTGATATCGCCGATTTTGTGGCGAAGTTACCCCTGAAGGCTGATATCGCGGATGTGGAAAAAAAGGATAACGAATTATTAGCAACGTTACTCCTGAAGGCAGATAAAACATTACACGACGATCTTCAGGACAGAATGACAAAAAGATTTAACAGGCTAAATAACGATCTTAGAAAACTCGACGATGCCTTAGTTAAACTTAGTAAAAAAATTGACGAGGACATAAAAACATCCGGCGATAATTCCACCGCCGCGCACGATGATCTCAGCGAAAAGGTAGGAAAAATCAGTAAGGATATTACTAGCATCTTCGCCGATATTACCGAGATAAAAACCGTAATGAGTCAGAAAAACGATAAAACATCGCACCATTACCTTGACGAGAAAACAAGAAAAATCAACGAGGATATTATTAAAATTAACGAGGAAATTAAGGTGATACGTGATTTGGCGCGTCAAAAGGTCGATATATCATTGTACGACGGAGAAATTCGAGATTTAAGCACGAAACTTCTCGACGCAACTACAAAAATTAACGATATTAGCACAAAAATGTCGTCAGCGAATCTTGAAAAATTAAATCGTATTTCGATACCAGCGAGGGTAGAAACAAAAAATATTAATTGTTATGTACCATTTGTGGTACAAACACAAAATGGTACATGGACACCCGAGAATAACACATTTAGCTTTACCGCGCCAATTACTGGCGTATATCGAATATATTTTCTCCCCGGGATAAAATTCAATGTAACAACCAGGTATCGTGACATCTATGAATATTATCCCGGATTTTTTATTATTTTTCTAATTGAAAATTCCGAGGAAATATTTACGTCAGAACCACCAAATAGATCCACGATAAGTCCGATCAAATATTATATAATTTTCGAATATTTATCCGGAGTACACGCAATTGGTTAGATAACCTAATCAATAAATGACCGCATCGGATTACCGATACAATCAGGCGCGTTCATGGCAGGATTCATTAAAAAAGTTCCTCGACGAATATCAAACAAAAATAAAAAAATACCAGCGTAGATTAATTACCATCGATGTTGCCGTGTACGCGGTAAGCGCAATAATCGCCGGTGCAGGAATAATCTTATCCGCGGTGACAACAATCGCGCCGATCATAGCAACGATAATAATATCATCGACAACGACAATCGCGGGTATTCTCAATATTATCGCAAAAAAAATATCCTCATGCACGAATGAAAAATTATCCCTGTACACGAGCAAACTATCCTAGGTCAACGAGGCGTATTCGAAATTATCATCGCTGCTTTCTGAGAGTCTCAACGACGGAGTGATATCTGATCTCGAAATTTCCATGATGATAAATATCTATTCTGAGATTGAACAAATAAATATCAATAATGTCCGAACTAACTCAAATCGTGACAAACACAACGCCACCGATAACAACGCTGATATCGGCAAGCTCAACCAGGCCAGAATTTAGTATCGATTTCCCAATACCAATTAGCGTCAAGGAAATTGCGCTGTCACAGTTACGTGTCTATAACAGCTGGCCCAATATCAGATCAAAATCATTCGGCAGATTATTATCGAATAATTCGCTTGTTTTTGCCAATAAAAACCGTCCCGATGGAACTCCCGATTGGATCGTCGTTGGCATACCAACAGGCAGTTACGAAATTGAGCAAATCAATAAGGAACTCACCGGTAGGATATCGAATATAACCGGCGATGCTACGCCAGGAATAAAAATATCCACGCACGAACCAACGCTGTCGTCGATGATCGAAGTAAAATCGCCATATATCGTTGATATTTACCAGTCATCGATTAGGACAGTGCTAGGTTGGCCCGAAATCGCACCTCTGGTAAAACCAGAAAAATCTGATTTTATTATTCCAGGTTGGCACGAGGAAGCTCCTCCAGAGCTACCGGAGCCAAAAAAATCTGATTTTATTACCAATGAAGGATGGTACGGAACTATCAGACACAAGCCTCTGATCCACAATGCCATCAATCTCATGAACAGCTACAAATTTAACCTGGTGATGTTCGCTTTTACTTTCAGGGATAGCAAAATTCTCTCGTGGTTGCCTCTTCCCAAAATCCCCCCAGATGTCGAAATCTTCGACGCTACCAACATTAACAGGATAATATTCCCCATAGACGGTATCTTGATAAGAAAAACCATCAACGAATTTAATCAGGAACATAAATTACAATTAAATTTACTACGAGAATCCTTTCATGAATGTATCTTAAATAGATCAGGCTCATGCAGCGAAATTATCGAACGCGTGAAGATTTTAAATCAACTTGCAAATGATATTGAATATTATCACGATATGTTCATTCGTTCGATAATTGATGATATATCAATTGCCGATTATGTTCTTCCCATTAGGAGCTTCAGGTTGATTAGAAATTCAGGAGAGAAACAAAAATTTATGACAATATTCGGATTAACCGAGGAAACGCTACCAAATTTCAAATTTCCTGATTATGACGTTGATAAAATGAGAAAATCCGTCACGGATACCATCGATGATTTATTTCCGAAATTACATGCCGCGTGGACTAAAAAATTACAATCAGAATCGATTCTCAAACACAATAATGATCCAACCGGGCAGGGACGGCATATCTCGCCGGGTATCGTTAATATAACGGAGGTTATCGCGATTAATCTTCACGCGGATGTCGTCGAAGGTAGTTATAATGTAGATTCATCTACGTCAGAACAGGCACAGCAGGGATTCATTTTATATTCGTTTTCACCTAGCGCCTCTCCGGGTTTTTTGATAATAAAAGAGCCAGTAAATCCGTTTTACCTGTGATGTCACAATCGATTATTGTCGAGGATAAATTTCAAACTGACGGATCAGAATGGAAATTTGCTTGATATACGCGGGGAAACGCTAAGTATAAATTTACTAGTGAGATCGTAAAATAATCTAAGATTTTTAAATCTGTCCACGGTAAAAAAAATGGCAAAAAAATAGATAAAAATCGGGGAAAAATAATATTTTTTCACAAATACGTGATTTTGACTACCAACTATCCCGTCAGAAATAAGAAAAAATTGATATTTATTTTACAAAATACAAGAAAAATGTACAATTTTCTTATTTCTGACGGGGTAGTTGGTAGTCAAAATCAAGAAAATTCCAACTTTATCAAATTATTTTTATTCTTCACAAATTAATTTTATTTATTAAGAATATTATTTTCACTGAAATTTTATTTTTTTTTTACTAAAATCAAGAAAAATGTACAATTTTCTTATTTCTGACGGGGTAGTTGATAGTCAAAATCAAAGAAAAATGTACAAATTACTCGATTTCTGACGGGGTAGTTGGTAGTCAAAATCAAGAAAATAGAGCAATTTCGTTGTATTTAGTAAAAAAAAAAATAAAATTTCAGTGAAAATAATATTCTTAATAAATAAAATTAATTTGTGAAGAATAAAAATAATTTGACAAAGTTAGAATTTTCTTATTTCTGACGGGATAGTTGGTAGTCAAAATGAAGAAAATTGTACATTTTTCTTGTATTTTGTGAAATAAATATCAATTTTTTCTTATTTCTGACGGGGTAGTTGGTAGTCAAAATCAAGAAATTTGAGTAATTTCGTTGTTATTTTAGTAAATTTTATTAATTTTGAAAATCTTGAGAATCTTCGATTCTAATTTTGTTTTCATCGACTAGCTTTTTTAGCTGCCTGACGCGCGAGCTAGTAATTTTTCTTGATTCATATTCATCTGATAAACTCGACCTTACTTTTTCTACCAGCATCGATAATTTAACAAAATCCTCGATTTGATCATCGCTGACAGACGCAAGCGATTGATAAATCGCAATCTGGATTTTCTTTATAAACTTGTATTCGGATGGTAGCGTGTATCTATATTCGAGTTTTCCCTGGACAATCGTTTCAAATTCGGACCGGATTTTACCTGCGTCCAAATCTGAAGATAAATTTATATTTTTATTTTTCAAATCCTCGATGGCTTCGATGATGTTGTTTACGTTTTCCTCGTTCATATAATAATTTTTAATATTTAATTAAATTTCCGAGTCTGATATTATCGGAATATAATAAAATTCGATCCACTCGCCGAATTTGTAGGAAAATGCTGCGTTGATTATTTTTTCTGCCGCACGCATTACTGAGGCTGAATTAATACTAAAATATCTTGCAGCGGCACTCATCGACGTGAATACAATTTCTTCGTTTGTCTCTCTGTTTATCGATTTAACCGCCTTGGCTGGTCGCCGTCCGCCACCGGTATTACCAAATTTGGAATTTTCACTCGGAGTTACCGCTCGGAGATTGGATATCTTGTTGTTAAGTTTATCTCCGTCGATGTGGTCGATAACAAGACCGACTTTTATTGGTCCGTGAAAACATTCGTATACGAACTTGTGATTGGAATAACTTGTGGATCTTCTTTTCTTGTTTTTGTTGATCGTAAATTTGAGATATCCAAATTTATCAATGTTGCCGACTTGATTTCTTGTTTTGATATGCCTAACGATACCATCCGGTGACGACTCGTATCCCGTGATCGTTGGATGAGATTTAAATTCGTGTGTCATTGTTGATTTGAGAATCTCTGATTTTTGATTCATATAAGATATTCCTTTTGTCTAAATCGTTATTAGCTTGAAATCGATTAATATAATCTTCTTCGCAAGTTATAACCGAGGAAGATTTTTTTTCATAATATCGCCGCAATTCCCGATAATTTTTCCCTCCATACGCCAGACACAATCGAGTTTTCCCTCGCGTGCCAACTTGACAAACTAGGCATCGCTGTGGTCCTTTGCTACCACGCCGAATCGCATGTATATGAGCGCCGCAATAATCGCCTCTGCAAGATTTGTCACAGAATTTTGTTGAACCGATTAATAGCCATTTGCAATGCATTATTAATTTAGACATTTGTCTAAAATATAATCAATGGATGCATTTGATCTTGATGAAGCAGAATATATTATTCCTGAGGTTGACCGAGCTAAGAAAGAATTCTTCGACGATGGAGCGGTTCACACTTGGTCGACCTGGAAAACAAATTCCATCGATGCCACGATGAACTTGGAGCGAGCTAAGAAAATAATCGAGCACATAAAAACCGAACATCCTGTAGAGCGATTTATCTTTGGGATAAAATTTATCGCACAAATGCCTGACGATACTTGGATTATTCGTGATAAACGAGATCCAGTGCGTGGCGGCAAGAAAAACGTTATTCTCGATAAAAATTCTAAACCAGGATTGTTATTGGGAATCGACGGTCCTTATTATGCTAGGTCTTATCCAGCTAGTGCTGTTGTTTATGGAATTTATCGGCTAAATAACAATCCGGATATAAAAAACCTACCTGCGATGAAAGAATCACCGGTGATAAACTGCGTGGCTGAGCGCGTAATCGAACACATGAAAAACGCTCGACGTGGATCTGGTTTGACACAATTGAGGCTGGATAAAATTAATACGTGGGCGAGGACCGTCGCTGATGGTGCATCGGTGGACGACGTGGCTGCGTTAAGTAAAAAATTAAAATTTCCTATCACGGTGAAAACGTTATCGGGGGAGATATTATACTCGTCGCCGTATAGATCCCGAGGAGCACCAATCGAGATTATCGACCATAATTCCCATGCATGGTCGCATTCGGTAATGATATTGCCGCGGGATCGTGTGGTCAGATTTTATCCTGTGGATGCTGCGAAGGATAATTCCGATGACATGTTCAGATTTATCAAAAAAATAAGCGCATCTGATCCAATATCGATATGGTTATTCTCGAGCGAGGAAAGATACGATCAATTTATTCTGCCATGTGGCGATATTTACAGAAACGAGATATTACATGAATCGATGAGAAAACTCGCGGTAAAATATTCGTCAAATCCCGATCAGTTACTAACGAATTGCTTTACAATTTCGTCCGTTGCTGCTCATGCCGCTAGGGAGAAAAACTCGTGGAGGCCTACAAGAAACGAATATCTTGCTGATATTCAACGTAGCTGTATCGAATATGGCCATGGCGGATTGTGGAATACCAGGTATGATTTCGAGGACATGATCTCCGTTGACATGAGCGCGTGTTATCCTGGAAGTTTTCTTGGATATGGCGATTGTGCCGAGTATTTTGCTAAATTCGGCCATCCTACCAACGAGATGACAAGAGTAGCAATTAACGGACCATTGCCTGATTTTGTCATGACAGGATTCGCTTGTGTCACGTCGTTCGAATTTGCTGAAAATTTACATAAAATTTGCTATATTTGGTTTGGCAGGCATTTCTCTCAGCGTCGTTGGGTTCCTACGGTGTTGTTGAGGTATATGCTAGATTCGTCGATGTTAGTGTCGTTGACGGTAAGTGAGGCAATTATATCGTATAGAAAACAGACCGACGTGTGGTTGCCAACGGATTGTGATAACGCGAAAGATATAGGAAGAAAGATAATCGGTAAATTTACTCAAGGTGGATCCGTTGACCACAAGCACAGGCACGCTAGATTATTCATCAACGATGCTGAGATGGATTTTATAATCGCCGATACGGTATCACGAGGAATATTTTGTAACAGGGAAAATATTATCATTGATGGAACAAAGTTAGGTACCGTGATTAGCTATCTTGATGGAGAATCAGCGCAATACACGCATTTGCGGTCGTCGATGCTCGCCTATGTGAGCATAAATTTGCTATCGATGATAAACAAATTTTCCGATATCGCAGTAAGGGTCGCGACGGATTCGTTCTATATCGATAAAAAATACCAGGATAGGTTGGAAAATTTAATTACCGACGGTAGCTCATGGGGAACTTGGAGAATAAAAAACGAGGATATTCTAGATTATTGTGAAGACGCCGACGTTGAAGATTGCGATGAATTTCATCGAGGTAGATTTGAAGAATCTTCGGTGGCCACATCTGCATTCGACCCAATTTCACGCAGTAAATTCGTTTACCTAAATGGACCTGGCGGCAGCGGTAAAACAACGCGAGTAATAAATTTATTTGCAAATTCCGACATGATCGTATTAACTCCGACGCACAGATTAGCGCGAGAAATAAGGCAGCGTGGTGTTAATTCTTGCACATACCATAGCTATTTCAAGTACAGCGGTGGATCATGGGACTCGGTGCGCATGGGCGATAAATATATCAATAAGATTATAATATTCGATGAGATTTGCACGGTGAATTTAGATATATTAAAATCGATATTAACTTGGCTGGGGGAGAAAAATACCGCCGTGATAATGTGCGGCGATCACGGCCAACCTGATCCGATTGATGGCGAATCGCCTCACGAGTGGATCAGAAGCTTCGTTGATTATTACGAGGAAATTGACGCTGATCATAGATCGACGGATATTTTGTTGACCGAGTTTAAAAAATTGATTCGATTACAACCGAATAAGATCCAATGTGACGTCATGAGAAAAATAATCGATGAGACTCCGATGAGCGGTTTTCTAAATTTGTGGCGTCCTGATCATTTGATCGTCGCTAGCAGGAAAATTATTCGCGATATTATTCAGGAAATGTTATTCAAGCTGCATTGCGAGAAATTTCCAACATTACAGGCACCGTTGTGCTATAGGCCCGCTAATACTCGACGACAAAATATCAGCGTTACTCTGCCGTGCGGAGAGGAAAAAAACTTGGTTCTGAATGATATTATCCTCGTTGATATTAATCTTGTTAATGATGCGCTAAATGCAGAAAAATCACCATGGAAATTAGGTTACGCAACAACGATACACTCGTCGCAGGGATTGACCGTCGATAGTCAAGTTTGGATCGTCGATGATAGAATATCTTGGTCAAATCTAGTATATTTGGCCGTGTCGAGAGTAAGAAAACTATCCCAGCTAGGACGAATTCGAGTAAACTACATTAGTGACGCTGGTGGTAATTGAGTATCTTCGGGGACTATCTGTAATTCCTCCTTGGTAAATCCACGTTGTGGCGCTAGCGAATCTAGGATATAAATTGCAGGTCTTTCTGATGATCTTGTTACGGCGGATATTTTGTGCGTTGTGACGCTCCAGGTTGGGTCGGTTGCTCTTTTTCTCCCTCCTTCGGCCTCACCTTCCTTATGTAAATATCTAACTGTGACAGTACCTAGTACAGGCTGAATTGTGGAATCTCGCTTCAGAGGTATATTCGATTTTGTGATAGCAATTGCAGGCTTCATTGATATTGTTCGAGTCGTCTCATTATTTAACGCGTTGATTACGTGAGGCAATCTTGATGCCCAATCGTGAGATCGATTATCCTGGATGAATTCACGCGCGTATTGGTATCCGAATAATCGTTCTGCGAGCGTTTTGTTGAATCTTTCGACGATAGCTTGATTGCGATGAACACCTACGATACCGCGACGGATTTTCACATTATTCTTTTTCATCAACGAAGTAACCGCGCCAAGGAATTCTCGACCTGGATCAATCTGAAGAAGATTCGGCCATGTTAATGGAGATCGGGAATAAATTTCGTTAAATGCTTTAGCGATCTCAGTAGATGTTTTATTCGATAATGGCTCTGCTTCCTTATACCTGCTAGCGATATCAACGATGGTCAAAACGTACTTGTATGTGATTCCGTCGACGGTATCGTGAGGAAGAAACATCAGATCCGCTTGATGGACCTCATTGGGGACACTGACAGTGAAACTCGCGTATGGTATTTTTTTAGGTGGAGGGAGATATATTTGCCAAATTGCCTGTTTTGATAACCACGATTCAGCGACTGATCTTTTTACCGATGCGGCTTTGGCAAGTTTGGCGATCGCTGATTTTCCTCGCCAAAATCCTCGCGGAGAATAATATATATCTTCCATTATTATTTACCAGCGCCGAATACTAATTTGCCCTTCATCGCGCCTTTTATCAACCAGGATGCCAATTTCTCTTTGAAATTTTTGTCAGGAATCGCGTCTAATGCGTGAATTAGCTTGATATCAGCAAGATGCCTTTGTTGTAAATCTCCGCTGTAATATGCGAGGTCGTGGTCGTAACAAGCTTCATCGATGGCGTTTATCGGATTTTCACCTTGCTTTGGTCGTTTATTCTTGTCGAGTCTGATATCGAGTCTCGTTCCAGGTCCGCAGTAATTGTATCCTGGTAGATGCTTTTCTCCGGGATATTTTGCCCAGGGTAATCCAGGTAGATTTTTCAAGGAGGCTGCGTTATCTCCTCCGGTTCTACTTTTTTTTTACAAATCTAAATTTGCGTGTCTTGCAAACTCCATTCTCCTGCAATTGCGTTCCTGTTATTGCGTGTGACGATTTCGGTCGGATTTATCGTAGCTGTGTGCGTGCGACACTTAACACAATATAGATCCATGTATTTTATTAACATGAATGTAATTGATTTTTCAGCCACGAAACGACGCGAGCAAGTGAAACATCATGCGGCATTACCGAATTCAATCAGAATGATAATCATCGGTCCATCAGGATCGGGCAAGAAACAATTATTGTTAAATTTGATCATGAGATGGCTAAAATGGGACAAGTTGTACTTGGTTGCACCATCCGTCGATGATCAGCGTTGTTATCAAGTGCTAAAGGAATTTAGTGACAACACCGACGAAGGCACGATCGAATTCATCACGGATATCAACGAAGCTCCATCCGTGGAAAACTTGGACGGTGATACTAATAATCTTGTTGTTTACGACGATGTCATGTTGGATAAGCAAACCAACCCGGCTAGAATATTCTCGCGTGGCAGACACAAGAACACCGATGTTATTTACGTGACGCAGAGATATACGCAAATTCCGAAGGTGATCAGGGATAATTGTAATATTTTATCGGTATTCAACGGCGTGGACACGCACACGCTGAGAAATATCCATCAGACCTGGTGCAACGGTGACATGGATATAAATAAATTTAAAAATTTGTTCAGCCGCGCTCAGATGACGCCGCATGGTTTCATCACGATAAATCTGCATGATCCACGTAGTCGGTATCGTATCGGTCTTGATCAAATTTATTCATGAAAACGCAGCCCGGACCATGCAACAAAAAATAATAACCGAAAAAATATTCCCGCCTCGTTTATTTCTGCCTCGGGTATTATATTTTATGACACACTTGGTATACCCACCTGATGCACCGAGTCTGAATCGTACGAAAATTAGCTCTCGTGGAAGGCTTTATTTTTGCTTTCTGAGGCTTCTACGGAGAAAATTCTCGTAGGAGCGTTTATTTTGCTTGGAAAAAATGGTCGGTTCATCTTCCCTGCTGCTGCATATACCGTCGAGCAGCTTCTCAGACACCCACGCATCAGCAAGAATGCGACAAGAGGAGATTATAAATGATAATAAAACAACATGGACAGAGCAAGAAGAAGAGACGCCGAACAGTAAGAGACTGTTACATTTTCGTGAAATAGTTTAAAGGCAAAGATGGTGCACAAAAATTCTGTAAATGTTCCTTGACTGAACTCGACCCGTTTGTCATACCACCCACGATAATGACGATAGAAGTATCTCAGTGGACAACTCAGTGTCCTCCATTATTACGACAGCTTCTTCGAGTTTGAAACCAATGTCGCTCGGGGAGGCCAGGCTTTGGGGACTGACCCTTTCAATCCAAAAAGATTTACCCACAAGATGTTACTTGACTCTGAAGCCACATGATAATTGGGTACCAACAGCACAGGCGGCATTTCCTACCTTTGGCAATGTGGGAGATTATTCCTTGTGGCCATTCGATTTCACAATAAACAGGCGGTCATATAGGGCAGTTCAACTCTATTAAATTGGGACAAATGCGTGTACAAATTTAGTTTGTTAAGAAATCAACAATACTGTAAACATGGTCTTGTTTGCGCGATTCGACAATAATATCGAAATTAACGGCATGAGGGATATGATCCTGGACTACTAAAAGATAACTTATACAAATCATGGTTATATAAATCTGTCGCTGAAACAGATGACGAAGGACAGCAGCAACAAAGTCGAAGAGTGAAAAAGGGGAAAAGATAAAACAGAAAACAAACTAGTATTGTCCCAATGGTCGGAACAAGAGAAGTCGATAATCCCAGTCGAGTACAACACGACATATGTTTCATGATGAGTCCGGAGTAAAATTCAGAGTATTTTCTGGAGGAATCTATACATTCATCGCAAAAATGAAAACAATGAGCAAGTTGTGTAAAGAATGCACAATTCTAAACTACCACTGACTTGCACCAGGACGAAAAGCATTTAAGTCCAATTTGTTCTCCCCTACCCAATCACTGACCAGTTTCAAGAAAAATTAGTTTTATATAATCGCCTATACTTTCATGTGACCATTTTTGT
Source organism: Sinohyriopsis cumingii (assembly GCA_028554795.2). Taxonomy (NCBI): domain Eukaryota; kingdom Metazoa; phylum Mollusca; class Bivalvia; order Unionida; family Unionidae; genus Sinohyriopsis; species Sinohyriopsis cumingii. The sequence goes on from CM068825.1 coordinate 82,893,481, forward strand.
CTAAAAATGAATGTTAGAACGTCATTGCATACTCAAACATAGTTCGTACTCGGTCCCACCGAACCAAAGGTCGGTGACAAAGACAAACTCCTCATCGAAAGCCCTGAGATATTGGAGCCAATGTGATCAACAGAAATGACAGTCGTCAATTAGGAAAAAACTGGGTAGCTTGTCTAGTTCTCGAACGAAAATGTCAGCGACGTTGGAAAATATTTTGATTCCTGTGGTTATCTCCAGTAGAGAAACTTATCAAAATCTGTATCAGAAGTAATGTTATTTCGATCATTTCCCATAAGAGTACGATTATAAGGATTAGATTCAATAGTAGGTCTATTTTTTTCACCATAGAAACTTCGGATTCTCTCTAGCATACTTTTTGAATTGTTTGTTTCGACACTATTTCCCCAGAAACAATGAAAGTGTAGAGTTGTGCTTTCGTGATTGTTATGGATATCTCTTTAACAGAGTTGTCAGTGACAAGACAGAACCTTGATTGGAAATGGCAAACCATGTTTCATATATGAACGCTATCTATCATTGCTGATATGTCAACCACATAGATTGTGTGTTGTGTTGTACATTGCATCTCCATTCATAGATCATCCCCATTCGAAACTGAGGCATAGTACATGAAGATGAGGGACCGTCATTATCCTGTCTTAATTGTTTGTTAGACGGTTAGTGATTTTGTTCTGTGCCGGACATTAAAGTGTTGACAACAGCGATATAAGGCAGCGCGGCAATATGAGGTGGGATAAGAAAAGGGAAGAAGAGCTACAGCAGCAGCAATGACTTGAGAAGGAACAAGGTCCCAGTAACAAGAAGCTGTGCAGAGAGAGGTAGGATGGGGAGGCTGAGGCCAAAGAGCCCTCATTTAGATGCTCGTTCTAGGTCAACACCTAGTCAAAAGAAAAGTGGTCAAGAGATGTGGGTGCTGTGGAGACCGCTTGAGCGGTTCAGTTGTCCTCACATTTAAATAAAAATTCTTCTCAGGGCCAACACAACGGCAGTAGTAATGGGGGACGATTCAGCGACAATGGGAATTAGCATTACAGACCCCCCCCCCCCGGGACTGTTTAGCGACTACGTAAATTTAACATGGAGAAAAACCCTGGGACTGTTTAGGTGGCGCTATACAGTTTCGCATTTTGCATAAGGGTTAGGAATTTAAAGAAAAAGAATGTCCCCGGCTTTCCTCACTGGTTATACTGGCTATTTAAAAAAGACCTTGTATATCTTAGGTATAATGCAAAGAACCTTTAATTCCCTTTATTTTGGTGTATGATTGATGGGTGTACTATGGGTTATAGAGTATACAGCTTGGCCTTACTTCAAATGTGCACCTTTCAAAAAAGTGCTAGCTCTACTTGGTCATTTTCACTTCCTGAACTTCAGAGGTCAATTGAATAAAAAAGAGCCGATAACTTTTTTTTACATTTTATATATTTGGTAATTCATTCATTGCACTTTCAGAAGCTGGTATTGTCTAGTCTGGCAAAATTCATTTTCCCTATTTTAATAGCTGCTATGTATAGTGTACTTTAGACTAATTCAGACTGATTTTTTAACACAAGGGAGCAGTCATTTTAGTTAGCAGTGTGCTTAAATCATGTAAAATTTCCAAAAGTAAAATATCCAAAAGAAATATCATCCACATTACATTAATGTAGCATAGAGGTATGCAAACATTCTCTCCACTGTGCATGTTTTAAATGCGAACTACTTCACCTTACATACGTCACTCTCTCAAAAGCACATATTATCTGGTGAGCGCCACCTTAGCGACAAGGGAAATTAACATGGGAAATAGATTTTGGGATTCTTGAGCGTCAAGGGGAATTGAACATCGGAATATGGGATTGTATAGCGTCAAAGGAATTTAAACAGGGTGGGACTGTATAGCGTCAAGGGAAATTTAACATGGGATTTTTTTTATTTTAAAAATAAAAAAAATTAAAAAAAAGGGGTAGGCAATTGAAAGTCAATATCTTTTCGAGACCTATGAGTGGCCCTGAAAAGGGCCTTTGGGTTTATGTTAATGTATCCATTAACATAAAGGGCACCGCATTGGTCTTCTTCTTGTCCTTAGGCTGCGTCTCACTGTAGGACCGTAAATCAGGACTCTTTTGAGGCATCCTTGTCTTTCTACGTAGATCCTACGTATCCACAGACTGGTGTCTGTCCTGTGGACAACTGTCCACTTGGATAGGACATACATGGGTATGTCCGTCCGGAACATCATTGAAGACACAAGCGTAGAAGATTGCACATCGGTCCACATCTTGAGGCACCGAGAACAGGTGAATCAATGCAGTGAACTGCACTTATTTATAGGTAGAGGTAGGATTGAAACGGATTGAGTTTGTTGACCAATCCAAACACGAGTTACAAAATTCAGTCAGCCCGCATCCAATCCGAAGAAAGCAGTCTGTGACGTCACGTGGTCTATATAGATTCGCTAGCGCCTGTGTGCAGTCAATCTATGCGACAGTGATTCAACATGACGGAAACTCAGAAAACGATCCATTGGGGTGCACCAGCAGTGGAGACCGCCCAAGGGAACCCGGACTTACTTTCAGAAGAGGTAAATTGGGATTTTGTGGATTTTCTTACCTCGCAAGAATTTGTTCCGGAACCTTCGTCACCTTCATTACCGTAATTGGAGAATTTTAGACAGAGACAGAAAGAAGAATTGGAGAAATTTATACAACGACAAAAGGAAGCGGAACAAGCTTTTCTCCTACAGCAACAACAGCAAGAAGAAGAGGTAAGAAAAAAAACAACAACAAGAAGTAGCAGCAAAGAAACAAGAGGGTGAAAATCAAACGGTCACGGTACTGTGGACATTTTAGCGGAGTTAAGAAGTCTGAAACAAATGTATCAAACTTCTTTATTACGACCGAAGAGAATACGACCTTCCTGAGCTAAACACGTCAACCCTGTGACTAAGCCTACCGTATCACCCTTAGTGATTTCAACCCAATCATCATCATCAACAGTACGCAGTCCAGAAGTAGGCCTTGGCCGTGGCAAAGGCTTAAGGCAGTTAAAGTTGATTGCTTAAACTCACCCCTACACCAAAAACCAAAGGCCCTTTTCAGGGCCACCCACTTCGCTCGAAAAGAGATAGACTTTCAATTGCCAATAACTCAAAAATCAACGAAAAAAACAACATTTTACCCCTATAGTACGTGTATATGAGTGCGTGAGTGTAGCTTCTTATTTAAAATCAAAACTCAAAGACACTTACCTTTTTATAGCTAATTTATTCTTTTATCAATAGTTACAATCCAATTCACAAATCACAACAGAGCACATTAAAAAGTTCTTACACTCCTTCTGTCTCATTGTTTAGCCTCTCTGTTTTTTTAAATTTCTTCACCGTCACATTCTTTTCCTCCTCTTCCTCTTCACTTTCTTTCCTTCTTCTTTTCTTCTCCTGTTTCTTTCTCTTTACCTGGCTGCTTTCTTCCTCTGAAGAATCCCTCTCTTCTGAAGAAGAATCCCTCTTTTCTTCTGACACCTCTTGTTTCTTTTTTGGGCAATCTGGAGACGAATGTCCTTCTTCTTGACAATAATAACAGGTATCTTAACTTTTGTCTCTTTTAACCCCTGTTTTTCTTTTTTGACGGTCTGGACACTCTGAAGACCAATGCCCTTTCTTCTGACAGATATAGCAAGTATCTTCACTTTTATCTCGAAAGGAAGGAGAGTAGTCCGTCGGCTGGTCTGAAGAGAATTTTCTAATGACCCCTCGCAAAGCTCTGATGAAACGTTTGATTTGGCTAGTCTCTTCCATCGTTGTGCTCGGTTAGAGAGTGAAATGAATAGTGAAAGGACAAGACGCACACCCTTTTATATAAGCTGGTTTGCTATGACTATAAATTAGCCCATGGTGTTTAAAGTTGAGTCATTTGACGTTTTTCACTCAAGATGAAACGATCCTATTCATTCGAGAAGAAAGAAGAAGAAAGTAAGAGGCAGAAACGTGATCTATCGCATCGTACCAGGACTGAAGTCTTGGCACAAATTCATGCCAGTGATTTTGAAGAGGACATGAGTGAACCAGAATCCGAACCCTCTAAACAAAGTTCACCACCCTCAGTCAACCCTGAAAAGTACTATTCCATTCGAGAGACGGAAAAGCGCTCCTCTAGAAAATTTAGAACCACGGCTTACAAATACACAGTGAAGTTTAAAGATTTCAAGTCCGAAGTACCGTTAGAGAAAGCAGAAGGGTTCATCACTGGGGTGTGGGATTCTTTGCTCACCGCACTCAAGCGACAATGTCAACCCAAAGAAGACGATCGCTTGAGACTTTCCATACAACACGACGGTTTGAAATCCCCTGTTTGGATCGAGTTTAGCAGCCCTGCAGAACTAACTGCTTCCAAAGTCATGGACAAGATTCGACACGTGCAACAATCTAATGACCAGTTTGACATCACCGATGGAAAAGCCACACTGGACATGACCCACGTCTCTCCTCCTCAAGGGACCGGACAACGCAATAAGGTGTTACTGGTGAACGACCTTCGCAGCACCAAAAAGAGTCTCGTCCAAATTCACAATTCTCAAGACCAGATGTGTTTAGCCCGAGCCATCGTGGTGGGACGAACCTATGCCAACAAGAACGACACGGTAGAATGGAAAAGACCTTGGAAAACTATTCAACGATCCGACCGAGCCAAACAACGAAATGAAGCAGAACTCCTGTTGCAACAAGCTGACTATCCAAAGACACACCCTGCGGCATTCCTGAAATGCAAAAATTGCAAGATGTCCTAGCTCCACGCTACACCTTGAAAGTGCACCCTCAAGAAGTGCGTGGGCCTCTGTTGTTTCGAGGCCAAGACTTTAAGGACGGAAAATACATTGATGTCTATTATCACGATGAACATTTCGATACCATTACCAGTATCACTGCATTCCTGGGATACGGTTATTACTGTGAGAAATGTGACCATGGTTATAATAATCGAGAGCAACACAAACATTGCGGATTGAAATGCTCAGGATGTTTGGCCTCTCCACCCTGTCTGAGCGAAGGACAAGAACCAGTACATTATCCTGCTTGTCTGCGCACGTTTGTCAGCCCTGCCTGTTACCAACAACATCTGAAGACGCAAGGTTCACAGCAGAAATGTGCTTGTCAACTCCTGAGATTGTGCCCTACCTGTGGACAAGGCCTACGTGCCAATAATGTCAAGGCACACGTATGTCAAGGAAAGAAAAAATGTCACATTAGTCATCACATCGTGGACTTGGAACACCAGTGCTACGTGCAAAAATACCAACCCCCACCAGAGAAAGAGGACGGTCACAAGAAGAAAGGCAATTTCATCTTTTTTGATTTCGAATGCATGCAAGAGACCGGCATTCACATTCCTAATTTGTGCGTGGCTCATCAAGCGTGCGAGAAGTGCATTCAGGAACCTATCTTCAGTCATTGCTCTCACTGCAGCAAGATTCCCGGAGGGCGTGAAAAAATTTTTCGAGGACCGAACAGGTTAGCCGATTTTGCACAATGGGTCTTAGACCCCATCGACAAGACGTGGAGCCAAGAGGACATCGAACGTTACGGAGATTGTCATCGTCATGCCACGGTGATGGCTCACAGTTTCTCCGGATACGATGGACAGTTTCTTTTGAGATAATATACGGAACAATGCACCGAGCGTCCTAAAGTGACTTTGAACGGAGCCAAAATCATTTTCATGCAAGTGGGACAAGTTTGAAATCCCCTGTTTGGATCGAGTTTAGCAGCCCTGCAGAACTAACTGCTTCCAAAGTCATGGACAAGATTCGACACGTGCAACAATCTAATGACCAGTTTGACATCACCGATGGAAAAGCCACACTGGACATGACCCACGTCTCTCCTCCTCAAGGGACCGGACAACGCAATAAGGTGTTACTGGTGAACGACCTTCGCAGCACCAAAAAGAGTCTCGTCCAAATTCACAATTCTCAAGACCAGATGTGTTTAGCCCGAGCCATCGTGGTGGGACGAACCTATGCCAACAAGAACGACACGGTAGAATGGAAAAGACCTTGGAAAACTATTCAACGATCCGACCGAGCCAAACAACGAAATGAAGCAGAACTCCTGTTGCAACAAGCTGACTATCCAAAGACACACCCTGCGGCATTCCTGAAATGCAAAAATTGCAAGATGTCCTAGCTCCACGCTACACCTTGAAAGTGCACCCTCAAGAAGTGCGTGGGCCTCTGTTGTTTCGAGGCCAAGACTTTAAGGACGGAAAATACATTGATGTCTATTATCACGATGAACATTTCGATACCATTACCAGTATCACTGCATTCCTGGGATACGGTTATTACTGTGAGAAATGTGACCATGGTTATAATAATCGAGAGCAACACAAACATTGCGGATTGAAATGCTCAGGATGTTTGGCCTCTCCACCCTGTCTGAGCGAAGGACAAGAACCAGTACATTATCCTGCTTGTCTGCGCACGTTTGTCAGCCCTGCCTGTTACCAACAACATCTGAAGACGCAAGGTTCACAGCAGAAATGTGCTTGTCAACTCCTGAGATTGTGCCCTACCTGTGGACAAGGCCTACGTGCCAATAATGTCAAGGCACACGTATGTCAAGGAAAGAAAAAATGTCACATTAGTCATCACATCGTGGACTTGGAACACCAGTGCTACGTGCAAAAATACCAACCCCCACCAGAGAAAGAGGACGGTCACAAGAAGAAAGGCAATTTCATCTTTTTTGATTTCGAATGCATGCAAGAGACCGGCATTCACATTCCTAATTTGTGCGTGGCTCATCAAGCGTGCGAGAAGTGCATTCAGGAACCTATCTTCAGTCATTGCTCTCACTGCAGCAAGATTCCCGGAGGGCGTGAAAAAATTTTTCGAGGACCGAACAGGTTAGCCGATTTTGCACAATGGGTCTTAGACCCCATCGACAAGACGTGGAGCCAAGAGGACATCGAACGTTACGGAGATTGTCATCGTCATGCCACGGTGATGGCTCACAGTTTCTCCGGATACGATGGACAGTTTCTTTTGAGATAATATACGGAACAATGCACCGAGCGTCCTAAAGTGACTTTGAACGGAGCCAAAATCATTTTCATGCAAGTGGGACAAGTACAGTTTAAAGATTCGATGAGTTACTTGGCCATGCCTTTGAGCCGAATGCCTAAAACGTTTGGAATGACAGAAATGGCTAAAGGGTACTTTCCACACTTTTTCAATACGGAAGCCAATCAACACGCCGTTCTACCCCATTTACCTGAGGCTCACTATTACGACCCCGACAACATGCGTACCGAACAACGAGAAGCTTTCTACGCTTGGTACCAGGCTCACGCCTCCGACCCTTTCGACTTTCAGGAAGAAATGTTAAAGTATTGTCGTTCCGACGTGGACATTTTACGACGTTGCTGTGGAAAATTTCGAGAACTGTTCATGGAACACGGAGGGGTCGATCCTTTGAAAGAAGCTTGCACCATTGCCAAAGCGTGTTACTTAGTGTACCGGCAACGATTCATGCCTGAAAACACCGTAGCTGTCATCAGTCCTCAAACGACCAACTATGTCAAACGTCAATACTCGGTCAAAGCCCTACGCTGGTTACATTACTTGTGCGACAAGGAAGACAAATGGATTCAGCATACCCGCAACGGAGGGGGTGAAAAGACCATCGGAACGCATTCGATCGATGGCTGAGACTTAGAAAACCCCAAGATCGTGTACGAGTTTAACGGTTGCTTATTTCACGGATGTCCCGTCTGTTACCCTGACCGTGGCACTAAAAATCAGTTTTTACAACGAACCATGGAAGACTTGAACCAGGCCACTTGTCAGCGACGCCTAAAGTTAGAACAGGAAGGATACCAAGTGGGGGAAATGTGGGAACACGAATACGATCACCGTTTGAAAACCGATCCCGAGTTTAAACGCCTCGTGGAAAGTTACCAGTTCATGGACCCCCTGAACCCGAGGGATAGTTTGTACGGAGGAAGAACCAATGCCACCTGTTTGCTGTACCAAGCCGACGAAGAGAAAGGAGAAGAAATCAAATACTTGGACGTGTGTTCGCTGTATCCCTACGTGTGCAAATATTGTCGCTTTCCTACAGGGCACCCACAATTGTTCACGGAACACATCGACCTGAAAAACATTCGACAATACGAAGGCTTGATCAAGTGTAAAGTTTTGCCGCCTACGGACTTGTACCATCCCGTCTTACCTCACCATTGCCAAGGCAAACTGATGTTTCCTTTGTGCCGTACTTGTGCCGAAACGTGCAACCAAGATCAGTCTTGTCAGCACACCCAGGAAGAACGGGCTTTGACGGGAATCTGGGTCAGCGTAGAATTGTTCAAAGCTCTGGACACGGGATACCAACTGTTAGAAGTGTACGAAATTTGTCACTTTCCCAAGACACAACAATACCACAAGGGTGACCCCACGCAGAAAGGCATTTTCGCCGACTACGTGGATGCCTTTTTGAAACTGAAGCAAGAAGCCAGTGGCTATCCGTCCTGGTGTCACACTCCCGAAGACCAAAAAACATTCAAAGAGAAATACTATGAACAAGAAGGCATCCCTTTAGACCACATCGAGAAAAACGAAGGCAGGCGATCGTTTGCCAAAGTGATGTTAAATTGTTTGTGGGGTAAAATGGCACAACGCCCGTGTTTACCCAAGACGGAATATTTGACAGAACCTTCCCGCTACTTCCAGATGATTCACGACAAAACCAAATACATGAAACACGTGGACGTCGTTCGCGAGGATTTGATCTTGGTCAATTACGAAGAAGATCTGGACTTTGTACAAGACGACCCTTTTGGAAATGTCATCATTGCGGCTTACGTGACAGCTCATGCTCGCTTAAAATTGTACGAAGCTTTAGAACTGTTAGGGGAACGCGTCCTGTACTTTGACACGGACAGTTGCATTTACATCCATCACCCAAGTCAACAGCACGCTGACATCGAAGGAGACCGTTTAGGAGCCTGGACAGACGAGCATCCCGACGACACGATTCTAAGTTTCGTCAGTGGCGGTCCCAAACATTACGGCTACGAATACCGGGACCCACAAGGAGAAGTGCACACGCAGTGTAAAGTGAAAGGATTCACTCTGAATTATCGTACCAGTCGTGTGGTCAACTTTGGGGTATTGAAAGAAGGCTTGCAATCGGGAGAGGATGAACACTTTAAAGTGACCACCTATCAACCCCACAAGATTGTACGTTTACCCACTCACCACATCGTCAGTCGACCCTTGGAAAAAGTCTATCAAATCGTGTACCAGAAGCGAGTGCGACTGCCCAACCACTTTACTTTGCCGTATGGACATGTTGGTATAAAACATTGGTTGTAAGCGGATAGCCACCCACCAGAAGGATGACTTCGCCACAGCAAGAATCGAGTGAGAAACCCGATGAGAACTCCAAGTTCAAACCCTACCATTTTCCGGTTTTCTTGCCTGACTATTGTGATTGTGCCCGTCGATTGGACACGTTTCAAGCATGGCCTACGGATAGGAAAGGATTACCTTCTTCGCATATTTTAGCTAGAACAGGATTTGTCTACTTGGGACCTGAGTCAGGATTGGGATACGAAGTACAGTGTTTCGCTTGCGGACTGAAGTTACGAATGGATCTATGTATCTACAAAGATTCAGCTATTCTGGAACATACTCGATGGTCTCCGCACTGTCCTTACCTTTCTATGGCCTTTCCACCCATGGCACTACGGTACAATGATGACGGCACCTTAGAGACGGTACCTTCCAAAACTAGACATAAAAAAGGAACGATGTACAAGCTTGAGACTGCATTGCGCCTAGTATAAAAAGGGGCTATGGTCAAGATCGATAGTTCATTGTGACTACCAAGACCAAGTGAACAAGATGAATACTTTGAAAGAGACATCGTTCCAGTTTGGGGATTGTAAAAAAGTTGTATCTTCCTCTAGAGTGACTAATATTGGATGGATAAGACCCAGGCATTGCGACGGAAAATGTCCGGAAGGAAACTGCGATTGTCCATGTGGTTACCATTGTAATTGCGTAACGGAGTTTGCAGACGAGTGCGATTGTGAGCCTTGCGATGGGAACGATGCTGTACGCTGTGACCTTAGCGATGCCGTAAAGCATCATGGGAACTTTGTTCTCACTACCCCTATCATGGAAAGTGATGCTGTGCGTGTCAAACCTGAGGGATGCGAAAGCGATGCCGCTCGTCCTCTTGGACATTTTACTGGGTTTCGTTTTAAAAGTGGATGTTCACCTTCACGTCTACCTCCCTACGGATGTCATCCAGCCCTGAGCAAACGCCTGTCCATGTCACCCAACCCTCATCGAAACGAACAAGTGAAAGACGAATATTCGTTTCGTGTGCGTTTGTCGGAATACTGCGACTTTGAAAATCGTCTTCAATCGTTCAAAGGAAAATGGCCTAAGTATCTGGGAGGACCGACCCCCGAAGAATTAGGCAGAGCCGGATTGTTCTACTTGGGCGAAGGAGATAAAGTCAAGTGCTTCAGTTGCGGTGTGTCACTTCACCACTGGGAACCACAAGATTCGGCCTACCTAGAACATGCTCGTTGGTCACCGAATTGTCATTACTTACCCTTAGTGGGACCGAGACATTGAAGTAACTTACCATGTCGTTGACGAAGAAGAAGAAACCAGATTGGCTAGGAGTCAAATGTTGGACATCGCCGAAACCAGTATTTAAACTTCATTTCAAAAACGATATTGAATCATTACCTAAAGAACTGCAAGAGAAGATTTACAAAGAAGTTTGGCAGGGACTTGCCAGAGTGAAATCTCAATGGGTCACTGTAGAACTTTTGTGCCGAGAAATTCACAAGAGGAAAGTGAAGAAAGTCAACCAGTGTGTTAGATTTCTTTGGGTCAAGTGTGCATTCGTCCTATTATATTACTCTAGACCGTTTACATCAAAAGAGTTCAGTGACATTCTTGGACGTTACCCTGAATGGCAGTGGTCAGAAATTACTCACTATGTGGATTACTTTTGCTTTAGGAGAAGATTGTGAATTGTACGGACTGACCTATTCATGGATACTTTACAAGAGAACATTCGTGCTTTGCCTGTGGAGTTGAGAGAACGCATTTACCGAGAGCTGGTCAAAATACAAGTCAAACGTAAGGAACAGTTGCATCCGTTACGTCACCGGTGTTTGAACCACTGGTACCTGAATGGTATAAGAGAACTGATTCGTCAGAAATTATTTCAGTGGTCAGACCTTGTTCAATACTTCCAGGGCCCCGATGATCCACGTGTTGATCATTTTGGTTACTTCGAGATTCACCTAGTACAACGCATTGAGGAAGACAAGTTAAAGGATTACCAACATATTTTACGTGGAATCTACTTAGCGGAAGAGGAAACTCCTAAACAAACTCTGAAGTTTAGGTTACAGTATGCAAGATTTAGATTCCCCACTGGAGAACGAAGATCTCTGGCTAGAAATTACGTGTATTGTTTCCGAAACAAAGAGACTATAAAAACAGGCTGCTATGCCACGACTTATGTCGTATGTAATCCAACAGATTCCGTTGAAGGAACTCAATGACCATATTCAAACCGTGGATCATTACCATCGATTATTACAAGAACTGTATCCATTCAATTTGGGTCGACAAGTGGTGTGTGTCTTAGTGACTTGTTTTCTGGGATTTCGTTTACCAGCCGATTCCTTGTGGACTCTTTACGAACAGTATTTACCACCCCATTCAACATGAAAGTGGTGCCTTTAAATGTTCACGAGAGACTCCTTTTGCTCAAAGCCTTACGTTTTCATCTGGATACTTCTCGACCTCTACGGGAAAAAAAGATTCGTCAGCTTTTAGCTACCCAAGACGTGTATGACGATGTGTGTGTAGCTTGTGACTTACACCCCCATTAGACAGATGTCCGTGCCTGGAAAAAATGGGATTTTGAGGCTTGGACCCAAGAAGTGGCCCAGTATGTTCGAGAGTTGTGATCCTTCCTTTCAACGTCCAAAGAAAAAAGTTACTTTTCAACCTGTGTTAGTGACGGTACCAGAAGAACCCGTCACCTAGGACAGGACTGTCGTGGACAGGCCTGAAAGACCCTTTCGGGAGGACACTTGTGTGACCTTACCCCCTATAGAACTGGTCAGAACTTTACCCAAAACATGTTGTACAGACACTTGTTTTTATTCCACGTTGATGATTATCATGTGCCTTTTATCGTTGTACTTAAGCCTTTGGCTTTTATGTATTTTTGTCTTTCGTATTCATGTTTAAAACATTCAATAAACGTGTTCTGAACAAAAGTATATAAACTCTCGTCTTGTTTGTTTTCGTGTCAAAGTGACATTCCTGACACTATGGCTACTTCTGCTGTCTCTGCTCCCTCTTCCTCCACTGTCAAAGTCATCGACGAACACTTAGATCGTGCCAGTTGGGAGGCTTTGTATCTTCGCCATCCCTTTAACATGCTCATTGCTGGACCTAGCGGTTCAGGCAAAACCGAATTCGTCAAACGTTTGATCGAACATAAACATCATTTGATCGATAGACCACCTCAGCGGATCGTGTGGTGTTACAAAGCGTGGCAATCGGCGTACAGCCTCTTGCGAGAAAGTCAAGGCGATTCCATCGTGTTTGTGGAAGGCATTCCTAAAGAAGACGACGGCATCGTCTCTGACTCCCGTCAAACCCATTTGGTCATTTTCGACGACATGTTAGGAGAAGACGAAGAAGAAATTAAACTGTGGTTCACGCGCAAAGGGCATCACCGTAATGCCAGTGTCGTTTACATCACCAAAAATTTGTTTCAACAAAGTAAAGCCCATCGCACCATCAGTCTCAATGGGCATTACGTGGTCTTGTTTAAAAGCCCTCGAGATAAATCGCAAGTGCAAGTCTTAGCCAAACAGTTAGGAACTCCTTGGCTGACTCAGGCGTACGACGATGCCACTCAAACGCCACACGCCTATTTACTCGTCGATTTGAAACCTACGACCCCCGATGATTTGCGATTTCGTACCCACTTGTTTCACCACTGGTGACAAGACGGAGGGCCTGTCCTGTACACGTCTCCGTCCTCGACTTAATTTCACTCCACAAGAAAAATCTATAAAAACCTCAGACCCTTTTCGTCTGTCTCACACACATTTCGAAAATGACGTCCCTTCAGTCGCATCTTCCCGTCAAATTGATTCGTGCCTTGTATGGCATCAGTCGAGAAAAAAATATACAAATACGAGCTCGTGTCTTAGAAGCTAGTCTCAAAGAAGTCTTACGATGGTTCACGGTGACGGCACGTCAATTACTCCAAGGAATCATTCAGATTCCTCATCAAACCAAACGCTTTTTTGATCGAAACAAAGTTGCTTTGACCCAACTGGCCGATTCCCGCATCGACACTCAAACCAAAAAACAAATCATTTTGAAACCTGGAGGGAGCGGTACTCTAGGAGGGGTCATCATTCGCTCTCTCTTAAGATGGGATCCTAATACCCCCAAACTTCTCCCCAAGAAAAAAGTCAAACGAAGCTCCAAGAAGAAGAAAAAGACCAGGTCCCCAAGGAGAACTTCTCCAGTGGCGGGACCCTCCTCTTACCAGACACCACCCCGGAAAAAGAAAAGAAGCCCCCAGAAAAAGAAACAGAGAAAAAGTCCCCAGAAAAAGAAAAGCCCACAGAAGAAAACTAGTTGCAAGAGAGGCACTTCGGCCAGGACGCAACCTTACACTCACAAACCACGACCTGCCACGGCGGTGACCGCGTCTCCGGCAGCCTCACGTTCATCCACTTCTCCGTTGATGACACCAAGAACTGAAGAGTACTTGGAGACGTTGATCACACCAAGAACTTCTCCGTTGATGACCCCAAGAACTTCCCCAGTGGCAGGACCCTCCAATTTAGTGACAGTGGCTGCTGCTCACAAAGTACCTTCTCCCAAAATCAAAGTTCAAGAAAGATCGGGCATGTTACAAAGTTTACTGGATTTGTCCAAGCAAGAACTGGCTCGATTTAGTCCGTTGCGTACCCCTGCACGACGTGTCATGCCTGTCCTGAAGTTGATACGCCGTAAAGACAACCAGTGGCGACGCGTTCCAGTATAAAAAAGGCCTGTGACCAAGTCGGGGTATCAGTGTTTTTGGTGCTGAAGACTCAAAGATGTCACCCTCCAGAAAACATCCCTCTTCTAAACAACCCCAAGGAAAGAAAAGAAAAGGACTGCCTCCTCGTTTAGTCAAACATGGGGACATGTTATCTGTCCTGTCCAAAGCTTCTCCACCCCTACGAAAAAAGCTCATTCAATCAGCCTCCAAAGAGGTCATCGATACCGTGTGCGAATACTGTTTGAACGTCTTGAAAGGCACGATTCCTTTGTCCAAACACCAGAAACAATGCTTAGGCAAACATCGTCACGTTCTTCGCCAAATGGTTCAAAAGAAAATTCCCATTCGTCAAAAGAAGAAGATGTTGGTCCAACGTGGAGGCATTTTACCCCTCTTGTTAGGCCCCTTACTGAAAGGAGTCTTGGGAACCATGTTGGGAGGACTGGTGGGAGCAAGATAAAAAGGCCCTCTGAAGTCCCAAGATCTCAGAATCGACCCTTGACAACCCCACGGAAGGACGAAAACTAGCTTTAGTGCCTTACAAACGATGGATGGAATACCATCGTTGGCAAGAACAACGCACCCCGCATTTACCTCCCAATCCCCATTTGAGCGAGATGTCCCAGTTACAACACGAACTGCAGTCGTTGATGGATCGCCAAGATTTGTCCGAAACAGAAAAATCGCAAAAGTACGGTCAACTCTTGCAACGACTGCAACTCTTTCACCAGAAAGCTTTAGACGAAACAGCTCTACCCACTCTGAAAGATTTTAAGACCTTGATGAAAAGTCCAGCACCATCACCAGTACCAGTACCAGTACCAGTGACCAAGACAGAAAAAGGAGAAGAAGAAGAAGAAGGGTTTCAAACTCCACCAGAAAAAGTACGCAAGTTAACAACACCACCTACCTCCAGAACTGGATGGATTGAAAAGATGATGGCCACCCCTTCTTCGTCACAAGAGAAAAAGAAAGTGAAGACAGAAGTGAAGACAGAAGTGAAACAAGAACCGATATCCCCTGTTCACACATCCTCCTCCTCGACACCTATTGCCGGTCGCACACGCAAAGCATTGCAATCCAAGAAAATACCCCAAGAGAAAAAGAGTAGCATCCTCCAAGAGTGGGTGTCTTATTAACACACCAACCAAGAAATGGAAAAAGTGTTAGCCAGCATTTACTACGATCCCTCCCATCCTGCAGGTTACGCAGGAGTTCAAAAATTGTATCGTGCTGCTAAAATGCGACTGAAAAGTCTCCGTTTACCTCAAGTGCAACGATGGTTACAAGAACAAGCTACCTACACTTTACACAAACCCTTTCGACGCAAGTTTGCCAGAAGGCATCGATCATCAATGGCAAGCCGATTTAGCCGATGTCTCTCATTTGGTCAGCTACAATCGTGGCTACAAATATTTGTTTTGTGTCATCGACGTCTTTTCCAAATTTGCCTGGGTCATGCCCTTGACTTCCAAATCCAGCAACGAGTTAGTGCGAGCCCTGCAACGAGTATTGAAACAAAGCGGTCGTCACCCTCTTCGATGGCAAACGGACAAAGGCATCGAATTTCTGAACCAAGCTTTCCAAAAAGAATTAAAGAAACGTGACATTCATTTTTTTTTACCACCGAGAATCCCGAAACCAAAGCCAGCATCGTGGAACGTTTTCAACGCACTTTGAAAGAACGCATGTGGAAATATTTTACGCATCACCACACTCTGAAGTACATCAACATCTTACCGCACCTGGTGCAAGCGTACAACCAATCTTACCATCGAAGCATTGGACGTGCCCCGCAAGAAGTGACTCCCGACAACGAAGTGCTGGTGTTTGAGCGCCTGTTTGGTACGTCCCCGACGAGGGCTGTCCCCAAGAAAAGTGGAGAGTTGACCGTAGGAGATTGGGTGCGCATTGGCAAAACCAAACGCACTTTCGACAAAGGTTACTTACGTAACTGGACGACCGAATTGTTTCGTGTCACTGGACGAGTACATGGCCGTCATCCTGCTGTCTATAAATTGGAAGACATGAACGGAGAAGTGCTCAAAGGAACGTTTTATTTGCCCGAGTTACAACGTGTCACCAAAAAAGAAGACGACGTGTACGACATCGAAAGCATTCTCGAACGCAGAACCCGTAAAGTGGGCAAACAACGTGTCAAAGAAGTCAAAGTACGTTGGAAAGGATATCCACCCAGTTTTGATTCTTGGATCGACGCTTCGCAAGTCATCGACTATAAAAAGAAGTGACCATCATGCCCTTTCACACAGATGCATCTACGTCGACCACTCCTTCACCCAGTTCTTCTCTGCAAGATTTACAAAAACAACCTTTGTGGGTGTGGTGCGGAGAACGTGTGCCTAAAACGCAAATCGTCTTTTTCTGCCAAATCTTCGTGGTGTATTGTGTCATCGGGGCAGCCATTGCCAATTTGAGTTTGCAACAAGGAGACAAACAATTGTGGACCATTTTATTGAGCAGTTGCATCGGTTACCTGCTTCCTAATCCCTCCCTGAAATTCATCTCGAACGGGAACAACGGGAACCTTGTGTCCAGTGCCAGTGCCAGTCACCACTCCAACAACAACCACAACCAGAACCCCATTTTGGGCGGAGACACGCCTCTGACGTCCAGTAACCCCTCGGACAGCCACAGAACTCTGGAATTATGAGTCACCAAAACCAATTTTACTTAACCTTACCTAGTGACAGTTCCATGGAGGTGTTTCCCAACAACACGTTGTGCTGTTACACGGCCAAATTATCTCAGGCCATCCCATTAGATCACGAAGCCCATTGGGAAGTGCCTTTAGTGGAAATCATTCACCCGACCCAAGTCCTCAATGTCCTTCCCAATCAAAACTTTTTTGATGTGGAAGTTTTTGACGAGCAAATGCAACAGTACTTGGATACCCATGGCAAATATGACAAGAAAACCCCTGGCACAAAAAATCAAAAGTACACCACCTATCACTTGTTCATTCCCCCAGGCTATTATTTTAGTGGTCAACATTTGGTGAGCACCATTGCCTCCAGGTTTAATGTCGTGTTTCTGAAAGCTTTGGAAAGTGTCAAAAAAAGGTGTCACTATGGAATACCACAAATCAGTTCGTCGCTTCTTGATGAAATTTGACGGGAGTAAAATCGTGTCCATTTTATTTTGTCCTGAATTGTTTGACATGTTGGGTGGAGACATGGAACTGAGGAAGAAAGTAGAACAACAAAAAGGCGAATCAGCAGTTATTTACGACAACGATTCTTTTAGCAAGTTTTTTCGTGCCCCGGTAGAACTGAACCAAGGACTGAATTTGATGTTTGTGTACTCCGATGTGGTGGAGTATAACGTGGTGGGACACACCTCCGTACCGTTACTGCGTGTCATTCCTTTCAAAGTGGATTCTGCCACGGTCGCTGACGAGGAAGGTGGAAACACTTACCACGTCCACCGCGAATTTGTATATCCTCACTATTTGCCGGTCAGCAAGTCGTATTTGGACACGGTCAACATTGCTATAAAAGGAGATTTGGGACAAAATATTCCATTCACCAAAGGAAAAGTCACGGTGAAACTCCATTTTCGAAAACGGTTCTCTCACGATTCGTAAGTCATGTATCCAGTGTACCGAGGGGTTGCTCGACAGCGAGGACACGGTTTAGGAGATATGTTAAAATCAGCCTTTCGTTCGGTGGCCCCCGTGTTGAAACCGATGGTGACACGCGGATTGCACGCCTTGAAAGATCCCCCACTGACGCAAGGCAAAGAATTTCTCCAAAATGTCATCATCGACAAACAAAACCCTAAAGAAGCCTTCATGACGGCAGGAAAAAATGTCTTGCTGCAAACGGGTAAAGACCTTTTGGGCCGACGAGAAACACCTATAAATGCCCTGCACGCTACCGAGTCAGGCATTCAGCAAGGACAAGGTAGAAAGAGACGACGTTAGGAACCAACACCAGTCACGGCATTTCGTACGAAGATTACGCAGGAGGCTATGCTTTGTGGGCTTTCGATTTAACTCCAGACCAAGGCAGCGACGAGGGACATTTCCACCCTATAAAATCCGGCCAGATTCGTGTGGAAATTCAGTTTACTACAAATCTAACAGAGACGGTGAACGTCCTCCTGTATGCCGAATTCGATAATACCATAGAAATCAACAGTTTGAGAGAAGTCATTCTAGTTTATTAGAAGCTATGGAAGACTGTTATCCCTCTTTACCTAGTGAAGAAACTTTGGACATGAAATGTGAGGAGACCATGGAAGAAGAAGAAGAAGAATCCCAAGACGAAGAAGTTATCATGATGAAGTCAAGATGGCCAGAACAAGAAGCCCATTTAGTCTCCTGTTTTGCTACATTCCTGACAGATGTAATGAAAGAATTGATCAAGGAAGAGTGCTATGGATGTCACAACGATCATCCCAGTCAAATTCAACACGACAAATGTCTGATGTTGAGCCAAGAAGAAAAATTGGACGAATATCTGGACAAAGCTTGGGGTGTCATCGAGATAGAATTCGTGTTGAACGAGTGGTATAACGGCTTGGATAAACATTCTTCTCCTCCATCAACGTCTCTGGAGCGCCGTCGCATCGAATCTCTCTTTGACCAGAATAAGAAGTCGGAGCCAAACGCCTTTTACTTGTCAGACATTTTCAAGCAAAAGGTCAGGATCGAATTGATCACTTATCATTACCTGTGAAGAAGAAAAAAAACATGGATACCTGGGAACTTTATTACCTTTCGAACCACAGTTCGTATACGGCTTCTTGGAATCCTGTCGTCTGTGCTAAAGATGAACTCCCTCATCGCAAACCTCAAGACCATCTAGCTTATGTGATCAACACGGACGACAGTCATCTCCCAGGAACCCACTGGGTAGCCGTCTACTTTCCTCAAGAAGGATGTGTGGAATATTTCGATTCGTACGGATTGCCCCCTTTGGAAAACGATATCATTGACTTTATGAGAAGAAATGCTCAGACCACCCGATTCAATAATGTGAAATTACAAGGCACAGATTCCTTGGTGTGTGGACAATATTGTCTGTATTTTCTGCATCATCGCAGCCTGGGCTATTCCTTAGAACATTTAGTGACTCATTTTGATCCTCGTTCTTCTTCTAGAAACGATGTGAAAGTAGATCAATGGTTTTGTGACCATTATGCTTATCTTTTGTCTCAAGCTGGGAAACGTAGTGTCCATCAATGGCCTAATGACTTCCAACAGTGGAAATCACAATTTCATTCACAACGTTGTCAGCCCTGTTCAAAATAATGTGTAAATTGAAACAAAAAATTTTTGTGATTTGAAAAAAAATGTTTGATGTTATATTGTTGGATTATTGTTAAAAATGTTATAGTTGTTTGTTAGTGTTAAGTGATTTTGAATAAAAAAATGTTGTGTTTTGAAAAAAATGCCTTTGTCTTTTGTTTGGCTATAAGAATCTTGATTCATGCTCTTTGACTTCTTACTATCCCTCTCATGACACTCATTGAACGTTGCGGCTAGAAAACCGTAAAGGGATGTTTTCCTTCACGTCCGCGCTTTGACTTTAAGAACCAGGGAAGTTTCCAGTCTAACCATCCATTGTCGCCTCATCCTCCTACGAAGATGTGCTCCAAACTAGCTAAGCTAAACGAAGCCTACGTGAATTTGCATAGGGTCAGACACAGTCTGATACCGAAGCCAGAAGAGATAGAGAATGTGAGAATGTTAAAAGTCACTGAAGACCTGATAAGAGCTCTTCAGAGAAGAAATGAACAGGGAGAAAGAAGAATAGACAGAGAAGTACAGACTTCAGAAACAGCAGAGAGAGCAGCAACAGCAACAACAACAGCAGCAGCAGCAACCTGAACCTGACAGAGGATTTGTCGACTGTCGTATCGACACCAAAGAGTTCTTCTCTTTCCGAAGAAGCAGACCTATCGTCAGAAAGTCTATCCTCAGAGGACGTCGCATTCTTAGAAACTAAAAGATTGCCATAGCAAACAAAAAAAACCCCAGCCCTTTTCAGGGCTACCCAATACTCTAGAAAAGAAATAACAATCCATTTGCCAATCTGTGTATGTAGAGTAGTGTGAATATAAACACTAACTCTTTTTTATAGTGTGAGGGTATGTGTTTGTGTATATGATTGTGTGTTTGTAAGTACTCACGTACGTTTGTGTGGATAGTAGATTAAGATCATGTTTTTTTTTGCTGTTTGACGTGTGGGGAGAGTAGATTTGGGGTTTGATTGCTTTGCGTATGTGGATAGTATATTGAAGTGATTAATGAAAATTTTAAAATTAGTAATGGGTAGTATAAAAAAGTGAGTGAGTGATTCTTTTAGGTCCGCGCGTTGTTTGGTTATGATCCAGGTAAAATCAATTTTGTTTTAGGGGATGTTTTCCTTCACGTCCGCTCTTTTAGTATAAATTTAAAATCGCTTGGCAGTCTAGCTACCCTGTTCATTCGTTAACAAGACAATGAATACCAGAATTGTAAAGCTTGTAGAACTCCAGATGCACCTGGAATATGCCAGGCGCCTGTTACATGAACTGGCCGCGGAGGCCATTGTCGAAGAGGGAAGGATGAAAGAGGAGGAGGAAAGAAGAAAAAAAGAAGAGGAGGAAAAGGAGAGAAGAAATTTCAGAATCCCAGAGACAGAAAATTGGGATTCTGAAGCCACTTATCCAGCCTCTGCACTCCCAAGAAAAAAGGTAAAAAGAGACTGGGGAAGAAGATGTGTGTGTGTGGTGCCAGGCCTGGAAGGTGCCATCATTAACCAGGTGTCACTGGAGTTCAAAAAAACAAACAGCCCTTTTCAGGGCTACCCAATACTCTAGAAAAGAAATAACAATCGATTTGCCAATGTGTGTATGTAAAGTAGTGTGAATATAAACACTGACTCTTTTTTTTTATAGTGTTTGTATTTGTGTTTGTAAGCGCTGACGTAGGTTTGTGTGGATAGTAGATTTGGGTTTAATTTTAATGCTTTGCGTGTGTAAATAGTAGATTAGGGGTTTGTTTATTGATGCTTCACGTATGTGGATAGTAGATCATATGAAATGAGAAAAGTAGGGGATGTTTTCCTTCACGTCCACGCGTTTTAAGTGATAATCTAGGTAATATCAATTTTGTTTTAGGGGATGTTTTCCATCACGTCCGCGCTTTAACTATAAAGCTAACAGTGTTAGCCTTTAGAACCCATTCCACGGAATAAAGACAAAGAAAATGGTGGTAGCAACAGCGTTACTGAATCATTTGATAGGCATTTATTATTGGATAGTAGATGTTACGTTTGTCATGGAAAAGATAGAGAAAGAATTCAAATTAGAAAAGTGTCTCGACTGTTTTAATAATTTGAAGGAAGCAAAGGAGATGGTAACAGGAATGATGGAAGAAGAGGAAAAGAGACTGAGAGGATTGATTGACCCGCCTTATGTAAGAGTGGGAAGTTTAAAGGAAGCACTTGAAAATGTTATCGAAGTCAGGTGCTTCTTAGAAAAGATATTGAATTGGACGGAGTGGCGATACGTAAAATGGGGGTTGGACCAGCTGACAAAAACGGAAGAAGTAATGAGGAAAGTGATGACGGAAGAGGTAAAGAACATCAAAGAAAAGTGGACTAAGGAAAGAAAAGAAGAAGAAAATAGAAAGAGAAAAGAAAGCTTTGAGAAACTCAACAATAACTGGATACGAATACAGAAGAAATTCCGAGCGATAGGTCATCCTGACTGGATGCCTGAATCAGAAATAAAGAAGAAGACAGGAATAATGGCAAAAGTTAGAAGATGGCTACAGAAGTGGAGGAAATGAAAGAAGAAGATGATGATGAAACCAAAGGCCCTTTTCAGGGCCACTCATAGGTCTCGAAAAGAGATTGACTTTCAATTGCCTACCCCTTTTTTTCTTTTTTTATTTTTAAAAAAAAAAAATCCCATGTTAAATTTCCCTTGACGCTATACAGTCCCACCCTGTTTAAATTCCTTTGACGCTATACAGTCCCATATTCCCATGTTCAATTCCCCTTGACGCTCAACAGTCCCAAAATATATTTCCCATGTTAATTTCCCTTGTCGCTAAACAGTCCCAGGGTTTTTCTCCATGTTAAATTTACATAGTCGCTAAACAGTCCCGGGGGGGGGGGGGGTCTGTAATGCTAATTCCCACTGTCGCTGAATCGTCCCCCATTACTACTAACGGCCCTTTTAGGGTCACACAATAATATCAAAATAGAGGTTACTCATCATGATTGACATGGTATGTGTTTGTGTTTGTGTGTTTGTTAATCTGCAAAAGTTTTCTCAGAGCAGCAAAATCTCTTTGAAATACACCTAAACCTGAATGTATCTTCTAAATAGTGAAACTCCTGATAGTCGAAAAATATCTTGCTGTGACCTTCCCAATGACAGTTAGAATTCTCTTGTATCATTTACAAAGTTATCCTTGGTAAGAATACGAACTTAACAATACTGGAGAGGTATTCATTCCTGTAGTTTCGTATTCATGTACGTCGTGTACAAATGATCCATATTTCAGAGAATGTGAGGAAAATGGTTTCGGAAAGATGAATACTTATGGAATATTCCACGTGTTGCAATGAATTCCCATGCAAATTATATAAACCATGGTGACATTATAATCGTACCTTTAATTGCTCAGGACAATGGACACACTAATGAAATAATTGTCGATGAATGCCGGACGTTTGTGCTGCAGCGTTTCTGATATTGTCCAATAAATTATCTCACATATTTCTGTATTTCTCGTTCAGGCAAAATAAAAAAATAATAATAAAAAAAGAAGGAAAGAATGAGAAAGGAATAAAAATGATTAAAGTAAAACTGAATGAAGCACATGAATCAAGATGATGTACCCTTAAACAGTAAGATTATCAATCTTGTACGGCTGTCAGTTTTAAAATAAAATACTTTGTTTTCCTTAACAGCAGCATTAGAGTTAGCTCAAATAAAAGTGAATGATTGATAAAAATGCTTTCCAAAAACTTCAAAATCTAATTAAGTTTAAAAAATTAAAACCATCGTAAAACGCACAGATTTTCTTCATGGTGGGAAGTGAACAGTTACGGCTTTTGTTAATTCGTCCCGAGTAATAGTTTTATTACCGACTGTTAATGTCGTCTTTCCGTTTCTGGTTTTGTTTTCGCTGGCCGAAAACTTATTCGCACAATGAATTTTGAGCAATCAGTTGTGTCATTTAAAACCTTTTTGGAACAAATTAGCCTGGAACATGTATCAACGTTTCTTCACTGGGTCAGGGAAACAACCGATGGTAAATGGTCTACTCCAGGAACTATGGAAAGACCAACACATTTGTTTGAACACTCTTGGATATGCTTTGCACGATCCCTAGGGCCAAGTTTTAGAGATAACAGGCCAAATTTAAAATTTTATCTCAAGTTAATAAATATGGTATTTTTCGGAAGGTCAGAGCATCAGAAATAACAAATTAGCAGATAAAATGTAATCCTTTTCATGGTTTTTGCTTAGTCCTAAAGGTAAGACCCTGACGCTCATAGCACTTTAAACATAAACAACATGTGCTATGTCTTGTATTGTAGGACTAGTGCTAAATCTCCAAAAAGTGAGCATTTTTTTACAGTGTATATATTGAAAACAAATTCAGTAATGGAATGCATTTTTGGATTTATTGATGAAATAGTCACTAGAGAATATAACCAGACTGTTCTTGAAGTATAATTTAGAAATGTACATGGTATATAAAAGGAAATTTTGGGTGAATGTGCCTCAGCTAATACAGAATTTGCTGCTTTAATTACTCAGAATTTACAATGATGAGTGTATGTGTAATCTAAAAGCCAGATCGTGTGAACAGCTTGTCTTTATTCATGTTTTATTTATGTGAAAGTGAAAAACAAAAGGGATTGGTAACATCCACCTCCTTGCTTATCAAAAAATAAAAAAACAACAGTGTAACAAGACAATCCAGGTATTTATTCCTTATAACTGCCTACCTATATGAGAATTTTTTTAGACCAATTCTTCTTAAAACATTGTTTTTATGAATGCAGGTTAACATAAAATATTTTTTTCTCTAATATTTCCTTTGAAAAGTTAAATACAGTACTGTATATACTTTTTTTTAAATATTTATTTTGTTGTTGCTTTATTGCACAGTTGGGGTGTGCAGGTATTTTTGTCACAACAATATGAACTTATTTCTTAAACAGTAAAATAATGATAACATCACAGACAAATGAAGATGTTTATGCAAGGGGGTATGGATGCTATAACAACCTGAGCTGTGAGTAGCCTTAAAAACTATAAAAGTTTTTTTTTTTAAATTAAGGGGAGGGGTCTTATACTTTTAACAGAAAACTATTACATCTCATCTGTGAAGACACTTGCATTCAATTGTATTAATCTTTACTACTACGTTAGTTTCATATCCAGAGGTATCAGGCATGTTTGATACTATTTTGTAGCAGTAATAATACAAACAAACTACTTGGTTATGGATAGTGGTTGCAACGATATTTATATTCATTGAGTATATAGCTGCTAGCAAAGGAGTCTGATGTTTTATCAGTGAAGTACCTTACAATTTATCACCTTATATGTACTATAAATATATGGATATTTATTGTATTGATAAGATGATTTTGTGTTGTCACAGATTTTGTTGTACTTTATTGATAAAATATCAGACTTCTGTGGTTGCTACCGCTACCTGCTGCTCAAGGGAGAAAACTGACATGCATTTCCAGTTAAAGATGAGATGGGGGATGTTATAATACAGCTGTATTCCAACAAAACAAAGATAAGTACCATAAAGTTCTTGACTCATTCCACATTTAGATATATAAATAAAACCTCTCCCACATAAAACCCACCCAGATCCACATTTTGTGGGATTTTCTGGAAATTTTCTCTGAGCCATATCAAATTCTTACCAATAACGTATAGTTTCAAACAAAAGCCAAAGTTTCCTTTGCACAGGTTATGGCATAACATTTTCCTGCTATTCATGAAATTATCCAATCAAAGTTAAAAGAATGGAAGCCTTGTAACAAGGGGTACCCTCTCTACAAAAATAGTAAGATGGTGGCACTCAGTCCAACTGAAGTGCTCCCTAGTTACATTGTTATCGCTACAAGTTTAGGAATTGTTCCTCAGGTCTATATTTTACTGGAATTTTATTATCATCAAATGTGTGAATACATTAGCTATGCCCCAGATTGAGGTACAACTTTATACTGCACTTATAAGTTTGACTTTTGTAGCTTTTTTTTTGAGACCCATGTTTTAATTAATGTTGAAACATCCCAAGCCCAAGTATTGATGTCTGTGACAATTACTTTCTACTGTTATGATTTCAAAATGTTAATCAACTTAATGGCCCAGACAGATTGTTTATGGAGGGTTTGTGTTTGTTTTAAATGTTTTCTTCTCTCCTTCAGATTACTTGCAGAATACAGCTGAGACAGACAAGGACAATGCAGATACAATACTGAACAGCATTCAAGAAGATCTAAGAAACAGTCTGCCAATGAATGCAATATCTCCAACAGAAACAATTTATATCCCAACAAGTGGGCCTGTATGTTTATTTTATTTTCTACCAAACCAGAAGATGTTCCTTTCTTTACACACTTTGAGTTAAACAAATGAATCATGAAATTTTGCTTTTGTTTCCTGCACATTCAAAAAATGTGTTACTTGTGGATAACAGAAAGTCTTCTTCATATGTGTTGCACAAAAATATAATACCATATACACTTACTTATAAGTCAAGTTCAACTGCTACCAGCATATATTTCGATCTGATTCACATAATGCACCAGGCCCAGCAGATATGGAACGATGCAGCTTGCGAGAAGTAATCAGTAGAACAAACTACATAGCCCCAGATTTGCAGGCACATACTGTATATACTTGCTTATAAGTCAAATAAAACTGCGAACAAGAAAGATCCTGATCTGCCAGGGTCTGTATTGTTTGTTTTATGGATTATTCCTTACAAACTGCACAAGCTGATCTGCTGTCACATAATGCGCAGGCAGATCTGGGTCTGTGCAGTTTGCAGTTCGACTTGGCCTTTAAACAAGTATATATGGAAATGTTCTGCCCTAATCATAAGTGAGTATATGCAGTATTATAAAATTGGACAGGAACTAATTAATTCAGTTTGATATTGATGATTCTTGAAGTTTATTGTTATTATTTATAAATTATGGTTAGCAATTGCTAAAAATACTGTTGTAATAAAAATGTAGTCACAGGCATTACCATATCCATCATCAACCTCACCACTACCTTCTTGAATGTAGATAAACTAACAGACCTCGTAGGTTGCAGGCAATGTGGTGTGTATAAAACAATTGTTGAACTATGGAAATACACTCATATTGAAATATATGCAAACAGATTTGAAGGAGAATACACTGCCAAAAATAAAGATATATGTTTGCAAGTTCAACAGTGCTTGGATAGATAAATATAAACGTGTGAAGCATAGTGAAAGTAACATTTAAGAAAATTTATAAAGTTGATTAATTTTTATTCATTGAAGTTAATTTACTTAGTTTTGGTATGATGTACACTTTCACACTTAAATTTATGACCTCCCTGATTTGGTCCCAAAAATCTTGGCATATATGGGGTTAAGATAAAGATTCAATGTTCATTTTTTCTTTCACAGAATGCAGATTGTGATCCTCAGAAGTTAGTTCATGTCGATGCATTTCTATATGATGATGAAATAATTGATGAATTATGTGAGAAAGGACAGATGAGTAGGAACTATTGCACAGATTGTGGATCATACAATACGAAACCTCTTAGTAAGGATTCATCTATACTCTGGGAGTAGGAATTATTTATGTTATTTAATTTTGAGTTTATATTTCTGATTATGTGGCTTTTGGCAGAAAAGTACATTAATCTGTTTGATCCCAATTTTCTGCAGGTGTAGATATCAAGTTTGGTTCTTCTGTGTGCTTCTCTGTAATAAATGTAAGAACAAGTGATTCTCTTCTTATAAGACCACCAGCAAGAAAGAATCCTTGAAAGAAGTGTGACCTTTCTTGAAAGGAAGCACAGAGATCTGAGTAATAATTACAGCATGAACAGCATAATATATTTTTACTGTTTAATATTTTAATTTAAAAATCATATGCATGTTATGGAATCAATGTGATTAATCTTGTATTAATATTATTTAAAATATTTATGAATAGTCATCAATTGTGGTGCAAAGATACATTGTCAATAAAATCCAGGCATCTGGTTTTAACTATCATTGTCCATCTATTTTTATACCTTATATGCTTATAAGTTGATTTGACTAAAAGTCTACCCTCCCACCCTCCCCTATGGCTGCAAAAATTTAATTTCTGTATGACCCTCCTGTAAGCCATCTTTCTGTAAGGGTTATATGTGGTCATTGAGTTTTGCTTGAAAAATAAACAAGTCAAGCTGGATAGATGGATAGAAAGAGATATGACAAATACAGACAAGACCAATTTAGAATAAAGTCATTTTTATTATTGAGTTGAATATGTATAGAATAAATTGACAGCTTACATTTTGTTCATCTTCATGTAATGAAGTCTGTAATGTTTAAAATTATTAATCCATTTATATAATAAATCCATGCATTGAATTATATGTCATGTATGGGTACAAAAATATGGTAACCAGAATGATGTGATTCACAATATCTCATAATATATTAATTCCAAAAGTATTTTAATAAAGAAAGTAAAGTCCACACTTTCGTGATTCACAGAATGTTATAAATGTCTCTGCCTAATAGCATATGGTTTGAAGCCCAAAAAATTTGTCTTCATCATGGAAGTTACCAAATAAAGTTCTGAATTCTTCCATTGTCATCTGATCATCATAATCATTGTCCAACTCTGCTTCCTTATCTGATTCATCATCCAACTCTGATTCTTTGTATTTACTGTCATCTGTGGGTGCTTCTGTGTGGGTCTTATCTTGAATGAAATCACTGAAGAGTTGGCCATCCTTAATTGGATATTTGCCTTAGCAAGTCATTCAAGGCAAATATTTTGTAAACAGTGTCACAAGTGGATTGTAAACAGATCCAAAGAATCTACAAAGGCAGGAAATGTGAATTGTCTAGGGATTGAGTTAGTAGCTAATTGAGTGTGTAATGCATGGGAGGACATTCCAAATGAAATGGTAACCAATTCATTTAAGAACTGTGATGTTTGCAATACAATGGATTTGATGGAGGTTGACCAATCTAGCAATTCCATAGTCATGTGCTTTCATGCCATGTGGAGGTAGAGAAGAGTTATGAGTGAGTTCCATTATCTCATTGATAAGCCTGTGGATTTAAAGAAAAAAAGAAAATGGATTTGTTCTTGTATGAAAACCCCCAACACTTCTTTTCTTTTGACTGTGCTGAAGGTGCTTTTAGGTGCTATGTATTAATAGTGGACTAAGTAAGAACTTTACTTGGTATGCTTATGATAATTATTCATCCAGAGAATATTTATTAGGGTCCCACTTTGAAATATGGAAGCCCTATTTCAGGTTACAGCTCCTCAGTAACAGATCTATGTAAGCATCATGGCTTAGGAAATATTCAACCTATTTCAGTGCAGTTTGGTATTTACATTCTTTAATAAACCTGGATGTACTTTTATGGATTTAGTCTCATTATCTTAGCTTTTAATCAGAATTATGTCCCTTATCAATAAGTTTGAAATGTTGCTTATAGCTGGTATAGCTCAAGAACCATTCAGAACAATCCAGCTAACAGTGCTTCATGCACTAACATGTACATAATGTCGGTAGTCTTGTCTGCTCCATTTTGGATGGAGTTATGCCTCATTGTCCACATTGTTTTCACATGGAAGCTTGGTATGGTGCTAGTGACCAGCGTAACTCAAGAACCATTCCACATACTATAACTGAATTTGGTGAGAATATATTTTCTTTGATGCAGAGGTGGATTTTATGGGTTTTTTTATCACCAGCACCATTTTGGACAGAGCTTTAGCCCTTGTGTATCAACTTGATTTCTTTACATGGTAAGTTGCTTGTAATCAACTTAGCTCAAGAACCAGTGAACATATTCTGACTCAGTTTCATGATAATGTTGGTTCACAGATCTATGTGTTATGTCAACCCCATTTTAGATAGAGTTATAGCCCTTATTTATCAACTTCATAATTTTATCTTTACATGGGATTTTGCTGATATAGATGAGGCAGTGAATTAATTACATTTTTGATAGGTTGATGTGAAAGCCTGTCTTCTTTGAACTATGTTTTTCAAAAACAAGTTTATTTTTGTGTAAGGCACAAAGTCCTGAGTGGGAGCCCTTTGCATGCACCCATCCTGGTACTGCTTGAATGTTAAGATACTAACAAGAATGAAACTTTAACTTTGTGTACTTCCACTTTGTTGAGTATATAAATTAAAATTTATTAAATATGTAATTTTACAGAACATCAATTATTTTTTTCTTTCTTTTGCACTTCAGCTTTCTTGAGCCATTCTGCTTCTGCCAATCAGATCAAATACATATTCACCTACTTGTTGTCTGACCTCACAGGGAAAACAGTACTGGATGTGGGCTCACGGACTGGTGCAGTTTTATATGGGGTATATTATATCAATGCTATATACTCATGCATAGGGCTGGACAAATCCACTTGTCTGATGCCAGGAACAAGTTCAGAAGTTCAGAAATTCAGCTTGGTATTGGCTTGCAAGCAAGTCAAAAATATTGAGAGAGAGAGAGAGAGAGAAAGAGATAGAAGAGAGAGAGAATGTTTAATTCATAATGCTTGATGTTCTCCAAGTTTTGTGTTCTGTAATCTCACCAAAGTATTATATCGGCACCTTTATATGTCCTACTAGTATGTTACATCAGTACCAACATTTCCATATATCTGTATTTCCTTAATTTCACACAATACACTGAAGTTTTTCACTTGTCAGTGTCAAGGTCAGTCTCGCATTTTCTTGGTCACAATGATAAAGTGAATACATTATTTGAAGCAAGTTTTGAGGAATAGGAAATAAATATTTACATTTTAACTTTTTATTGATCATAATGTTTGTAAGTATGCAGGAATCACTGACATTTTGAAAATCCTAATGTAATCTCAAGCAGTGCATGAGTAGGCCCCTCCTTAATCATCTGTCTGTTTGTCTCTTAGTCCATCCATCCATCTATTTGCCTGCTTCAGTGGCCTAAGTGGTTAGAGCATCCACCTTGGGTGCCAAAGGTTGTTGGTTCACACCCCTTGCTGAATCATTCTAAAGACTTACAAAAATGGTACTAGCAGCTGCTTTGCTTGGTACTCATTATTAAGAAGTTAGTGTTAGGACTGGTCAGCCTGGTATCAGACTTATGTGACTGGGTGGGACATGATGCTGTATGTCTGCGGCATGATGCCCCAGTGCAAGACATCACTATAAACTAACATGCTACAAACATCATAGCAATATGACTAAAATTGTTAAAGCTACATTATAAATCTAAATCACTCACACACAGAGAGACTGTCTGTCTGTCTCTACCAACCAACCAACCTATGTAGCTACCTACCTATGCTCTTCTAACAATTTAAGCATACTGTTCTTCAGCTGTCAATTCATGTCATTCCTTCTTGCCTTATCTGTCAATGTACTGTCAAATATTCCTTCTTCATAACTTTAATTATTGGTATAAGTTTTTAATGTGCAAAAAAGGAAACAAATATAGTCTTTTTTGTAAAAACAATATTGCACAATTTCAAGGCTGTACCCCAAATTTTTTCAAATATGATTTTTTTAAAGTTTAGGTGTGATATGTTGTCATATGTTTGGGCAGGCTTTTATCTCCCGGTCACAAAGCTCAATGGCCCTGGAGTAAACTGACTTTTATAAAAAAAAAATAAATAACAGCTTTGGTGAACATGCATTTGAGATACTGTTGGATTGAAGAAATACTGTTTTGTTGAATAGCATAGCAGTTTCTCCGTCAATTACATTAATTAAGAAACTAGGAAAGCATTCAGAACACATCAACACCAGCCCTTTTAATAAGATGAAAATGTCTTTCCAGCTGCACAGCATGTAGACAAAGGGAAATAACTCTTACATATTATCTCCTCTTGCCCACTAGATGGTCATCGATATACTGCATGTTTACCTGTTTAAGCCTTGCACAGAACTAGAACTACAGTTTATTGTGTCTTCAGAAACAATTGTCATTCATTTATTGTTTAAAAGCATCCATCTACATTTTTTTAATGGTTTTTCAGTTTTAATGTTGATATGCAGTGAATATATATCATTGTGCATTTATGGTAAATTTATGTCTTTTTCAAGTCATTGTAAAACCTGTTCACCAGTTAGTAATACATTTTGGCAATATTCACCTGCATCTATTCAGTTGCATTGTAGGCAATGCAGTTAATTTATTCTTGTATGTTATATGTCTTTTCTCTATTGGATTTTCTTAACTTGTGTGTATGAATTGTATTTTGGTCTTTGTCTCTCTTTGGTTTCAGAGAAGTGTCTTCTGAATGCAAAAATACAAGTGATTCAGCATTAATGAAGACAACCATGACATATATGTGTCAAGCACCTATTGTTTGGCTTCTATTCCATGCAGTGTCTGCAGTACATGGTCTTATGGAGTGTGCTCTAACATAATGTGTAAACAAGTTAAGGGTCAGGAGTTGAGGTTGTGGTCCAAATTGTTAGAATCAGATGTTTCAGTCTTCACCATCATTCCAAATCAGTTGTAAGCACCCCATTACCACCCTCCAATGATATTTTAACACAGCTTTGATGGCAATTATCATGTATGATGCAGATGCTATCATCACTGACCCTCCACATGCCTTATTAGAATCTTAAATGCATTGAATTATACGGCAAAACAACATGCAAAATGTTAGCTTCTGGGGATTTTACTGCCAGGTTGTCAATAATGGCTGTATAATGGTGAATTTGGGATTATTCCATGCCCCATCTTTTAGCAATGCACTGTGCATAAGGACCCTCACCTCCCTGCAGAGAGCATTTGTGCCAGTCAGACCTGGCGCAGAGGGCTACAGTCCGAGTTTGCTGAAAATATTACTTGCAAGAACCATACCAGCATACATATACAGTCCTGGCTGCCAGTCAGTCTGTCCAACTGACCTGGTGTATTTTCAAAGAATTAAAAATATCTGACTAAAACCACTGAGCCATGGCTTCTTATGGTTTTCTAGCCACCGAGTCTTGCTGTCCTGGTGTAACACAACTTGCTGACCTTATATACTGTGCAGACCATCCAGCCACTTGTCCAATCTTGGCCAGCCAGTTTGGCACAGTACTCACTGTCTGGATATCACTCCATTTTGGGTACATTCAGGGCCTGGTATGCCTGCAGATCCAACTGGCAGGTTCCACGCCACACATGGTAATAATGTTACAGCATTGTGCTATTTTCATGCTATATCTGTATATATAGGCAATGGACAACCTCAGAATGATCCAGCTATGGATGAGATGGAGTTTAGCTTCATAGTGGCAATCAAAGACATTCACCAGATCTTGTAGCCTTCAAGTGCCCTCCACAATCTGCATTGAATAGGACATATAACTTTAGGCAAAGGCTTCTATCAGTTGCATTTAGGAAGTCAAACACCTATTTTAATTCTTCCAAAAATGTTGATGACCACAGAAATTACTGGGCATCTTTTTGATCAGATCCAAGACTTTGATAATTCCAAAGCCATTTTTCACTGAGCCAGCTACCAGTAAATATATTGGTACCAGCCCCACTCAGACACATACCAACTGGATGTTCCAGGTCTGGATAAAGATATCATTTCTGTCAAGGTATCTGCCCATGTGTTAAAAGTTTGACAGACATGTGTCTAGCACAAACATACAAGCTGATGAAAATCATCGTGGTGACTTCTTCGCTATTGGAGTTGGTGCCCTTTTTCTTTTCTTTTGTGGAAGAATAGGAAATGATCAAATATGGGAGAAAGTGTGATACATAGCTAGAATCATTTGGTATGGCTATACATCAGACTAACAGATTTATGGCTTCCTGCAGTTTGGTCCAAGCAAGAAACTTGTTATCTCACCCATTTTCTTTGGAATCACATTGAGAAGATTAAGAAGCAGGCCACACAGGAGTTGTTTCCTAGTGATTAGAGTGTTCACCTTGGATTTGGGAGGTTGCATGTTCAAACCCCTTCTGAATCATACCAAAGACTTCTAAAAATGGTACAAACAGCTGCCTCACTAGGTGGTCAGCATTAAGAAGTTAGAGTTGAGACTGGTCGTTCTGGTGTCTGGATAATGTGATTAGGTGGGACATGATGCTATATGTCTACGGCATGATGTCCCAGTGCTAGAGATCACTATAAACTGCCATACTGCAGTCATCCTAGCAATATGACTGAAAAATTGTTAAAGCTATGCTAAAAATCCAAATCACACATAGGGGAGTTGTTGCCCCTTTCTTGTTTTTGGCTGTGACAAGAGCAGTACCATAGTAGGGATAATCATCTGCAAAAGGACAAGTTTAGGTGGCCACCATCCCTCAGTTTTGTAGATAGGGTGTGAGACGTGGTGAGTAAACCTTTGTTTTCCTCCCCCAAAGCTCACATTGTTAAACAATTATACCAATTCCCTCCTGCCTTCTGGCAACATTTTTACCATAGGCACCAGATTTTTTCTGTTTTTACACACTCAGATCAACCTCTTCTCAGACAATATTTGATCCAAGTTGTTTTGGGGGGGCTATGGGTCTTATTTGTCCACCTCCATCCCACCCTTTATGTGGAGGACAATTGCTGCCCTGCTTCTCAGCAGTCCCCATTGAGTGAATGAAAGCACTTAATTTCCATCTCTTGAAAATTAAGGCTGTTCTTTTCACTTTCCATGCTTAGAGAGATAGGATACAAAATCCGATCAAAAGTCAGATCTTTACTGTCCTACAGTGACCGCTTTGGAGTCGTGTTCTGGTGACCTATGTTATTACCATAATTGCTAATTTTATCAGCCAATCAGATGAAGTCTTATATCTTCATGTTTGGGAGACTGATCAGTATAGCTGAAGAGCATGGGTGTGTGCCTATCGATTTTATGCACTTTCAAATTTCTGAAAGCTGCATTTCCATTGGCTAACTCAAAAGTCACCAGAACATGACTCCTAAGCGGTCGCTGTCAGATCTTCACCCAGGACAGTGGAGATCTGATTTTAATCTGATTGACAGGATACATAGAATTTTGGTTATGATAATGGTAGACAGTTCACTAGAGGTGAATTACCTCTTTAAATCAAGGGGGGACAAATTCACCAGAATTTTGTGTTACTGTAAGTTCTTCCACTGATGTGAATGAAGCCAAGTTCAGTACACACTGGGCAGGCTTACTTGCTGATTTGTTATCAAGGAGAGTCCAGCTGCTATAGGGGGCCTCGAGTGGCCGAGTGGTCTAAAGCGCTCACCGTTACAGATCACTGCCATCTCACCTCTGTCTGCGTCGGTTCGAGTCTCAGATTCGGCCAATGTGGGTATGTGAGAAAGCCTGCCGGTAGCTTCTCGTGGGTCGGTGGTTCTTTCCGGGGGTTTTCCGGGTTCTTCCTCCACCATTAATACTGGCCGCCATGTATAGCCTATCTTGTGCTGAAAAATGGCGTTAAGCCCTACAACAACAACAACAACAACAACAACCAGCTGCTATATAAGGACTAGTGTCTCCATTAAGATTGCACTCTACCATGAAACATCACCTATCTATACGAGTTCAGTACTCATTCAAGGAGATGATCTCAACAGCTAGAAGGCTTACTACTGTGGAGGCATACAGTACGAGGGAAAGTGGCTCATTTTCATCGACTGGTCAGAACAAAACCCTCCCTTCCTCCTAGACTTTATTCCTCAGTTGGCTAACTTCTGTCTTTTCCATTTTGAGGAGAATTTAGCACCTCTGACTATCTAGACTATTGTTCCAAGATTTCTGATATGTTCAGACATCATAAGAGAGGAGATGTTGATCACAACAAGGGCCTGTAGTCCAGTTTTCACCTATTCAGGCCCCACTCACTTAACTTGTTACCCAAATGGAACCTATCATGGGTCTTGAAATGCCTCAACTTTCCCCATTTGCATTCTCCATCTTTGACTGCACTAAAGCTGTTATCTTATAAGGCTTGTTTACTGATAGCTCAAGCTTCAACATTTAGAGTGAGCAAGCCGCATGAGCTGAATTATCTATAGTTCTATTTTGACAGATTGGTTGTACTGATGATGCAGTCTGTTTCATCTTCAAGAACAGGTTTCTGTCCACATGCAGTCAGAAATTGTTCCCATGGGATTAGGCATGCTTCATGAAGATCTCAGTTCACAAAATTCATGCAAATTTGACAAGTCTCACATTTGAACATATGTTTCTTTTCAAGATATTGTGAAATTTATTGCCTGGAATGCAGAGTCACTTTCTCCATCTTCTGTCAGTATGAAATGGTGGCACAAAGGTGAAAGTTGAATCTCTTCAGGCCTTTGGTTGCCATGATGGTTACCAGGACTCAATCATGACAGTACAACCTTCATTTTAGGCATGGTGTTGGTAGCCTTTGCTGAACTCATTCAGGAAACTTTTGTCATTAAAGTAACATTCCTGCAGAACCATACAGGGGTTAGCTTGTGCAGCATTCAGTTCATGCTTTTCTGGTTGTGATGCTGTTAAGGTTTTCCAAGGGTAGCCATATTGTTACTGAGAAGGTCCATGTTGATGCTGTTAACTCCTTCTCTTACATATTCTAATGTTAATGTCATAAAGTCATATATTCAGTGAAGAAAGGACGTTATGTAGTAAATTACATTTCTCAAGAAATACATACTTACCCAATCACATATTTACTGTCAATCCCTCCCTCATTTCCCTGCAAAAGTGAACATCCTGTTGGTTGTTTTCCTCAAGCTTAAACTGGTTAACATCCAGTATATGGGTGACCATCTAACTGGGGCAAGGGGATGTAATTCATAAGAGTTACATCCATTATCTATATGCACTATAGTTGGACGGATTATGTTTTATATTTTACGAACTAGGTAACTCAGTTTTTTCCTAATGGTAATGTGATTGGGTAAATATTCTCAGAGTAACATAATTTACTAAATAGTTTCCTTTCAGTTTTATTTGCCTGCCACAACAGAGAGCATATTATATTATAGACAAATAATTCTGCATGTATATGGTTTCTAAAGGTTGGTGATTGAATGTCATTGTGATTGATTGATTGAAGTAAAATGATTACCATCCAGTTATATTCACTAAGCTTTGCAGATGGTATTCTTTATAAATTACAATGAAGTCTCGTGGTCAAGGTCAGCATGACCCAAGAAAGTAGAAAGTAAACAGATTTATCCTCAATAACTTGTTTCACTAAAGATACCTTCACCAAAGCTTACATAGAACAGTCCTTTGCATGTATGTTTTGGTTCTAAACTTTAAGTGTGAGTTAATAAACCTGAAAAAAATATGTTGAATTTCTCACACACAAAACAATGTCACATTGACCTATCTTATTTCACTTTGATCTGTCTGATTTCACATACTTCACACTGAGCTATCTCATATCTGATAGTTCTTTGTAGATTATATGTATCCAATTAAATATATTTTGTTGCCACGTTTGAAAGCTGTCAGGGTTTTAATGAATTTCTTAAGATGTCTTACATAACTTGAGGCTGTTAGTTTGCATGAAAAGATTGTACATGGTTGATTAATCTGGTGATATTTGTGATTTGTGTAGCAATATAAGAGACACATTTTTCTTTAATAGAATTTTGTGACCAAGTGCAAAAAATTATGTTTGCTATGAAATGTGACCAAACTCTTGCTTATCTTGTGCATTTACAATTTTTGGGGAGTACTAATGAGCACAATACATTTATTTCCAGAATTACTGCAGGTCTATTTTTGAAGGGGAATAACTGTTGTTTCTCCTTTGATGATAATAATAAATTGGACTATATGTAAATATTTTCCTGACTTACAGGCATATGTGTACAGCCAGGCAAGTAATATAGTGGGTGTGGAGATGGACAGCAGTTTTTGTCAGTTGCAGAACATCATTATGCAAAAATACAAAATGGAGGATAGGGTAAAGGTCAGTAGAGTGTTATACATATCTATATTTTTTTAAACTCCTGATACATGATTTTATCTAATTTTTGTAATTCTTCTTCATGGCTGTTAATTGTACAGAATATCTTTAGTTAGATCTTGACTATGTGACCTGAGTCTATTACAGGTGTAATATTACATATGATCAATAAATACATGCTTGCATATGTGTTGATAAGTACTAATAATAATCTTAATAATAAGACTTAATTGTGCCTTTGGATTAATTTCTCACTGGCTGATGGGGTTTAGATGGTTGTAGAAGAATTCAGTAACTTCCCATTGGTTGGGCTAGTCACATGGATAGGCAGGTTTAAGGCAAAATGAGTTGTGAGATCCTTCACATGGGGTATACTGTGAAATATAGTGGTTAGAGATGGTGTATATAAGGAGAGAACTGACCAATCAGTTTCATTTTGATTTTGGAGTCATCCTCATTTCTTACGTTCCTGTTGTAAGTATGCAGACATGTTTTTTTATTATACTTAAATATTATTCGAGAGGAAAAACATTTGTTCAGACTGTTCATTGGAAGTAGAAAGTGCTCATTATCTGGAATATAATATAATATTCTGGAACTGTTGTGAATTATTCAGAGGCATTCTGGATAGTGCCATCTTGTTAATGTCATGATTCTTGGCAGACTAGTACATTTCCAATTTTGAAATTTGCATGGAACTTTTCAGTGTTGGACTTTCATAAAACTTGATCAGGATTATTATGGACTCACATCATAACACTCTAAGTTTCCCTCACATTTTTGTTTATAATTTTGATCATTAAATTATTTGTTAAGTTTTTCAAAACTTGTTGTTTTTGCTTCTTTCTGTTACTTACGTTATGACCATAGAGTCATATCAAGAGATTGTATGAAATCAGTACCTGTTGCAGTAAAACAGTAATAAGAATGAGGTTCACAGTAAAACATGTTTGTAATGAACTTCTTGTGACCACATAATTAACATGCCATTGTAGTAGTTTGCTGTATCTTTATTGAAAATGTATTTAACTGGGTATTATAATTAGCTTCACACTAACAGTACATTCATTTTGTCATCATTGGCACTTACCATGTTTTAATATTTCTTTTTCTGTGAATACATTAGGAGAATGTCCACTAGTAAATCCAGCCCTTCTAGAGAAACAAGATGCTTACTATATCTTTTGGGTTGTTTTAGCAATAAAAATGCTTTAGTGTTGTCTGCTTACCGAGATGAAAGTCAGACAAAAGAGGCTTCCCCTTGGAGGGATTAGTATTTAATTCCATTATTCATCAGTCACTACTATAGTTTGTTTTTTGTCAGAATGCTTTCAATAAAACCTTGCAAATACATTCCATGTTTTTGCTATTTTTCAAGCTCAAATGATCCTTGAAGCTGAAAATGTACTCCATGCATTGACTTACTGAATTTCACTTTGTCCTAGATGAATATTTTGCATTTCATATGTGTATTGCATCATGCTGTCTCAGTTCTTTATTCTGATGGTCAGTAATACTTACAATACATGTTAGTACTTGAATTTATTGCATTTTATTTCAAGTAAGTTATCATTCATTATCAGCAACTGGATCATTTTTCTCTGGCATTTATTTAATTTCTTATTGTCCACTTCACTGAAAACCTACCTCAGAGTTGACTGATTTTGTTTGTATTTGCAACTGGTTTGTTCTTTCCCCATTGCTGGCCTTCTGCATGACCTGCAGCTTCATAAACCAGGACCAACAATACCAAATTTTTACTTTCATCAATGCACATCTTGTAATGTTACCATATATCACCATTGCAATGTATTGTTATTGGATCCAGCACAACAATAATATAACAGTTGCAGATTAGTTGCATGTTTTATTTAGATAAGCACACCCTACTTATAAGACAGCCTTCAAATTTCAGTCTTCTCCAAATTCTCAGGGCCACAAAAGAGGGTATTAGAAAACGAATCAACAAGGAGGCATACCTCATCCATTTCAGGGCCCAGCCATCATTTCCTCAGAAAGACCAGATAAATAGGAATGACCCTGCTAAGGCACTCCCATTGGGGAATTCATCCTCCAAACATTACTCTTCAGCAAGAACCTAATTTCCTAGAGAAGTATATTCAGCTGATTTCAATCCAGTTTCTCTCCCACTACCCAGCTTTGAGCAGAAAATCATGCCATGCTTATTCACCATTTTCTGACATCCAAATGGGAGTAAGATTTCAGCATCTCACCATGCAGTCTTTCCTCCAGCTAATGGCAGTAAAAATAATTATTCACAACACAATCACACTGGAATTCTACTCACAAAACATGAGGACACTCAAAATAAGAGTCCTCAAGATCAGCCCTCATGTACCAGTTTAGGGACCCCTTCTGGTCAGGATCTTAGTCCAAGGGTGTTTCTTCAGGTCAGAGACCCAGTCATGGAACACTTCATGACCACTTCCATGTCCAAGACACCAAACTCTCTGGACAGTATCCTTCACCAACATAAGGTGGCAAATGCACAAATTCCATTTTTCTTGTTCACCTTGGATTCCTTTCAAACAAGGAAATATCAGATTTGTATCATGCCCCAGCCTTTCATTCATCCAAACATGCAATTCACAAGCTTTCTCAATCAAATTTACTCCCTTTGGGTTTGTGCCTGAACAGCATTTCATAATGTTGTTTTCTATCTTCTTGAAGATTTGAATACCAGCCTGGGAATCCGTTTATTCTTTGGGTCTTCTAAATGTGTCCTTGGAACTTTATGCCTGCTGGAGAACCTGATAGTAATCCACCTACCTTAGTGGTGGAGAAAACCTATGAACTAGACCAGTGTTTCAGACTGCATGAGGTTTCATCTCAGCTAATGGGAGGAGCAATTGTAGTTTATGGCAGGCTTTCTGTTTCAGCATCAGGCACTGGAAATCTTGATTTGCTTGGATGACAGCATACCATGCCCATCTCCTGTCTGGTTTCTCAGTGAGTAAGGTTGGTCAATTCAGAAATAGTGTAGCACTACCAGCCTTCTGAAGATAAATCCACAGCAAATACCTTTTGATCAAAGCATATGTAATCTAGAGATGGTGCTCTAATTATTTCCAAAAGCTCTACTGCTGTCAGCTACCAACAAAGGCAATGGGGAACCAAGTCCTCAGATCTATGCCTTCTTGTTTAGATGGTGTAATCATCTGAAAATCCATACTGCAGTCCACCACATCAATGACAGGCTGTATGTCCTAACAAACTTGCTGTCTTTAAATAATCACATACTTCACACACAATGGTCCAGTCACATCTCTCAGTTTGTAAGTTGAAACTATGCCTATCAGTTTCAGCCCACTGGGGACCTTGTTCTGGTGAGTTGAAATGCTATGAACCCACCCTTTTTCGTTCTACTCTCAGGTTGAAATGCTGATTCACAGAAATCATGAAGAGGAGGAGGGTGTTTGAGTGCAGGCTAATCCAGACTACTTTGCTCTCACAGAAGAAATTATGAATAAACATTTTCCTTATCTGAACAGTAAAGATCGCAGGAAAAATCTGCCTGTGCCTGCTGAATTTGCACAAATAGGCTATATCACACAAGCTTTAAGAAAGAATTTCTGCAGATGAGTTGTGGACAGAAATACTCTGGCAAGAAGACCCATCACTTTGAAAGCCTGTGAGGGAAATGGAGAGTCTTCTAGTTGTTGTCTTTCAGCAGATAAACATCTTTCTTTTAAAGCCTCAGTACCACAAACATTTAAATTTCTCCTATGTCTTTCAATGAAATGAAGTTAACCTCTATTCACAAGGGCAGTCATTCCATGATTTCCAACACATTCTGTGATCATGGAAGGGATAACAAAACAGAGATCTCCATGATCATCTAACCAGTTTTGATTTCCAGTGACCAAGCCCAAGGCCTTTGTCTAAAATGGAATTTACTGCAGCTTTTGATGCGGTTCAACAAGTCACCTTTGAACCACTGTCTAGAGCTTCTCTGGCTCAACTTTGATATAAAATCTGCATGCCACTCATTTTAGCCCAGACAGAATCAGTTAAATTCCTGCCCTATTTATTATCCTGAACTATCTGCAATTTCATTGGTTTCTCTTTTGATGATCATGGTTTAATTGCATAAGAAAAAGTTCATGTTCATGGGATATCAGTCTTTCATTTGAAAACTGCTGTCTTCACTGGATCCATCTTCCCAATTTCACTGAATTGGTATCTAAAACTGACTGAGGAGATCCTAAGTAAGGTCTCTAAGCAGCTACATAGTGATTAAGATTTCTCTACTCCCACAGGATATGAAGGAATCAAACATCTTTTCCTTAAGACGGAATCATAATCTTGTATCTCACACAAGACTTCATGCTGCTTCATATATGTTAGAGCCAACTTCATTGAAAGGAGATTTTAACTCCCTCCACCTCTTACTTATTCTTGTAACTTATTATAATAGGTAATAATATAAGATAAGAATAATTTATTTGAGACTTCATAGTCCACTCATCTAAATTAAAGTATAAATATAAAATAAAAGTATTTTGAACATAAAAGATCATAGATATATAATATAAAAATATACAGCACATCTGCAACTATGGACTGTGTCCAGCATTGTTAAGAATGTAGTTATGTAAGACACTTAGAAGAGTAAATTGTTCATCTTTAATATGAGACTTTAAATGAATGTCATCATTCCACATTGATTTTGAGATACAGTTCTTATTATTAGAAATTCTTGTCATCACTGAAAACATACTTTCTCATTACTTATTCAAAACTGAATATATTATATTTTACATACACAGCAGAGGCAC
The DNA here is from genome assembly GCA_028554795.2 of Sinohyriopsis cumingii. Taxonomy (NCBI): domain Eukaryota; kingdom Metazoa; phylum Mollusca; class Bivalvia; order Unionida; family Unionidae; genus Sinohyriopsis; species Sinohyriopsis cumingii. The sequence continues at coordinate 82,935,515 of CM068825.1, forward strand.
TGGTCCATCATGGAAGGCTTAATAGAAAATTAAGACTATTATCATATTAAACCAATAAATAGTTTTTGTTTCATACATTCAAGAATTTGTCCACAAAAGAGTACAATACATTGTGCAGCAATAAGATTTGAATAATCTAATTTTGTTCAAAGAACAATTTCTACATTTACTTAGAAACATGTTTGAGTACATAGAAATGTAATGTCTCATTGTATCTTCATCTAAGCAACTGGATTTTAAAATATGACCCAAATATGTATAACTGTCAACATATGTCAGAGCATGGCCATTAAAAAGTACAGAGATAGAGGAGATTATAATTTGAAAGACATTGAGAAACCACACATTCCGATGTTTGCGTTTCATAGAGAATATCATTCTCAAATGCATACTGTTCAAATATCTATAATAATTTCCTTAAACCTGTGATAGAAGGACTTATTTATGACATATGATCAGCAAAACTAAAATTGTTAAGAAATTGCACATTTAGTGACCAACATAAACCCAAGTGACACTGACCCAATGTATTGGAAGAAAAACAGTTTTTGGAGTAAAAATATGTTTCTTGAATATTACTTACCAGATCATAAAATGGACAAATCCTCCATATCATTATATTTTTGGAAGACCATGCACTTCCACTCTGGTGGTAATTGATGAACTGCAGGATTTGATGAAAATTCCTCTATTCAGGTGGAAACCACTCTAGTCTGACATAAATCTTGGTAAGCAAAACTAACAAGAACAAACAGACATGGTTAACAAGTTTCTTTGCTTGGAAGGGCTGGATCGCAATTTAGTGGGTATTCTTCTAATGTGTTATGATTAGATAAGTATTATCAAAGAAACATTTTTCTCAGCTTTTTACTTAATAATAATAATAATAGTAATGGACTTGCTCTCAGAACCAGAACCTCCAGATCGCAGAAAATACTGTGAGACCTGGAGGAAAATACAGGAGCAGGAGAATCTAATGGCAATTTAATTGGAAATATGGATGAAACACTAGTGTTTTTAAAGTGGAACCTGGGAAGTCTTTATATAGATGATGATGATGAATGGTTGGAAGGCTTTTTGAACTAGGAGATTTGTCTTAAACATTCTAGAACTCTTGTCCAAGAAATTCAATTCATGCAAATCAGGTAGTCATCTGATGTTGTTTCATTGCATTTTCATTCATTTATTCATTCATCATTGAATTCCTTAAAATTTGCAACTAGATAAAAACATTGTGTGTTTATAACATATGTAAAAATATTTCTATATATGCATGTCTTCATCATTTTATTATATATTTTTAAAAGGCACTGGCTGTTAAATGCATTTACCATTCATTTTTATTATGACTGGCAAAATATGAATGAAGCAAATTGCATTTCTCAAACCTAAGCTGTTACTTCCATCTGAAATCCTCATTAGTTTGATCTCATCTGTGGGCCTTGAACCAATGCAGCCTTTACTGGAACTAGCTGGATAAAGAAATCCATTGATACAGTTTTTGGTTGCAGTCAAATCTCTTGGTGGTTTGAGGGCTTAATGCCAATTTTCAGCACATGATAGGCTATGTCATGCTTCTGTGAAAATACGAGTTTTGATATTGTCTTATATCATTTGAGAAAACTAAATCACACATGAAATTTCTTTGGTTTGTCATAAGAGATTAAAATTTTATTATCAGTATTTTAATCAAATAATACAAGTTTTACTTACAGCAATTTGCACAATTTTTGTATAGGTTATCCAAAGTGACATTCAACAACAAGCTGAACTACTGCAGAATTGTAAGTAGACAACTTAATTCTCAGAAAATACAGCAAACAGTTTATGAAATTTTTTATTTACCAAAAGTTTACTCTGTCTATGGTAGGTATGAACAACAACTCTTAATTATGTTTGCTAGCCACGAGAGTACAGAATTTACAGAATTTTTCTTGGCTGAACTAAACTTTGACTTTGTGGATGAAATGCCAGTTTTATGGAATGCTTGTTAATTCGTCAGTCTGTAAGGCAAGGTTAGTTTATTGTATGACTCTGCATCTGGCATCTTCTATTAAACCACTGAACAGATTTCAAACAGTCCTCCTGTGTATGCATGACACACAACTTTAAGGCCAAGAGATATAATTTTTTACCTTTGATTATGGGATCTGCAAAAAAAGTGCATAAATTCCTCCAAGATATGGCATAAAGACAAGAACATACATGTATGAAGAGCATTCAGATTTGTACAAATGATCCTCTCTATCAACTATGGCCACAGTTACTACAAATATAAAATCCTTTTAATATCTTATCTTCAGAAAACCTCTTAGCAGAATTTGACTAAATAGGACAGAAAGCAATAAAAGGAAAATGTTCATAATCTGTCATCAATTAAGACCACCATTACCAACCACACAAATTTGTTACAAAGACTTGAAAAATCAATTAACAGAATTTTACTGAAATCATTCTGGAATTGAGGGCCTTATAAAGTATACATATGGTACCATTCTGTTATGATATGTGACCACCTTTACTACAAATAGGAAAAACATACCAAATTTAACAGAAAATAACCTTGCATTAGGGGCTTTACATTTTGAAGTTTGTATGATGCTAATTCATTGTCAGATATGGCCACCATTGCTAAAATTAAAAAATACTTAAAATTACTCATTTCAAAAATGCACTCGAAACAGAATTTGGTTAATTTGACAGGAAATATCCATACATGGTGGGCTTTTAAGGTTGTATAGATGCCAATCTGCTCAAAATATAACTGATATTACTAATAATCGAACAACTTTTAATAACTTCTTCTGGAAAACCTTTCAACAGAACTAACTTATAGACCTTTAAAATTTATACAAATGTTGATTTACCTTAATATATCTCTGCTGTCTCAAAAAGTAGAACATTTCACAAATTAAAAACTCTACAGAATTTTACCAATTTTGACAGAAAACATCCTGATGCAAATGCCCTTAAGTACTGGATAAATGATGGAGATGTATAGTAAAGGCAGATTAGACATCTTTGAAAAAATTGTTTTCATAATGTATGCAAGTCAATATATTCTTGGTCAATTGTACTTGCATTTGGTCATTGGCTGGATTGTAAAGCAATTCAAACTTAGGGATTAATGATGTGTGTTCAACTTTCTGTCTTTTATCAACATTCTCTTTTAGAATTTGTGTTTAGATCATTTTATCAGATGTATTTCTTGTAAGTGAAATAAGTTGGTATTTTGATGTGTCATGTGGATTACTGTAACCTATTTACATGCTCCACTGATTTTGGTAAAACTTTTTATTTAGCTCATTTTCTCAGGCACTGTTGCCCTTGGAGTCACACAACTTTATATGTAATTGCATCGTGAGCCTTCTGATCAGGTAAATATCCCCAGATTGCAGAATTAAACAAGTCCAGCTTTCTCACTCATTGTTGCTTGACCTGCGTTATTTATTCAGCCTGAAAATTGACTTGGTTAATGAAGTTGCAAGGGTCACCAATACAGTATGTGGATCATCTCCAGTAATATCTCTCTTTCCTATGATGGCCTCAAATGGACAGTTTAGCATACCATTTGTGGAAGTTTAATTTTAATTCTTCTTTGTACTCTTTATTTATGGCCATATCTGGTGGTTGAAACTGGTCTGTATATGAGGCAGGCACAAAAATCAAGTGATTCTGCTGTCTTTCACTTTAGTTAACATTGTTGTACTTTGTCAGCATTGGCTTCCTCTAATGTTGAGCACTCAAACAAATGCACTGTGTACATGATTGGTCTTGATATTTGTGCTCATAGATGTGTTAGCATTGTTTTAGTTTTGTTTACTGTGTCAGCTTCCAGTTGTTATTCACTCAAATGAAAACACAGAGTAAGTGTTGAACTTGTAAGGTCTTTGATTAGTGCTCATACGTATGCTAGTATTGTTTCTTTTCAGGTTATAGCACAAAATTAAATACCTACTAATATGCACAATTCATGTACCCACAAAGTGACTTTTTTTTAGCAAAACCACAAGTATTTTACTCTGTGAAAATAAATGATACTACAGTATTTGAATAAACATTTTCCTTTCATGATCTTTATAGACAGACAGATAATCATGGAGAGAATCCAAAGGACATATATACAAAATTAAGTATGAAATGTTATATATAATTTGACATTTGTGGCTATTAAATCATGAATTCCATATACATTTTGAATGCTAAACATTCATAATTTTCTTTCACATTATTTTATTTATTTGCAGGCAATGTTATGATTTTGAATAATGTCTTTGAATTCTTCATGCCAGTTGAAGAACAGTTAAAGTAAGTATTGATTCATGTGCATCAAGCTGCTATTTTGTGTCTCAGTAGCAATGAATATTACATATGCAAGACATGGCATTCACAAAATCTGTCTGATGATCAATCTCTTCATCTGTTTATCCATTTGTTCATGTGGAAGACTTTATGTCAAGTATTTGTACAATATAATAATAATAATAATAATTAGAAGCTCTAAGCACTTTACAACATTAGACAACACCTATAAGATAAAAAACATATAATGATATGATTACATAAACAAACACCAAGAAATTAGAAAACAAAAAAACATGCTGAGAATATTTAAGGTAGGAAACATTATTAGGTCTTTAAGTTTGTTCTTGCAGTCAAAATAAGTGAGTTTTGAGAGCACTCTTGAATGGGATAACCATGTCTTTGTGTCTAAGTTCAGTGGGCAATTCATTCCACGTTGCTGGGCCCTGGTATGCAAAAGAACGCTGTCCATATGACTTTGTTTTCATAGTGGGAATAATGAGTATACGATTGCCAGAAGAGGAGCGTAAGTATCTTGCTGGTGTGTACACATGGGTGAGGTCGGATAGGTATGTTGGACTAGAGTCCGACAGTGAAACGTAGCACAGAGAACAAATTTTGTGTTTGATTCTGGATTGAATGGACAGCCAGTGTAGGGTACAGAGCAGCAGGGAGGTGTGCTCTGATTGTGGTACTCTAAGTATGATCCGATCATCTGTGTTTTGAACTTTTTGAAGTTTCTGGAGCAGATATTGAGATGAACCAGACAGAATTGAGTTACAATAGTCCAGTCTTGAAAGTACTAATGAACACACGTGTTTTAGTGGCATCAACTGAAAGATATTTGCGAATTGAGCTGATGCGTCTCAGCTCAAGATATATATGCAGCCTTGCATATGTTCATGGCATGTTGGTGCAGTGTGAGAGTACTGTCCAGAGTAACACCTAGCTTTCGTACTGACTGTGTGAATTTAATGTTGGTATGGCTGATATTTATTGTTTGAGGTAAATGATGTGAATGAGAAAGTCTTTATGTTGTGATCAGAATGGCCTCAGTTTTATCATCATTCATCTGCAGCTTGTTACATGTCATCCATGATTTCACATCAGAAATGCACCTCTCTACACCTTGGATGGTAGCATCAACTTCAGTTGCGTGGCTAGATTTGTATATTTGGGTGTCATCAGCGTACAGTTGGTGAGACACTGGATGATGATCTATGACACTTGAGAGCGACTGAGTGAATAGAATGAAGAGAACAGGTCCAAGAACAGACCCCTGTGGAACACCACAACATAGATCAACTGGGCTGGAGTTTATTCCATTTGCAGATATAATTTGTGTCCTGTTGACCAAGTAGGACTTGAACCACAGTAAGGCTGTATCATGAATGCCAAATACATGCTGGAGACAGTGAAGCAATATATCATGGTCTGTTGTGTCAAATGCTGCAGACAAATCAAGGAGGGTGAGGACTGTAATCTTTCCGCTATCCAACGCAGAGAGAATGTCATTAACTACTTTTAGAAGAGTAATTTCAGTACTGTGGCAAGGGTGATATGCAGATTGTACATGGCTAAAAAGACTGTTTGCATTCAGATGAGATACAAGCTGGGATAGAACAGCCTTTTCTAAGATTTTTTTATATGAATGGGAGATTAGAAACTGGGCGGTAGTCCTTTAAATCATCATGGTCTAGTGTTGGTTTCTTCAGCAGAGGCTTTACAATGGCATTTTGAAAAATGATGGGAATTCTCTGGATGAGAGAGATGTATTAATAACATCATTTAGTGAAGGCAATACTGGATCTAAGCACTCAAGCAGCAGTGATGTTGGAATTGGATCAAGTTCACATGACTTTGGTGCACTCTTCATCAGGATTGTACGTACGAAATCCATAGAGACAGGTTCAAATGCTGCTAATGGTTACCACTCAAATTCTATATCCCAACTGTATGGTGACGACGAGTCAATTGAAATTGTGGTGTCAGGCTTATCTCTGATGGTTTGTACTTTGTCATGGAAGAAATTTGCAAACATGTCCAGAAGGTCGACTGGAGAGAAGGTAGTTGGAAGTGGTGTAGATTTGTTCCTTGACGTTATATTGTTAGTAATCTCATAGAGCTCTTTGCAGCTGGAACTTTCCATGATCTTAGTAGTGTAGTGGGCTGATTTCACTGCATGGACTATATTTGTGACATTCTTCTTAGCGGCTTCATAAATTTGCTTATGAATAGTGAGTCTGGTGGAAAGCCAAAGCCTCTCAGCTTTACGGCGGTCTCTTTTAGCAGTGCGAAGCTGGTCCCTAACACTGCTATACCATGGAGATCACTTCTGAATTAATACACTGCACTTGGTAGCTGGGGCATGTTTGTCGAGCAATGAACGCAGGCAGTTATCAAGTTGTTCTGCTGTAGGTGGTAAGCAAGTTGTTAGGTTTGCTTGGATGTCATACATTAGTTTGGTTCTATTTATCATACAGAGGTTTGTCTTAGTAGCAGATAAAGGTGGAGGGTTAGGGACTGATACGTCAAGATGGCATATAATGCAGAGGTTATCTGATGCAAGGTCATGGAATACCAGAGAGGACCATAGAATGTTATCATCAGGTCTACGAAGAATCCAGTCTAAAATGTGACCATGTTTATGGGTGGGTTGGTTAGCTGACTGTTTGAGATTGAAAACATTAATGGAATCTATGAGTTTTGATGTGTTTGGGTTTCCAGGACAGTCAAAGTGAAAGTTGAAATCTCCAAGAATAATCAGGTTGCCACCTGTCGAATTTCCATACTTCAGGAGATTCGGAAACTGCTCCAAAAAGAGAGATTCAGCCAGCTTGTTTTTTCTACTAGGAGGAGGGCGGTATAGGCAGAAAAAATGGACTGACCTTTGCTCCAGTGTGAGTGGTTTGGACTAGTTCAAACGATGTGTGGTTGAAATTGAATGTTGTGGTGTGGTTAAGATGTTTGATCATGGAGTTCTTTGTGATAACAGCAATTCCACCTACATGAGAGTTATGGGGGAACGACTTGATGGAGTAACCAGTGGGTGTTAGATCCGCACACTTGGGCTCATCGCCTGATTAGCCATGTTTCTGTCAGGAAAAATATGTCAATATTCTAGTCGTTGATAAAATTAACTATTTCTGTGCGCTTTTCCGGTGGTCCTACTGACTGGGCATTGAATAATGCAATACGCAGAGGTATCTTGGATAGTTGACACAAAGGTTGACGAATTAATAGGGATTTGAATTAGATATCTAAATTAACAGTCAAATGTTTTTTAAATTGTTGAGCCAAAATAAGGGAGATAACTGGAAATCTTCCTGTTCTACACCGGCCAGCTTTGAAACAACGATAATATACAAATATGGTAATAAGATTTGAACATTTAACTGTCTCACCTGTAAATTGTGAACTATAGTTTCATATATGGTTGAGGTGGGAAGAAAGCATTTTAGCACCAGTATTTGAAAAACAGAATGTAGATAACAAATAAAAACTAGTTGAATAATTGGTAATAGGGTGAAGAATAGCAGAGTTGAAGAGAAAGAGAAGATGCAGATAATTCATGAGGAAAACTATTTACATTTATTGTTTTGGTGAAGGAATTCAAGGATCTGGGGTTGGAGGAATTGATTTATTCTAAGTTCTACTGATCTGGATACATGTATATATGGGTTAGTAAGTGGATAAAATATGACTGTATAGATGTTTGTCACTTCTAACAAACATATTATCCATTCTGGATTGGCTGTCTAAATTAAACAAAACCTGATGCTAGGATATTCCTGCTTTGTGGTTGGTACATTTGGTCACCTGATAAACCCATACTGTTTCTACATACACCTTATGGATTGTCTGATTATTATTACATTTTTGGGGTACTAAATCTTAATCATACTTTTTATATTGTACCCATGTAATAACACCATATAATATCATGTAAGGCATCTGTTTCATATCTGAACTTTTATGCAGTAAATCAGCATTTTTTATGTCTGATAAAACATTAGTGCTCAATTCAAATGAAATATGTGAAGTTTATTAAATACTTTATTTCTGGCTCATCAGGGCACAAAAAATTTTAATGATTAATTTCATATGTTTAATTTAAAATGTGCTCTTATTTATGCAGAGTGCATCAAAGGTATAATTGTGTCTTGGGAAGTTTCAGTACTGTTAATCATGTTCAAATCTGGCAGAACTGGAACTCGTCTGAAAAACGTTTCATGAAAATTCCACGTCCTAAGGGCTATTCTTGTAAAATTTACTTGGGACTCTGGGAAGACACTATTAAAGTGGAATTGTCCACCCATAGATCATTTAAAATTTTGTATCATTTTCAAATGAACTCTTTGAGTAATCAGAATACCCTGGCATATATTTCTTTAGAGTTCCCTTCCTGGGGACCATATATGTTTAAATGGAATAGCCCTGGTTACCATGTATGTTTAAATGGAACTGCATTTGGTGCCATGTATGTTTAGATGGAACATCCCTGGGTATCATGTATGTTTAAATGGAACAGCCCAAAGCATTCCTTTTTATAGCTTGAAAGGAATCTTATCAAAGATTTATAATGTTAAAAAAGTCATTCATTTAATGCTTAACAAATTAGGGAGAATAACTGTTCATGAAATCGTATGAAATTAACAGCTGTATAAGTCTCTAAAGTTAACATTATGGTCTATCAAAAATAATCTTTCAGGATATGGAAGTTTTTGAGGCAGACACTGTGCAGAAAGGACACTTTGATTGTTGCTGTGCCCAGTCTTGAGAATTCACTTTCTTCCATCAAGGTAAAAGAGAATTATTCTTCCTTAAGCCTGCTTTTTTTGCTTCATTTTTTCTTTTATTTTCTTTCTTTTTTTAGAGAAGTCTAAGCCATTAAATTAGCTGTATCCCTGTAGTAAGGTAATTCATGCAATGGGCATAAACATATATTAAATCTACAGTTTTAATGTTGCCAGAACATAATTTGAAAGTTGTAATGATAATTTTCCTGATAAAAATTAAAAGCCTTAGGATACAGTGGAAGCCTGTATTTCTAAGCTATAACTTTAACAGGTGAGAAATCTCAGGCCCACTTGGGCCTCTGGTTCTAAGATAGACTGGTTTGTATGTTTTAGGTTTATTTCACACACAAGATGACAGTCCATTTTAAAGGAATAAGAGCCATTGAATTTGCATTAGGTGGAAGAATAAGACAAATATTAAAGTTTGAGATGTTGGTAAATTTGATGATTTTGTAAAAGGTGATCCATATTTTGATAATGCTGATTAGTAATGTTATAATAATGCCAGAAGAAATTTGTTAATATGCTAATCAATAGGTCCCCACTGTTACGCAAGCAATACTTAGAAACTAAAAGTTTCAGAAACTTAAATTAACAGAAACATTTTGATTTGCATGGACTTCAGTAATAAAACCATTTATTGCCTTTACTTGACCAAGTTATTTACCAGATAAATATCAGCAGGGGTTTTGGACAAAGTAGATAGCTGGAAACTGAGCCAACAGATGCCTTGCCTCCAGCTGCCCTTTCTCAACCCCAAGAATGACCAAATCAGCAAGCTTCCAGTTTTTTAAATGATCTTTAATGACTCCCAGCAGGAAAACATAAAAAACAGGTTATTGGGAAACCACACTGGCTGCTGGAGGTGCTCTGAGAACATGTTTTGAGGAGTCAGCAAGCAGTTGCTCCTAAGTTGGTGTTGTTTCTTCTGTTCCATCGGAGAACATGCCACTTATGATGAATTTATAGTGAGATTTTTCATGATCTCCATGTGAGCTTCAGCACTTTCCTCGAGCTATTAGTTTGGGTTTTGCCAAGTCATTGATTACAACTGAATGATGCAGCCTGTATTTCATTTTTCATGGCTGTATTTGTGCACCTCATTTAGGGTAAGTTCAAACTCTTCTTTAATGACAGCATTGTCATGTAGTGTCTTTGATATGTTGTCAATTATTCTGAGCTTTGTTTTTATCCAATATGTGGATTTCATCATGCTTTTTAATATGTATGGTTGCTGACTGATGAAATTTCCAGCTTAAAGTTGTGATCTCAAGGACAATTTCAATGGAGCAGCAATGATTGTTAACAATATTCCTATTCCTGTTACACTGGTGCCCAGGAACACAGCCATTAGTATGATGTTAACAGCATCCACCATCTTAAATGTGCACTTGTATTCTTTGTGTAGTGTGATGCTATTCAGCTTCTGTCCATAGGGTTTTAGCATTGATGAGCCTTTGTGGGTTTTGGAGTTTTGGATATATTTTTTTAGTTCATCTATATGCAGTGTGATATGAAACTTTAATTCGTCAGGGGAGTTGGTTTGTGTTTGGAACAACACCTTTAGCGGATTGTCTGTGCTGACATGCATGATTGTGGTAAAATCAGAGAAGCTAATGGTTTTGATGATATCACCAGATTCACAAGTAATAGTATTATTAAGGACTTTTAGTCATAAGTAATTGATGATTCGGCCTTGCTGCCAATTACTTTGATGAAATAAAGTGCATCTTTGTTAAAAACAAGCAATCAGGGACATTACATACTCTGACAAAATGTTGCAGATATGAGCTTATCGTCAAACACCACATTGCTATTGTGGTAGCTATTTCATCCCTTTTCACCTGGCTCTATTTCCGGTTTAGTAGCACCATCTTGGTAGTATCAATGGTTACCATCCAAAAAAAACAGGGTCATTGTTTATGTGAAACCCACATACCCAAACTGAAATTCTGAAATTACAGGCCCACCTTGTTCATATGAGAGCAGATAACATCAAACAATGCAGTTATATTTGTGATGACAAACACCAGTCACTATGCAAGAGTTGTATCCTCATGGAGAATTTTTTTAATGTTCTCCCAAATCTGGGATATTTAGTTGTAAGTGGCTTTTCAATTAGTGCTGGTAACCTCTAGCTGCAGTTCAGGTTCATCCTTTAGCTGATGAATGAAGTCTTGTTCCTCCTGGCATGACATTTCATCTTCCACTTTGTTTAGCTTCTGTGGTGATATGGTTTTCTAGCTCTGTAAGCTTCAAGAGGCTATTTACGAGTTTGCTACAAGTCCTTGTAAGTACTTCATTGAGACCTGAATCAATTACATCAGAAGGTTTTTAGGTGCATTTGTTGCCACTTCTTGCCTTCAAGTTCTTTTTTAATGATCTTTCAGAGATTGGTTATCTTGAAAACAAAGGTAATTTATACATAAAGCAAACAATTTCATTAGAAAAAGCTTTCTATTGACAACTATTCCAGATGTGACTATAAAAGGAGTATTTTGGCCATTAAAAGGTGCTGCCACCCTACCTCCTCTGTCTTTTCTGTGTCCAGCAGGGATGGCATCCCCTTCATTTCTCAGAGGTCTTTTGGTAACTGGTGCAGTTTTTGGACCCCATTGTTTATGAGTTATTGAGGGAGATGTGGAATAACCTGCCGTTTGTATTTCTGGCATCTTGTCCTATTTGCAGTTCCAGCAGTATGGTCTGGTAGGTTTGTGCAGATGAATTACCTGCCATTACGAACTCACATCTCTTTTTTGTGAGGTAGTAAGATGTGGTGAAAAGGAGCAGGTTGTAGTTACAATTCACACATGATGTCTTGCCAGAGCCTCCTCCACTGTAGAGATAGAAAAGGTGGTGTGTTCACAGCAGATTGTTGACCCCTAGGAGTCATTGAGTCTGGCACTCTATGAGCAAGTCCAGTAATGAGGTCTGGACATGTAGACTGCACTATCACTGGGGCCGGTAGCTTTTCACCCTTAATGTGCCACTGTCCCCGGGAACAATCTGTTGTTTTATTCTTGCTCCCTGTCAGGGTCTTTATATACAAAGGAAGTGCATTCACAGCAGATGAGTTTTTCATTTCCGTTGGCTTGTGAAACACATCTAATCAAGCCACAAGCTCTGGCTTGATGTAAATGGAGTCAATTGTAATCTGTCTGGTCTTGTAGAGAAACATCTGCAAAATGATTATAAGGTTAATAACCATGTTGCCAAGCATGGAAACCCAGAGGTGCGTGTAGTATGGCTGCAAGCCATCATTTTAAATAATGACCTGTTAGAGGGGCACCTATTCATAACCAAATAGTGAATTGGTTTTGCAGCAGATACACATGTGAACATCTAACTTGTCTTTTGTCATTAACCAGTCAGCAGTTTACACTAATGCCCATGATAATTTCACCTCTTTCCTTGTCATCTGGGAGTCATTCTTTGGTCTGTTGCTTACAGGAGATAATGGTCTCAGTCTCCTTGAAGAGCGTGAGCATACCCATCTTAACCATCAATCAGCTCCACAGCTGAATAAGGGGAGCCCAATGATGGTCAGTGCAGGCAGCCTCTGTTTCTTTAGGCCTGCTAAAGTGATGTTAAAAGCAAGGATAACTTGGTGGCAGTTGGGAACAAAGGCTCTAGAGCAGCTGTGCAGATTCCATGAGGTCTTGAGTGAGTGGTCCAGTAATAGCGATTTAGTTGTGAAGGTGGCCAAACTGTTTAAAGTATTGGGTACACTCTCCCAGGTCCAAGAAGCTGCCAGGGGGGCAGGTGGCCATATGAAGGCTCACAATCTCAGACACTTTGTAGCCATCAGAATTACTCCAAAGACTGCCATGTCCAGGCTAGACACATGCCCATTTGAATGGCTGCAGAGGTGGTCTTCCATTTCAGTATTAATGAATACTAGTGACACTTAAAGATTCTGGTCACCAATTCATTGAGGTTATCTGTGTACTTGCTGTAGGCCTTGATAATTTTTAGGTGTTTTACCCATTTTTAAAGTACCAACCATTGGCCAATATTAACTACTCCACAAGCTTACAGCCCAGTTTTTTTATCATTTCCTCCACCAAGAACCTAACTGCCTTTGCTTTGCTTTCAGTAATCAGCTGAAAGGTATCCTTGGCATCACCCTCATAGTACTCAACACGGCATTGCTCACAGAGCAATGGAAAGTGGAAAGTTTTTGGACAAGTATAGCTATTGTGGGTTATGAACACCGTTTACAGGCCCCCTTAAGAACTGCTTTTGCCACTGTTATGAATTTCATCACCAGCTGTGTTCTTTTTCATTTTAATTGCATGCCAGAGGATTCATTCCAGCCATTCCAGCCTGGCTATTTTATTGATGGTTGGACCTGTCTAGTCATTCTCAGTACGTTTTTACGAGGCATTAGCCTTGGAGGGTGTCATAGTGTTTTGCTGTATTCTGCACAGCACAGTTCAAGTTGCCATCCCTCAGAAAAGCCATGTTGATTGGGTAAAGCTCACAAGGGATTCAGGAGTCATACACTATTGTAGCCACTGCATAAGAATTCTCATAGTAAGGCTTGTTAATACCAGTAAAAAGTCCAGGTCTTGTATCATATGTAATTTCAACTATCTTTTTGTCCTTATGCTCTTCTGTCTTCACCAGATAAATCTGGTCTACTACCATCCATTTCCCCTCCTCCTCATCATCATCCTGAATGGCAAACTTTATGCAGATGAAAAACTTTTCACTAGTCAGAACAGCCACAAAAAGGAATGCCATGAATTAATTGGTCATTATGGCTATTTAATATTAGACAATCGCATCATACTTGATATCCTGTCCAAATGTCAAGATCTCCAATTGCATGCAGGTATTTTCCTTCAGTGCAAAAAGTGCCAAAGACATGCACAGTGCTATCTTCTTCAAATTTTTCTTGGCATTATGAAGATAATAATCAAGGTCAACATGCTATGATGCAACTTTGTGACAATCAGGGGGGACTCCTTCCTTGATTTCAACAGAGTGTAGGTGATCAAATTCCAGCCTACTATCTCTGCTGTCTTGCCTCAAGCTGAGCTAACTGTTGTTGGTCAAGCTCCTGCAACATTGTGTGACTCCTCAGATATGGAGATTTCAACCCAGTCAGTGGATTAGTCATGTAATACACTTTATCTCAAAGTAACCCACTTCTCTAAATGGAAGTTACTATACGTGTATATGCTAGATTTTTATTTCACATAATCCCACTTCCCTAAATGGGGTTATAATTTGCTTGTAGTTTGCATATAACTTTAATAAAATGCATCCTTGCCCCATCCTCATGCCTATTTATGTCTCTTGCTGCATGTAGACCACTGCAGCTAATACATATCCCATAATATGTCTATGTTCCAGTCCCATAACTCTAGCATAAATAAACCCCATATTCTCATCTAAACTTTGCTGCACATACACCACTAAGGCTGCAATGTTTACTGATGTAAACAGCTTAATTTAGTTTGCTGCCTTTAAATGTGTACAAATCTGTTGCCATATAAATGAACATGCATGTGATTGTCAGCCATAGAGTAACAATCAGTTCCAATTAAAAAACCCACATTTCTGCTTAACTGGTCTGTTTGGTAGGAATTTTTTTTTAATTCATTTCTCAAAAGTATGTATACTACCACTTCTGCTTAAATGAATTTGTTTAATGGTTGAGTAAAAAATGTTATCAATATTGTTGTAAAACTGAACATGTGGTGGAAATGGTCCCTCATTCAATACAACAAGGTAAGATTATCAAAATGAGCAAAGATATGGCTTTCTAATGTTATTAACACTTTTTGACCATTCATTTCATTGTCTGGTGTGATCTTTTACTTGGCAGGATTTCAGTCCCTTCTTGGTCTTAATGAGTAACAAGGTATGTTTACTGGCCTTACAAGTCAATTTGATATGTCAAGGAAGGCAACTCAGTTTTAGGTAAACTATTAGACTTGGCTGGTAACATGGTGCATAATGGGTAAAAAGTAGAGTATTTGTACTTTAATAAAAAAAATGGTGGCAGATATAGCATGACCCCGCTATAGCACACTCGGTTATAACACAAATTCACATATAACACCGTTGTGGCATGGCTCCCAAATTTTATATACATTTATTTTTTTCGGACACAAAAAAAAATCCTTTCTTAAAAGTATGTAAGAAATGTACAAAAAATTATTATCATTTTGGGGAAGAGACCACGCATGAATAATATAAGATGATCAAGGCGTGGCTTCTGAAATTTTACATGTATTTTTCTTGTACATGAAAAAATAGTTTTTTCTTCTTAAAAGTACAAGTTTATTCTGGAATCTCATAGGGCTTAGCCAATGTTGCAAACTGTGATGTTTTTACCTTATTGATGGCAAAATATAATATCTGCCAATTTCTTTTTATTGTTGACATTGTTGGCTGTTTAAACTTGTTTATACAACCATTGGTCTGGAGTGGAGAAAATCAGAGGCCCCATGAAAGGAAGCCACACACTTGATATAAAATGCACTGAAATTTATCTATTATTACATAAACAATTTCTTTGTCCATATTGACAAACCATCTTAACAGGGCATTGTTATATCATATCCTGCTTATGTTGACATCAAGCATGAGAACTGTATGTTGTGAGATATCCACCTTTTTTTTTTTTCTGGTAGTGGAGATCAACTGGAGAAGGCATTACCTCATAATCATTGGATTTTTGACCTCTCGCTAGTAAATAATATTTTTGCATAGACTTACATTTGTATGTGGATGGTAAATAAAATTCCTCGACTTTTCACTCAGAAGTAAAATCCTTCAGAACACTCACATTTTCTGTAGTAATCTGTGTCATCAGACCAGAACACCTGCGTCTCTATCGTCCGTTGACCCTTTGTTAAATTTCGGACGCATGCATGAAAGGCAGCATCACTCCGCTACCACAAATGTAAAATTAACCCACCCACCCCAGAAAAACAACATATTACTTGTTGGTCTGTTCATTAGGCAGAGAGGAACAGTAACTACAATTGACCAAACAATGGCCAATTCCTTTTTAAAAAATGTACCCAGATAAAATAGTTTGCTGAAATTTCAAAGAAAACATATTACCTTTGAAGTACTGATTGTTATGAAAACGTACTAAGCAAATGGGGAAAAAAATCAGTCTCAATCATGCAATACAATTATTTGATGTTGCCACCACAATAAGAAACAGGCATTTGTCTGGTTCTCTAAAGCTTCCCTTTAGCGGTGACTTCAATAACGCATGCTCCTTTCATCAAAGAAAGTCGACTACAATCTTCAATAAAAACAAAGAACTTTTCATCAAAGGAAGTCAGTAACAAACTTAAATAAATGCAGTGGAATATGATGGATTTTTTCATTGTCCAACGTGACTGGAACACGTTTACTGTGCCATGAAAGTTTCCTTTTTGCAGGGAAAAAGTTTATGCTTATGAATGCTACCAACGGCGACTTAAAATGCAAACTAACTTTTACCGACATGGGACATACTTGAAAGTAAATGTGCTTCATCATTCGTTACATGATTGTGCTATGTTTTTCCACCGAATTCAGACCTATATGACCTGTGACAAAATTATTGAATATTTTAAATCTCTGTATGCATATTTTCATTGGAATTACTTGTATTGTGGATTAAATGTATTTGATGAGATTTGCGGGTGAGTACATGGTGTTGATACTCTTATTCATGCTATACATTAGACATATATATATAAACAGTATACACGTATATGTACCAATCTGTGGTTCTCTAAATAAAGTAAAATATTATATATGACTTCTCTGTTTTCATGTTTTCACTACAGGTGTATTTCCCTTTAATATGCATTGATTTAAGATGGTAACTGTGCCAATGAAGCACATATTTTGCCACCTGCATTTATTAATCCCCCCTCTTGCAAATTTTTTGGGATACATGCATCATTTTCTTTAGCAAACTGACCTGGTTGCTTATAACACGGTTGGGTTCTATGGCTCCCAGCTACTGTGTTATAGCAGGGTCACACTGTAGTTAATTGTGTTCTCACGACCACCACAATTGTCAGATAGTAGTTATCCCACTTGGATATTGATGGTAATACATGTAATCGAAGAAAATGCCTTAAAAAATGAAACCATCACAATAATTCTTCAAATATTGTTTCTGATGGTACCATAATTTCTATGGCAACATATAAAGAAAATAAATTTTAGAAAAATGGATAACAAAAAGGACAATAAATAAGAATATGTATAGAGTTGTTCTTCAATCTGATCTTAAATAAATCAATATCAGTCAGTCCTCAGAGACATCAGCATTCTCATTGTGTTCATGGAGAATTTTGCTTAAATCCCACAGTTATGTGTATTACTCACAGAATCGGTTATATATAAGAAAACAAAATTATCACTAATTTTATTTCCCTGGATCAAAGTTTAAAATTCTTTTGCATCTTTGGAAAAGGATAGATATATGGTGATTATCAGCATATTCCCAGTCTTTTCTTGGGTTATTCACAAACAGAAAAGAAATAAAATAATTGTCTTTTGTTTTTAAATTTCAGTCTGATATTGATGTACACCGCTGGGTGAAAGAAGTTGATATCCAAGATAAGCTAAGGATGGGCAACATTGCCCTATATAAAACAAATGAAGAATCAGACTTAGATGCAATCCATTTATACCAAGTTTTGTGATAATGGTTACATTTATATGTGGAAAAGGCATGTATTAAATACGAAGTTTTAAATCAAGGTCGTTTCTTTTTTATTTTAAGACAATGGCCTTGTATTTATGGCTTCAGGAAGAAAATCTTTAATGCATATTCCCTTCTAAACAAAAGAAGAAGAAATTACCTGTTTTTAAATCCCATGATATTATATTTAATATCGGTGATTTTTGCACTATCCCAGCTGGAACTTTCTAAATGTCTATACTGACATCCTTATGTTAATATTCTCAGATGCACCACCAGATCAAATGTCTATTAATTGAAATGTGCGTTGAATTTAATATAAAAAAACAGCATGGCTAATGTTTTTGTAGAAAGCTTGAAAAATTAAGCATTTTTTAAAACAAAAATGCATTCATGTTTTTGATATTATAGTATCTCATCCAATATAGAACAATTATTGTTCTCCACCAGATGAGGTATCATTTTTTTAAAAATTACTTTCTATGTTTTGTTACATATTCATCTTTCTGATTATTGAGAAAAATTTAAGGGTTGGAGTTGAGCAAGGTGTGTGTGTACAGAATTTTAAATGTTTCTTTAAATCAGAACACTGTAAGCTCAGCCCAGCTTTTGACATCGAGAAATTAAAAATGTCCATGGGATCACAAAAAGACAGTTACAAGTATAAAATTTGAAGAGAACAAAAAGTAAAATATTTTGAAGAACAATACCTGTTTATTGTGACAAACTTATAAAAACATGAAAACAGTGTACAAAAAAATAAATACTATTTAAATACATCTATTCAGTAACAACCAACTTTCCAGTAAAAACATTGTAAATCATCATAATTAATGTTCAGCATGATTCATTAAACAAGTCAACCTAATATATCCCTAAATATTCAGTAATAATGGGTTGTATTAATAAACATAACAAATGTTCTGTAATTGTGTATAAATATTAGTTATATATACCTACTTTTAACACATTAACCCCTAGCGACGACTTAACTTGGCAGGAGGTAGTAGCCTACTGCCGAGTTCTGTAGCGTTATGGTCATGCATGATACACTAAAGTGGTTGGTATTATAGAAAGGTAGATAGATGTAGCTCTACAATGATACCAAATAATCTGGAATATCTAGTTGCACTACAAAATACAGATTAAAAACCTCATTTTTTGGACCCGACTTTTTTCTACCCAAAATTTGCCAGTGGTCGGAATCCGATTTTGTGTCCAGATTTTAGACCTTCTGGTCTCAGATATAAGGCAAACTGGTATGAACTGCAAACAGACAGATGAGCCTTTGCAAAAAGTAGGATAAGATGGGCATTTGGAATAAAGAGTGGTCTCGATACAAAAATAATGGCTCCGTTTAGCAAAAAAACAGAAAAAGAACTCCAATTTTTACCCTTCTGCTCATGCGTGAGTCAAATAGCCAATGAAAAATGATGTTTCTAACACAACTAGGCAGTATGTTATTGAAAGATCACCGGGGATTTGGTGTTTTCGGATCTATTCAGAAACAGCCTTCAAAATGTGTTTCCTACTCGATTTTCAGGCGAAAATGACAAAAACCTCCAGGGGTTAATGTGTTAAATTATAATACTGATAGAAGATTTTTAAATGTTCTAAATTGTTTTGTTGAATTTACTGGATATCTAAAGCTGAAGTGAATTATTCCAAATCTTTGGAAGATATTTCAATAAACTACAATCAGATTTGGGAATATAACAAAATAATGACAGTTTACAAAAAAGTGTGTGTAAAATTCCTAATTTGAAATCAGTGTTTAAAAATGTGGGAAGTGTGATTCAAAGATGGGGAAAAGGTGCAGTTACCAAGAAAAAGAACCCATAAAATTCACAACAAGTATACCATTATTACAGTTACAAAACTAACTCCTGAACTGACTAATATGCACAAGCATAACTCTTGTAGGATATGACAAAGTAATTGAAACAATTCATCTCAAGAGAAATACTTGAGCAAATCTGACTCAGTTCTATGCTAATACTTTCAAATTGTCCTCACATAGTTCATAAACTATTCAATCCTTTTTAAGACCCTGTCTTGAGCATCAACATGAACTAAGAAATGAATGTGAGACTAGAGTGCCAACATGTATTGTCACATATGACTAACACAATAACAATTCAGTAATTCACTGCTATGGTTAATTTCCTTCAGAAAAGGTAGTAAAAAATGGTGCTCAAGTAAATTTACAAAATCCATCGATTAGAAGAAAAAAACTTCATCAACTGACTAGATGACTTTTGCAGATTAAAAAGAAATGCTCATTTAAAAAATTGTTGGTTGCTTAATTTTCAATCCATTGGTAAGAAAAAAACTAAATAAACATTAAGACCAAAAAACTGAATAAGTCAAAAGGATTCAGAGTTATCTGGCCATGTAACCAGCAGTTATGTGAACCCATATGTTATATAAAGTAATCTTAATTCATATGATTATAAGTATATCCAAGAAGACATTGGGTAGAAAGACAGTACATTATTTTGAGCAATATTAATTATATATATACAGCTAAGGAGCCCAGTTACTAATTTCTGTTGCAAAAAAATACAGAAAATTATTAATGGAAGGTGGTGTATCATTGCAAAAACTTTCAATCAACAAACATGTAACAGCAAAACATCCTGAATTATAATAATGTATACAGTCCATATGTATATTGTTTATTGAAGATTCTACCTTTTTATTCACATTGTGAGACAAGCTGAGCAATTTCCCTGCAGCTGAAAGTATGATTAAAAATTGATCTGTAAAAGAAAGCTAAAAAAAATTCTTGAAATTTACTTATAACAGAAATACCTTTAAAAACCATTTAGTTTCTGTATTGCATTCCACAAGGGCACTTGAACAGATCACAGACTTAAACAAATATTACATAAAACATCTCTGTGCATCTTGATACCTTGTGCATTGCAAACTGTTGATATTATACTCCTTCCAAATCTGATTCCTGCCTCATCATCAGTTCACTCTGATACCGTGAAGCCTCATGGTGGAAAGGAGGATGAAGTAATTCTGCCCTGACTGGCATCTTGCACTTTGAGTCGACACGGTTCCGATCTTCAACATTATATCTCATCTGTTCTCTCTTATCTAAAAACAGGTTCTCATCATGCTCATAGTGAGGGTTTCCTCCCAATTCTGCATTCTGCAATGTCAAAGTTATAAAAGTCGGTGGAAACTGAATCAATATAAATGCATTTAAAGCTCAGTTTTATTAATTCTATAGTTTTGTATTTGGGGCTTTACAATGGAATATTTTCTCTGAGAGCTCTATGTTTGAAAAGTTTTCCACAATCCAAAACCTAAATAACAAATAATATTTTCTGGATTAAAGGAATAATTTCATTACAAAAATGCAGTGTTCCTTCATCATAATGCTGCTCAGAGAAGCCATAAAGGTGTATTATGATAGTGGCAAGGTTGTCTAATAGTGGAGTACATTACAGAGAAGCCATAAAGTTGTATTATGATAGTGGCAAGGTTGTCTAATAGTGGAGTACATTACAGAGAAGCCATAAAGGTGTATTAAGATAGAGGCAAGGTTGTCTTACACTGTGGTACACTATCTCTGTCCATGTGGGTTTGAGTATCTGGCTTGGACAGAGTAGGTATGTGAGAAAGCTCATCAGTAGCTTCCCGTTTGTCAGTGGTTCTTACCTGGGCTTTCCTGGGTTCTTCCTCCAACGGTTATACTGGCTGTCATGTATAGCA
Source organism: Sinohyriopsis cumingii (assembly GCA_028554795.2). Taxonomy (NCBI): domain Eukaryota; kingdom Metazoa; phylum Mollusca; class Bivalvia; order Unionida; family Unionidae; genus Sinohyriopsis; species Sinohyriopsis cumingii. The sequence goes on from CM068825.1 coordinate 82,957,019, forward strand.
TATCATGTGCTGAGAAATGGCATTAAACCCCAAAACAACAAAAACATTATACCGTGGTTGCTTAGTATTAACACTGTAGCTTACTATTAACACTGTGTACTATGATATTGTCAAGCTTGCCTTTGGGATGCTGTATATTATACAGTGTTCACGGACTGTAATATTATTCAGGGGACCCATCAAAGTTACCATGATACAGTCAAGATTGCCTAAGTGTACCATGACATAGTCAAGATTACCTATGGTAGGTATATTGTACAGTGGTACCTGACTATAGTACTGTTCACGGGAGCTATAAAGTGTAGTGTGATATAGTCAGGATTGCCTTAGAGTGGGATACATTATGCTATGTCTTAATATAACACTGTTCAGGGGAGCCATAAAAGTATACCATGATGTAGTCAAGGTCATCTTATAATTGGGTACATTACACTGTCTCATTATGACACTGTTCAGGGGAGCCATAAAAGTGTACCATGCTAAAGTCAAGGTGCCTTACAGTGGGGAGTGTTGGTCACACTGTAATACTGTTCAGGAAAGCCATACAAGTGTACCATGATGTAGTCAAGGTCGCCTTATAGATGGGTACATTACACTGTCTTATTATAACACTGTTCAGGGAGCGATAAAAGTGTACCATGATAATAGGTGGGATCACCTAATACTGGGGTACATTACTATAATATTATTCAAGGGAGCCACAAAAGTATATCATGACATAGTCATGGACATATTATACTGGGGTACAATATACACTGGTACTTCACTATAATACTATTTAGGAGAGCCACAAAAGTATATCATGACATATTCATGGTCATATTATACTGGGGTACAATATACAATGGTACTTCACTATAATACTATTTAGGAGAGCCACAAAAGTATATCATGACATATTCATGGTCATATTATACTGGGATACAATATACAATGGTACTTCACTTTAATACTATTTAGGAGAGCCACAAAAGTATATCATGACATATTTATGGTCATATTATACTAGGGTACAATATACAATGGTACTTCACTATAATACTATTTAAGAGAGCCACAAAAGTTTATCATGATATAGTCATGGTCAAATTATAGTGGAGTACAATATACAGTGGTAGTTCACACTCACATTTCAGTGGAGCCATAAATATATGCTATGATATAATCAAGATCACCTTATAGAGGATACAATTTACAGTGCCACCTCACAATAATATTCTTCAGGGAAGCCACAAACATATATCATGGTAGTCATGGTCATATTATACTAGGGTACATTATACAGTGGTACCTCAATATAATGCGCTTCAGGAGAGCCACAAACATAATGGTATCGTCAAGGTCACAATATACTGGGGTACATTCTACAGTGACTTATCACTACAGCTCTTCAGGGAAGCCATTAAAGTGTATTTTGATTTAGTCATGGTCTCATTATAGTGGGATACTTTATACAGTGGCCTCTCATTATAACACTGTTCAGTGAAAAACCATCAAAGTATACCATGACATAGCCAAAGTTGCCTTTTAGTAGTTTACAGTATACAATGGTTTCTTGTTGTTGTTGTTGTTGTGGGGTTTAACGCCATTTTTCAGCACACGATAGGCTATACATGGCGGCCAGTATTAATGGTGGAGGAAGAACCTGGGAAAACCCCCGGAAAGAACCACCTACCCACGAGAAACTACTGGCAGGCTTTCTCACATACCCACATTGGCCGAATTTGAGACTCGAACCCAGGCAGACAGAGGTGAGATGGCAGTGAATCCATAACGGAGAGCGCTTTAGATGACTTGGCCACTCAGGGCCCCACAATGGTTTCTAACTATTACACTATTTGTGGGATCCATTAAAGTAAAGCATGATATCGGAAATTGTTTTATCATAGAGTACATGACAAAGGTTTAATTCAACTACCACACTGGGTTCCATTGCCATGGCTGTATGACGTCATGTATAATGTTATATTGAGGTATTTTATAGTGAGGGAGCACTGTATTGGGAATTCTTTTATTTCTGAGGGTATTATTTATCATGGGTCTACAACAATGACCTTGATATAGGTACCTGACACTGTGGATATGACTTTTCCAAACATGACATTCATGACGTTTACATGGTAGGGTCTTTCAATTTGTGCTCTATAGTGACCATGAAAGTCATAAAAATTACTACCTTATTGATATTATTAAGTTCATTGTAAAACAAACATAATAATTCAACAGATCAACAGAATTTTGATAGGTTAGAAAAATCATATAGTGATAATATCTAAAAATTGTAAGGGACTTTCAAAGTAGCCAGCACAATAAAGTGAATTAGTCATTAATTCTGCTGTTTTTATGTATGTCCATCGCATAGTTTAAAAATAAAGTTCATACAATTAGTAGTCTCCAGTTGTTCTCTTTCATTCCTTGAAAAAGATTAAATGTTTAAAACAGCTCCCAATATTTCATATAGGGACTGGGGGTGATTAGATACCCCCAGCAGATGGGAGGGTACACCTCCACATCCTTTCAGTTATCACTTTCTAACAGTACTTAATTGGAAGTGAAGGTGACCCTCTGCGGGATACAAATCTGACAGATCCCAAAACCACCTAGAACCGAATGAATCTCTACAAAATCAGCACTTCTATCCAATTCCTCCACAACTATAGTGATTAAGGTGATATAAAGAAAAAGAAAACTCCACATTCTGGTTTCATAATGCTAACAAGCCAAGCGTTTGCTACTATCTAAATCTCTGTACACTTTAACCTATCTGAACATAATAAAATCTGTATTCTTTGTCAGATAATAGAAATCTAATCTGATACAAAGCTGTCTAGTAGCAATATTAATCAGAAAGATGGAGTCACTTTTATTGGATTTACCAATTACATACTCTACAGCTGGTAGAGACCAACATCTCTTTAAATGAGAGTCCAGGCATTTTCAACCAATATACCTTTAAAATGAGTTTCCTGTTCTTCATATCTGTCTTCCATTCCTGGACATACAGCTTGGGTACCACTGGATGGAGCCGGGAATAGTTTGGTATCCTGGGGAAAGAAAATGTTTTTCTTACCATCAAATAATATTAAAATGCTTTTCATCTCCTTAAGTCTTTACTTTGTTAAAGTATTTCTCCTGATTAAATTTTGTATGTAGATCTCTGTCAACCTATTGACCTCACCCACACCAGTGTTCCATTACAAACCTACCAGTATACTTGATGATATTTTCACATGTTTTGAAAATATACAAGGTAGGCCCCCAGGGTTTATCAGTGGAAAAAATGCTATATGATACAACACTGGTACATGGCATACAAGTTTCTCAATGCAGTACAGCATAAGCTATATTCTTATTAAAGCAAGCATTAGTATTAAATTTTGATATTACTAAATAAAGTGGAATCCACTAAGGGTATTATTTACAGTTTGGTTTCAAACTGTAGTCAGATATCACATTTTTTCCAGATTTAAATCAATGTACTATTTTCAGTCCAAATTTCCGCACACTGAGCTAAATGTATTTATACTTTTACATAAAGAAATTTGATTTTAATTAACAACTAATGCAGGTTCCAAGAGTTATATTAATAATGGGTTCCAATGTACTCTCAATGCAATGTTTATCTAACACCTTCAGAATGTGATTTAAAATTTAGTGACTTAGGGCCGTTCCAGTAAAACATATACCCCCCGGGGGGAAGGCACTTTCAAATTCAACCAACCCACAGCAGAAGAAATTTTAAACAATTATGATCCACCGTCAGATATGTTTTATTCGAAAACACTGCCCCCTACAGAAGCATATTATTTTAACATAATTTCTGGCTATGGGTTTGTGGGCAGTAGAAGCGATTTTAATATTGGGTTGGGGACAGAAGCGCTTTTAAATGACAGCTTGCTGGAGGTAATCTACTGAATTCTAATAGATCATATAATCTAATGCATTTTTTTATTTGTGTTCATTCATTATAATCAATCTTTTGTCCTTTTGTTTGTTTGTCTGTCAGCCATGTATGTCTCTGATACTGTGAAATCACAAATTTTCATGGTGGCTTATTATTTGTATATGTCATTGATCAGTCCTTTAATACCTACTAATTTAACATCCATGAATACAGATTTTATTATAGGGATTTCTATTCTGATACAGAAATCATGAATTTGTATCCTTACTAAACTGTGTGTTTACTAAAGTGATCACTATGTTTTGCTATTTTTCTTTGTTCTCAGGCATGCTGCTTTTGATTAGAATAATAGTTTAATCTTGTATTGCTTTAAATGTGTGGTCAGATGCTATGATTCCTTGTTATTATTTTTTTCAATAAATGTTTTGGTAAACTTATAATACATGATTTGTCAGAAAAAACCCATTAATGCATGTGAAAGTGATGTTGCATTATTTCTGTCTACTTTTACACTATATCATTTCTTGTAAGAACATCTTTTTCAGTTACTGATGTCTTATTTTTATGCCTTGTTGCAAGACTAATATAAAGTTATATAAAAAAAATATAGCAAGTCAAACATTTTTATAAGTTAGATTTTTAAAAATGGATGAAAGTCAAGGAATCCATAAAATCAATGTCATTGCAGTTAATTGTATTGTCAACAGCAATCTTCATCATCACTGATGGCCTAGCAGTAACATTCTGCACTTTCAATTCAGTTGTCACAGGTTCTATCTCCCACTTCTAGTCTTTCAGATGAGACTTATACCTATGGCCTGAGGGGCTTTCATGGCAGAGTGGTATAGGGGGTTTCACGGTTACAACAGAGTTACTGATTGAAGCACCTAAAATTACCTCCCTTAGCTCCAATGCGCATGCCTACAAAAAATTTCCAGTTCCAGATAGTTCATCGTTCTACACTTGGTTAGCGAAACATAAAGTCAACAAAGGCAGGAATCTTAGCTGTACTAAGATCATTATGGTTAAACTAATGAATCAATTATATATGTCAAACATCTTTTGTTCATACTAGGATAATACTTACAGACATTAAATCAGATAATTAGATTCAGTGTCCATACTTACATTATATCAGATAAAATGATATCAAATAATTAAATTAAATACACTGTCCATACCTGATAATATAGATTCATTATCCATAATTTCAGATACATATTAAGGAACATTTCACTTTGCTCTCCGATTTGAAACATTTATTGCACATTTTTGGCTATATAACTTTAACGAAAACAATCTCAACAATTTGCATTTTTCATATGTTGATATTGATATATCCTTCTTTCTCAGTTACTTTCGCAAGGCTAATAGTGCGTTTATAACACGAGTTAAGAAAGTTATAACACAAGTTCGATAAGAAAATTATAACACGAATTTGATACATCAGCTGATTTGTAATGCTGAATATTTTAAACCAGAAAAGTTTTCTTTTTTATTTATAAAAATGGAACATTATTTTAATATATTCTGAGTAACTTAACAAAGCAAAGTAACTATCATAACTATAAAGGAGTGTAATTCATGCAGACGGAATATTCATTCATATTTGGGTGTAAATATCATACAATATTCAGATTAAATAACATGCCCAATGACGTTTTTTATTTGTTTCATTTTCTTTTTGACTTTTGAAACATCAAGTATCGGTCGGTACATGCAATAACTTTCAGCATGATTTTTCTTTGCTTATGCTGACACATAATAACTCTCAAATTTGCTGGGCTCTTTAGACAACATTTCTGATTGCCACCAGCAAATTCATATAGAAAAGCCTTCGTAAAATTAGTTTAATTCTGTTTAACTTGCCTTGCATCAAGTTTTAAAGAACTAATTATTTCACAGATTCCATCCTATTACTTTGGTTCGCCTTTTTAAATCAATATTGATCCACATGACCGGATGTGAAATTGCAAACAGTATGATTTAAAAAAGAGACTGCTTGTAAGAACATGCTCTACAAGTCAATAATAAATGGATACTCACAAATATTCATATTTGTTGTCTTTATCTATCAGTCACTCTTTCTATCATAGCATCATTTTTACTCATTTTTAACCAGAAGTATGTTTATGTAATATACGTATGCGAACACACATTCATTTGAGGATATACATACCCATGCACCAGATGAAATGAGACAGACATACAGACAGACAGGCAGATAGGTGAGAGACACAAATGTCCTATACATGCAGTGTGTCTAACATCAATATTTCTCCAAACTGTATACTCTAAAATTTCCAACCGTTCAAGGAAATAAAATTAAAATAATCACCAAGGAGACTTGTATGTGCGCCTGTCTGTTCAAGAGTGGTTGTCATTTGTGCATTTTGAAAAAACTCGAGTCATTTCATGAAAAATATAAGGAACATTAACAGAGAAGCAACAGTCTAAAGCAATAACAGGACCTTAAGAAATTATAAAATTTTTCTCGTCATTCAACCTCCATTAACTGCTATGATTGAAGCTGTAAAAAATAAACAAAAAATAAACATATTTTCATTATTGTTCAAGCAAGATAAATTGCAAGAACTTTTTACGTAGATATACACTTTTGCACAATCAAAAAATACAAACTAGAGCATAAGGTAATAATGGAAAGATAATGAAGTTCTGAAATGGGCAGAGAATATTTATTTGAAAGCTGGGAGCAGCGCAAATTAGTGAGAGAAAAAAATAAAAGATGTAAAAACAATTGATCAAATATTGATAGAATTTCTTTTTAAGACAGTGAGATATCGATCCTGCTTGCATAATGTGAGCAGTCTGTCACATTTTCTTGATCTACATATGCCATCTTAATTGACTGAACTATCTGGAAGTGAGTTGCACCAAGATGCCCTCTGGTGTTTTCAAGGGGAGATACTAACTGTCAAACCCCCTATAAGATGCTTGTCTTATGATACAGATCTGAGGGGCTTCCATGGCAGTGGTACAAGATACTTGTCATGTGATTACTTGCCTCCAATGTGTAAATGAGAATGTTGCCAGTTACTTGTGGAAGGTCAGTGGTTCTACATAAGTGGTGTTTGGTGTCTCAAAAGGACTTGGATTTTCTTCAGCAGTAAAACTGGCTGCCATATATAGATTCTCTTCATCTGAAAATGGTGTAAAGGCCATAATGATCTACCAAAACCCGAGATTTCATGTCTAAATGACTTCGGCTGTTGGAGATAAACATCAAATCAACACAGGCTCCATGTGCCCAAGTGTACTAAGGTGCTTGCTTTTACATCACTTGCACATCTCACAGAGTGAGTTAGTGTCACAGATCAACCAATTTAGGTTGGTTGTCTTTTGGGCTTCTTCCTCCACCTAATATATTGTTAAAATATCAACAAAAAAAAACAAATCAAACCAAACTAAATCAACCAACTAATCAACTGTGGCAACAGCAGCAAAGGTACTAGTCAATCATTTTTGCCACAGCTGTATAAGTTTATAACTTTTGACTCGAGTAATTTTTGTAGAAAATTTGAATATCGTCAATTATGCCTTTCTGACAGTTACCTAAAAGTCATCATCAGTTGGTACAAATGGATTTTTCATGGTGAGCATATGAGACGGAAAAGTCTTGAGCAATCCTGCATCACACACTGCCGAAAAGTTTACATTTTAGCTCACTTAAATTTCTCTAACAATGTTCATTGTTCCAACTAGAACTGGTATAAACTATTCAAGCTATATCCACCAATATCTGGAGATATGCGTCTGTAATAAATATTTGTAACAAAGTATGAGAATGCATCAATGTTTTTCAATGATGCATTTGAATTGAGCAACAACCACAATCAACAAACCAAAAAATAAAATTATTCACATCTCTCAGGCAGAAGTACAGTGTATACCGGTAATCATAATCTGCCAAACAAAATTCCAACCGTACTGATTTAGTGGACATAATCACCAGAATGGACAGAAACAGACCAGAACAGATATAACCAGAAGGTTAAAATTGAATTGATACATCTTTTAAATAGCTAAATTCACATTGGTTTAGTTAACTGTACACCCTTTATTGTCTTCCCTTTGATGTAATTTCTTACTGAAGCTGAGAAAATAATGTTGCACACATAACAAAAGAGGCACATTTCCACCCATTATTGTTTTTATTATACTTCTCCATTCCAGTCTGTTCTTATGATCTTTGCCTCCCCACCACATACTGTTTGTCTTGTTTATGATGTGTATCTAAATTTGTCAGTTACTTTTCCTGCTACTATACTAATTGTCTGTGAATACGCATATCAATGTGAAATGCAACGGGGAGACTAAATCCAAGATTGAAAACCTCAACATTTCAGGATGTACTCTGCTTGGATTCATGTTTCTGCACAAAACTCAAGAATTCAGGACTCTCTGTCCTAATTCAGTTCCCACTGTAAGCCTGTGCAAACACCATGATATTAAAATTCATTAACTTAAAATTTTGAGTGCTCATGATCAAATCTGTATCAGTATAGACACATCTATGATGACAGCTTTTGTGAAAAAAAAACCATAACATCTGCACTGTTTTCTGGACCTACACAAATTTGAAATGTGTGATTTTAATACTGCAGCAAAGAGTCAGCTGCTGATTTCAGTAATGAGTCTTTCAAACTTGGGTCTGTAAAGGGACGGAAATTATGTTAATGAAACAACACCCCTCACTTTGTTCAGTTACAAGTAGGATAAGCTCCTAAAAGATTCTTTTTACTAAAATCTTTCTTTCATTATCAACCAATCAGTGACAGTCAAACCCATATATACTCTATTTTATCTTCAGTGGTTTACAGTATGGTTCTCGTTCTTTCATATTTGTAATGAGTCATTCAACAACTCTCAATGGTTGTAAGCCTTTTTCAACCATGCTGACTGGACACATTGTAAGATAATGTTCAAGTAACAGAAATACCATGGGCTAACCAGAAACCAATAAAATCAAATAGTCAAGTTATCTCCCCTGCAGGGATGCTGCCAGAATTTCAGGATTTACTCTAAGTTTTGTTTGTGTGTGATCTCCAATGAGGGAGTGGTGGCAGGAGGAATAGCCATTGTTAAATATCTCCCTAACACTTAAATATCTGTCAGTCTTTCTTACTGTTCCACTCTGTTAAGGCTCTACTGAAATCAAAATTTTTCGAAGAAATGTCATCTCTAGTTGTATAGCGATTATTACTGTGATGTCATTGGGCATGGTCACGTAGTTGTGGTGGGGTCTTGATTAGGATGGCAGAAAGACCATACGCTTACTCCATATTTGACAGCTAATTACAATGTTGTCAAAAGAATAAAAAAATAATTCAGTTGGACTCGGATACTTGATTCATAGTCAATGAACAGGTTGTAAAATTGATGTGTTTATTTTAGAGCTATGTTCCTCCATCACATTCAAGATCTGGATATACCAAAGGTGAAATTAGTACAGTTGCATCCTAAACTACTATCATGGCTACTTCAAATGTTATTTAATGTGAGACTTTAATGCAAGAAATCGTAGCTTCAGTAATTTTTGGGTTAAAAAATTAATTTCTTCTCAAACAACTCAATTTGGTGCAGATTACATTGTTTTATTATGATACTGTGAGAATTCTTGATGTGTAAAAATTGTGCAAGAAACGAACATCAGAAAATTATGACTGGGAAAATACTGATAGGAATATATAGAAATAATATTATTATTTAAATAGAATATGTGGTGACAATATGAGCGCTAGTTCTACAACTTTGCAAAATACAGTGTACATCTTATACAACTATTCTGTTGTTTCTAACAACACTGTAATATGGCAATAATTTCTGCCCACTTTTTACTTTAGTCCCTTGCTAATTAATAGTTTTAGATTTTACAACACTAAGCACATTTTACCTTTGGACAATAACACATCATTACAAATATTTAGATTGCAAGAAAATAGTAGTTACAATTTTATTCAAAGCACTGGTAGCAGTAAGACTAAAGGAGATGGTAAAAAAAAAAGAATCAGGATGATCAGATTAGTAGTGTAGTAAAGAATCCATATATCAGAATGAAATAAAGTATTTTTTCATCAATTTCATCATTAGTTAATGACACTAATTCAAAATGTAGTGTACTAGATAGTAGACTTCTTTAGTTATCCAATTTGTAATACAAATACCAAATGATGGCTTGGAACCAAGTGCCAAAAGGTCTGCAGAAAATACCACCATGATCAATATATACATAGGAAGAACCGAACACAAACAGGACAAATTTTATCCATCTTGCTTTGAGTTTACACATATCAGTCAGTCTCTTAAGTTTAATATCATTTAATTTTTGCACATAGAGAGCATATACTTCATTTGGTCATACATACGCATGATATAAAAGTTTGTCTCTTTATTCTTTTGTTGCCATAGTGGTTCTGCCAACTAGAGATCTACAGACACTTAATTATGTTGTATGGGGATTCTCTGATGTTCCCTATAAGCATTAATCTGTTAACTGTTTCTGAGTTTAATACAATCCTCCTCCTCTGTGTATGAATATTATTCTGTGCTATGAACTCCTTTCATTGCCTGCTGTCTGAAACGCATATGCATAACTAGCTTGAACAAGTTACTGTTCTTTATGATTGTGCAATTTTCAACATCTCACAGGTATGGCCCGATGGGTATTCTCTCTTGGATATCTCTGTTCCAAACAGAAAAGTTTTGAACCAGAGGTCTCGTTAGGATTTTAAAACTAAAAGAGTCCATGGCTCCGATTTTGGTAAAAATATGAGTCCCACCAGCAAAAGTTGCAGTCCCCTCCCAGAAAACTATGCAAATTATAAGAACTATTGGTTGCCATAAAGTTTAATTCCTACATTCTTTATAACACTGACATAGCTCTTGTTTGTCCATCAGAGTCAGAGTCTGAATTTTTTCGATCCAAGGAAGGTCTTATTCAAAGCACTAAGCTAAGCGTCACACACTTTCTTACACCTGGCTACTGTCCCTTCCAAACTATCAGTTCTAGCAACTTTAGCACTCTCTTGGATCTCATTACAATCTTCATCAATTTGCCGTTGAACCCCAAAATGCTCATTCAAGTCTAAGTCTCAACATGTCATGATTTCTGAGGTCATGTGCACTGCTTATTCCATTACACTCGGAAATGAACACAATAATTAAAGCGGAAGTTGTTTGTTTGGTGTACCGTTATAAATGACCACATGTACAACTCTGGGTCTTTCTGCCTCTGAATTCAAGTACTGTAAATATCAGTAGATTTTCCCACCCAGCTGCCAGTCAAAGCCTTTGATCTTGCCACTCAGCTATTGCATCATATTCCTTTGATGTACTCTTATAATGGTGACGTTTGGTGGGGGGGGGCTTTCAGCCACTAAATTCTGTCATTGTAAATATCAGCACAGCTAACTGATCAACACATTTTCCCACTATGCAGGTGACCAAAGCAGGACTGGCAAGTCTGAATTTACCGCCCACCTATTTCATGCGTACGGAGGACTCTTGCCTAAATGATTTTCTGCATCCCCAATATAAAACAATTGGCGTCTAAAAGTTCACTACCTTGAATCAGTGCTTTGCTGCCTCTTATGCCAGATTTTTCTCTTCCATAATGCTGTATTAGGGTTTTAAGTCCAACATTCCCATAGTCTGCTTGTTCAGACATGGGTATCTTGTATTTCCAGTGACATTTTCCCAATGTCCAACAGACTGATATACATGAAATTCATTGTCATCATAATTCCAAGCAGGAGGATATAACAGCAAATTATCACAAGGTTTACAGCAAATATGGAAACGTTCACCTAAAAGTTATGGAAAATTCAATACCAGAAGCAATGAAATGCTGACAGTAAAATCTGTTATTTTCATTTATCTTTTAGCTTACTGCTTGTCATATTCTCTACCATATTGGACCTAGTACAATAAATGTGGCAATGATTCACTCCAGCTTTATTTCAGGAGTAAATAAGATTGCATTTTTTGTTCTGCTGTGACAGCATTAACTAAAGCCATAACCAAATGTTCACAACAGTGACTCTTGTGAACATTTGGTTATGACTTTAGTTAATGTTTTTTTCATTTGCTAATATTTTATAAATTTCTTGATCGGTTCTCCTCAAATTTGACTTGCATAATTATGGATTTATGACCATTCTTTCTATAATATTTTCCCACAGGCACATGGGGGAAAAGAAAAGTATACTCTGGTGAATTTAACTTTAAAAGTTGTTTTCCCCTACTGCTTCTTTATACATTTTACTCAATTTAAGTAAAACTAAAATATCTAATGAATCAGCACCAGTCAAATAACTGGTGCAATAATGATTCATAGGATCTAGAGAGCAAAATATAAAAGTATACAGAAGTTTATGCAGTGGAAATGGTTTTTCTTCTCAATAAAATGTTATCCAAATGATGAAAATGTTTTTAATTGTTTGAAGTTTTACTGCTTTATTTTAGATCTTAAAGACATCTACATTTAGACATTGTTTTTCATATCAGTTTGTGAAGATGGACTCCTGTTGAAAAGTTTTTGAACAAATAATTTTCCCTGATTGTCATGAAAATATTGTCAAAACTATCAGGTTAATGACATCTTGAACAATTTGTGAGCTGACACATAATCAGATTAGTTTGTACTGAAAATAACCAAGCTATTTTTATTTGGTCCTAATGATTATGTTGGGTCAACTGCACTAAACTGGTTGTCACTGTTATCACTGGAATGTATTTTCTATGACTTTAGGGTTGAGCTGCCCCTGTGCTCATGCTCTATATCAATTATGTAAATATTGCCTAATTAATCTTAATAAAATTTCCCTTCAGTTTGTTCAGGTTTTTATTTTTTTCCAATCTTGTGATTAACATGTCCAAATACAAATAAGCCAGCAGATCTCTACAGGGTAGAAGTATACTCTTTTCTCCTATTCTTGTTGGTACTCTGTTCTTGCAGTATTGATTATTTTTATTCTTAATAAATATTTGCACCATCAGTCATTTATAATGGTTGTTTTATTAAATATTGGTTTTGTTTCATCTAACTAATATCAAAGTCTTTCAATAATATTTCCTTTTACCAAATAGGAAAATACTTACTCAACAGAAAACATATCAAAGACCTTTTTTCTCTTGATCCCCTAACCAAATACCAAATGCTAAATCACAGTCTGCTCGGCTGATTGTTTACAGTGATTCAAGCATAGTTACATCATTGATATTGTTTACATATCACTCACTGCCAAGAGCATGGTAGAGAATAAGAGTAACTGTACTGAAACCTTGATGCTGTCCCAGAATGTTGCAATCAAGTATGACTCTAACTATTGATATATCAAATGTTAAGCCAATATACATAAATGAAATTATATCAGTAATCCATATTAATTACTACATTACAACCAACCTTTGATGATTCGGTAATAGGTTATTATTTCTTATATTTAAAAAAAAGGCAATGAAAGGAGTGAAAACAGATGCACAGTGCTTCCAGAAAAAAAGCACAGCCGTGTCTAAATGTACAGGATCTATTCCTTTGACAGCATACTCATAAGATTTGTAGAAGTAACACAGTCAACCATATACCAAAATGAAAAAGATAAAATTTTGCAAAGATTTTCCCCCCAATTTTGTGAGTAAAAACAAAACAAAACACAAAATCATTAAAACAGCAAGTGCCTTTGACAAACACAAAAGCAATGTGTATGAGAGGTCTGGGGAATATGCAATTGCTGATCGTGAAGAGCTTATTAATTGCAACAGCTGATGATTGTCAATTTGGGAAAATGTGGTGGACTCACAATGCAAAAAACAGCTAATTTTAAGCTTTCTGCTATACACAACGATTTAGTGTGTTATTTATAACATTGTTTCCATTTTGTACCCTCTTTTCCTCACCTCCTCCTGCAATTACATTACTTGACATATTTTATATTGCAGTACACAACATAATTTACAATATTTCATGAATACAGGACTGGAAATAATGATAAATAATTATTGCAATTGTCATTAGCAGGTACATTATTGTCTTTTATCTTTTATTTGTTTCTTGTTTAATACTGGGAGAATGTAGTATACGTCAGTACAACATTGGGCCACTTAAATGGGATTTGAATTCACAAATTATAAAAATTAATTAGGTCACTTTAGATACATTATCATGGGTAAAGTGGCCTTTCATGTGAACTTTTTAAAAATAAATATGTTTGCATATAAGTTTGTTACCTCTGTCCTTTGTTGTTGTTTTTTTTTTAAGATAGACACTAAAGAGTGCGGTAACTAATGGCAACGGGTTGAACACTTTCGCAAATACTACGATAAATTCTGTGTTTATGACTTTAGTTTGTGTACAGAATTAAAAATTAAATCTGACTATTAAAAGTCGACTATTATGTACACAACACGCTGCCTGAACCATTGTTGAAGTGGCATCACCTTGTTTGACTGTGTTTGAAAAGTCTCTCAGCAAAGCGTTGATCAATCTGTCCGTTTGTTGCCATCTTTCTACAAAGGCCTTTGGAAAATCTCTTTTCTTTCCGAAGCTTGTGCAACACATTTTCATTCGGACCAGTCTGTGTGAAGGCGTTTCAGACTAATCTCCTGTCACTGTAATTTAGTCAATTACTTACAAGCTAGAAATATATAATGGCAGGGAAGCAGGCTAAAGGCAAGTCGCAAACTTCACCTATTGGATCATCGCTCGGCCATTTCCGTCAGATGGTAAAATAACCTCGGAAGTTGTTTGATGCTTTTGGTGATTCGACTTTGGCGGAGTGCACCACATATGTTACAGTAACAAAGGCCGAGAATGAGCCGATTGTGACTTTTTCTCTTCCGCCGCCATATTGTTCCACATGAAAGAAAGTATTGCAGAATATAGTTCTATGAGAATGTTACATCTCGTTTTCCAACGCTTTCCACGCGAGATAAAAACAAAATGGCGAGAATGGTTGAAAATGTAGATCATTCTTTAGGTTAAAGGTGGATTTTTATTGATAATGTTCGTTTTCCTCAGATATGTTTCAGGTAAATGTTTCTTCACTACCTTGTTTCATTTAATTTTTATACGCAGAAATCGCTTTTATAGCAATTAGTGAGCGATGAAAGAGATAAAATATGTAATTCCCATGTCCACGACAATATTCGAGTTAACTTTGCCTTTTCCCTCCCCCCACCCAATGTCGTCTTAAGTTGCAGTACTATACCCACCACTTGATTAAACTTTGATTATATGTGCAATGTAGTCATACAATGTAAGACATAGCGCATGTTGTTTTTGTTTTAGTGTTATCACCCCGGAACAAAACTATCGGGTCTTACGTTGTAGGACTAATTTTCACTGAAGATGTAAATGACTATTTAAGAGAAATAAATTTGTGAATTCAACATGATATAATTGATCTTCATTCCTTATCACTGAATTCACACAACACATATTACAGTAGCAACAAGGGATGATTTTTTCATAATTATAGAATATATAAAAATGGAATGTTTTCTGCATAATTTGAGTGTGCAGCTTTAAAAAAATGAACACATCTTTATGATACCTTTTCAAGTAAATTCACAGGAAGCATTCAAACACATGTACCGTCCACCAAATATTGGTCTTTGGCAATTTTTTAAATTCTTGACCTCATGTTATTTTAAGCTGAAATTTGCATATTTCTTACATATATTTTATATAGAAATGTTTTGTGAACATTCAGCTTTAAGAATAAATTTACTTTTTCTATGTTCCAGATAATTCAAAAGCCCCCTTGTGCCTTTTTATCAAGCCCTCCCAAACTTTTTGCATGAAATACTATATTTTTGAGTCATACACAAGTTGAAATTATATGTTGCTTTTAAAATGGGATGTTTTCTGCTTAACTTGAGTGTGCAGATTTCAAAAATGAACCCATCTTTATGATATCTTTTCAAATAAATTCACAGGAAGCATTCAAACACATGTACCATCCACCATTTTTAATAATGGTCTTTGGTCATTTTTTGAAAATTCTTGACCTCATGTTACTTTATGCTGAAAGTTGCATATTTTTTTTTACATATTGCTATATATAAAAGTGTTGTGAACATTCAGCTTTAAGAATAAATTCACTTTTTCTATGTTTCCAGGTACTTCTGAAGACTTTCTGTGCCTTTTTATCACATGACACCTGACATTTTTGCATGAAATAGCATAATCATGAGCCACACCAAGTTGAAATTGTATGTTACTCTTAAAACCAATAGATCATATTCATTAATAATAATAATAATAATAATAATGAGGACTTTGTATAGCGCCTAATCTTTAGAAGCTCTAAGCGCTTTACAACATTAGACAACACCTATAACATAAGAAACATATAATGATATGATTACAAAAACAAACACCATGAAATTAGAACACATAAAAAAAAATGCTGAGAATATTTAAGGTAGGAAACATTATTAGGTCTTTAAGTTTGTTATTTGCAGTCGAAATAAGTGAGTTTTGAGAGCCCTCTTGAATATGATCACTGTGTCTTTGTGTCTAAGTTCAGTGGGCAATTCATTCCACGTTGCTGGGCCCTGGTATGCAAAAGAATGCTGTCCATATGACTTTGTTTTCATAGTGGGAATAATGAGTATATGATTGTCAGAAGAGGAGTGTAAGTGTCTTGCTGGTGTGTACACATGGGTGAGGTTGGATAGGTATGTTGGACTAGAGTCTGACAGTGAAACATAGCACAGAGAACAAATTTTGTGTTTGATTCTTGATCGAATGGATAGCCAGTGTAGGGTACAGAGCAGCGGGGAGGTGTGCTCTGATTGTGGTACTCTAAGTATGATCTGAGCAGCTGTGTTTTGAACTTTTTGAAGTTTCTGGAGCAGATATTGAGATGAACCAGACAGAATTGAGTTACAATAGTCCAGTCTTGAAAGTACTAATGAACACACAAGTGTTTTAGTGGCATCAGCTGAAAGATATTTGCAAATTGAGCTGATGCGTCTCAGCTCAAGATATGCAGTCTTGCATATGTTCATGACATGTTGGTGCAATGTGAGAGTACTGTCCAGAGTAACACCTACCTTTCGTACTGACTGTGTGAATTTAATGTTGGTGTTGCTGATATTTATTGTTTGAGGTAAATGATGTGAATGAGAAAGTCTTTGTGTTGTGATCAGAATGGCCTCAGTTTTATCATCATTCATCTGCAGCTTGTTACATGTCATCCATGATTTCACATCAGAAATGCACCTCTCTACACCTTGGATGGTAGCATCAGCTTCAGTTGGGTGGCTAGATTTGTATATTTGGGTGTCATCAGCGTACAGTTGGTGAGACACTGGATGATGATCTATGACACTTGAGAGCGACTGAGTGAATAGAATGAAGAGAACAGGTCCAAAAACAGACCCCTGTGGAACACCACAACATAGATCAACTGGGCTGGAGTGTATTCAATTCGTGTCCTGTTGACCAAGTAGGACTTGAACCACAGTAAGGCTGTATCATGAATGCCAAATACATGCTGGAGACGGTGAAGTAATATATCATGGTTTATTGTGTCAAATGCTGCAGACAAATCAAGGAGGGTGAGGACTGTAATCTTTCCACTATCCATTAGTGTTCTTGTACATATATACATTGATCTGAAATCACAATTTAGTAAATAACAATTGCTATTTTAGAATTTAGTTATCATAAGATATATTTGTCCAGTTTTCATATCTATAATATAAAATCAATGACAAAAGGTTTTCCACTAAGTTTTCATTACAGTAAGACAGGATTTCTCTAGTGTCAACTTAGGATGGTGCAACATTAAATTTTGGATGTCCTATATTTTCGATATTTTTATAATAATTATGACCATTGTTTGAACAATATTACATAGTTCATGAAGTAAAGACCATTGTGGTATCAGAGATAGAGAAGAAACTGGCACTGAGCTGGTTCTCAAGAAATATTTATGATTATGTATTTGTTTAAATGGAGAAATACTACAGATAGATTCTCTATTCCTTGGCTTATGATGACAATATTGATATTCACAAAAAATGGCATGAAAATTTTAAATGAATTTGTTTTCATTCTTCAAAAGTCTGAAAAGTAGTTGAACTTTTACCTCTTTTCCATCCCTACTAAACATCAACATTTTAATTTTAATACCAGTGTCTCTAGATAAGAATCGTACATAGAACAGATGACCTGACATTGATAATATCTCGGTGATCACAATCACATACATATTATCAATACATCTAGTATCACTAAGTCAGTGAGTTATACTCCCATTGGGTCTCTAACCTCGAAAATATATTATACAACAAAAGTTGTACAAATATTTTGTAATAAGTTTGGTATAATAAATGACGGTACGTCTGTATAATCAGATTCCTTGCAATAAACGTCTGCCTTTTCATACGATCATGTTTTGGTGTGTTTTTGAACCCAAATTATGTTGTATTGTTGTCATTGTTTACATTTTGTATGTACCCATGTGCCGGGAAGAGTTACCATTCTTGCTGGTATTGGTTACCTTTGAAAAAACGTAATTCATGGGTTTTCCGCAAATATTCACACACATCTTACCATTATTCTCATAAAAAGAACTCCAAAGTATTTAAAAAGTAGGCATAGGTGAGCGTATATGTTTGTTAATTTAGTTTTTCAGCGTTTTGAAAAATTCAGTTTTCATTTTTTTCTGCTGAATAAGTTGTAGAAATGGCCCAATGTCATATACGCTAAATATAGACATTTGACCTTTCAACCATGAATACATTTGGATGTAATAATGTCGGCTTTTTAGACATTAAAGCGGAGAAAGAACCTGGTGTAATGAGATTGACATTTTGAGAAAACGTTAATCTTGATCGATGTTTTTGCAAAGTGAGTATCATGAAGTGTGCCAGCTGTTAAACGAAGTTCAAGTGATTTTAACTCATTAACCCCAGGAGATTTTGTCATTTTCACTGGAAAGATACTTAGGGGGCTGCTTCTGAATTCTTACAAATAAATCTTCCTCCAGGAGATTTCCATTTAGATACATGCCTAGTTGTGTTAAAAACATAATTTTTCATTGGCTATTTCACTCACACATGTGCAGAAGGGTAAAAGTTGGAGTTCTTTGTGTTTGTTTGTTGGCTTTTTTCTCCTTTTTTTTACTTATTGGACCCATCTTTTTCGTGTCCTTGACACTGTTTACTTGAAATCCCCAACTTATCCTACTTTTTGCAAATATTTGCCTGTCTGTGTACAGTTCAGACTGGTCTGTCTTAAAACCTGAGGCCCAAAAGTCTAAAATCCAGTCACAAAATCCGATTCCAAAAAGGGGCGAATATTTGGTGGGAAAAAATCAGGTCTAAAAAAATGTTTTTCCCACTATTTTGTAATGCAAATATAAAGTCCAGATTATTTTGTATCCTTGTAGAGTGACATTTGTCTTCTTTTCTGTATTACCACACATTTTGGTGTATTTTAAATTACCTTGATGCTACAGAGCATGGAAATAGGGTTCTACCTCCTGGCGCTCAAACTTGGTGCCAGGGTTTAATGAATTAATGGGAATAGGTGAAGCCACATAGGTTAAATCTTGGCAGTCCATGCGATTATGACACCTATTACTCAGTTGTTGGTGCAGAATTATTATTTTGATCAAAAGAATAATTGTACATGTGTGTGCTTTGACACTTCTTTGATAAGCATTACACAGCAGTTTTAATTCATCATATTAAAATTTCTTACATGATGTTGAAACACTTGCATGTTATTGTATACCATATTTAATTATAATATTAAAGATCCTTATATAATCTTTTGAATACTCACTTATTATCAGCTCCTGTATTTAAAAATTAGTATGAGGAATTGGGGATATATTTTTTGTCAAATGAATATGAACTCATATTAATCTTATGTCATCATAGCTGTTTTTCAGTGTCATGTATAGGTATACCTTCATTTTCAAAGATTATCTTGTTTGTACTCTTTGGATTCAACTTTGCATAATAATTTCTTTGGTGCTACACGCAAGTCTATAAATGATCATGATTCTTGTGTGACTAGCCAACAGAAATAATAGATGCTTCTAGTTTTGTTATTAAAAAAAAAAAACAGAATGCCAAACACAGAATTTATTGAATCAGTCATCGAATAAGACATTCTCATGTACCAAAAAAATGAGAAAACAATGGAACATTATTAGTTTTATGCTCATGGTGTCACCACTATTAATAGAATATATTTATGCATCTCAAGGAACAGTGAACTCGCAGAATTGAACATAATTGCATCAAGACAAAGGGCCTTGTTACAAAATCAATGAGGGTGATGGAGGAACCTCCAGAACATAATGACAATTATGTTATGTTTATGTTTTTAAGAAAAATTTGTGATTTGGATTTTTTTAATGTAGCTTTTACATTTTTTCAGTCATATTGCTATGACGTGCACTGGCAGTTTATAGTAACGTCTAGCACTGAGACATCATGCTACAGACATGTAGCATGATGTCAACCCCAGTCACATTATCCTGACACCAGGATGACCAGTCCTAACACTAACTTCTTATGTTGAGCACCATTTGTGACATTTGTTAGTACTGTTTTTATAAGTCTTTGGTATGACTTGGCCAGGGTTAGAATATGTGACCTCCTGCATCTGAGGTGGATCCTCTAACCAATAGGTCACTGGAGTGGTCAAAAATGTGAATGTAGTATGATGTGTTGCTTCAAGAGAAAATTAAGAAAGGTAATTTGAATATGGTCATTTGTTTATTTTTCCATTATTTAGGAAAATAGATTAAATTGATTTGAAATGGAATTAAGCTAACTGAATAAATTTATATAGAAAAAAGTATAATCTCTAACTTGAGTCCTTCTAGCTACACACAAAATTAAATAATGGCAAAGTAAAGGTATTGGGAATTGGTGTAGTTGTAACATAAAAAATTATATCAGTTATCAGTTGCCTTAATATTTCATTTGTTGATTATGATCTAAATGTTTCACTCTGATAAACATTAGCAATATATATATATATATATATATATATATATATATATATATATATATATATATATAAAGAATTAAAAGAATATTAAAAGAAAAATGGTTCTTATCATGAATTACTGGACATTCCTTTTGACCAGTTGAGCATCAGTCCCTTAAAAGGACTTTTGATGTGAATTATTTATTCAGGTAGATCAAGCAACATATCGTTTATGGAACTTGTCCAGAGCATACAGAAATTAAAATTCGGTAGTTATATCAGAATGGCCAGTTTAGCAACAGCAGTACATATACATTTTGAACAAACGTAGTTTTTTCAAAGAAAAAACAAACACCAGATATGCAGAAAGAATTTTTTATGTGTAAAAGAAAACACTGAAACTTTATTATAAAAGTGTTCTTAATTGGCAGGCAGTGATATAAAGCAGCCAACTGTATCCAGACCACTTCCAACATGCATGGAACTTGCAGAGTCCTTAAATCGATGTTAATTTTCTGGACAAAATATTCAGGACAGTCAATGAATATTGCCAGAGACTTTGTACTGTACAGTAGAGATTACAGCAGTCCCATACACCACTTGATGAATAGCTGTATTGTGTTATGGTATGTCAACACATTTAGAACAAAATATGTGTAGTGTACGCCTTAATTAGAAAAAAAAGATACCACCAATAACTGTATTATTATCATCTTCCAAGAGATGTTTGAAGACCTGATCAAATAAACTTTATCTGTCAGATTTATTTGAGAATGTACGTATATAATGACCTCTCCTATGGCCATAGTGGTTAGAGTGTCCACCTCAGATGCAGGAGATTGTAGGTTTGAGACCCAGCTGAGTTATACCAAAGACTTATAAAAATGGTACTAGCAGCTGCCTTGCTTGGCAGTCGGCATTAAGAGGTTATTGTTAATACTGGTTGGCCTGGTGTCAGAATAATGTGACTGGGTTGGACATGATGCTACATGTCTGTGGCTTGATGCCCCATTGCTGTTATGAAACAACATTTTGACATTTTGGATAGTGCACTGATTATCATTTGTTATAGAATGTTTGATTGGTTTACAGTAAAACTGCTCAGCTGTTTCTGTTCTTTTCTGTTAGTGGCTAATGCTTGTATGTGGCTTTGATGGTTAGTTTCTTCTCTCAGTGTAGAAGATTTTATGGCAATGCATGTTACATTTTGATGGACTGAATTCATTCAGATTCAAGATTGAGCACAAAATGCTTTATGAAAATTCAGGTCCAGTCTTTATACTTATATGGATTAGCATGACACCTATGAAATAAGTTGAGATTTACTGAAACAATGCATCATAATTATGATGAGGACATAAAAGCTTTAGCCAGCAAAGATTACTTTGAAAAGAACCTATAAGTCATCACTCATTCTGTTACCATAATTACAACAAATATATGAATGAAATTTTGTTTCATTATGTGTCCTGTATTTTTCTAAATATTTGATCAGAATCAGAATACTTTTATTCATTCTACATGCTTGCTTCAGAGGAAAATTTTAACATTCACAATAATGGAGAATTTACTGAAATATGTTTTTTTTCAACTAAAGTCATCAGGGTAATTGGGATGTCAGGTGTAAATTTCTTAAGGGATAAACGGTTTCTTTAGACTTTATGCTTTTGATATTGCTCATGAGACTGAATCCTCATTCACATTTTGAAGTAGAACCAATACAGTTTCCAACAATTTTAGGTTTTGCTCATTCAGGTGTTTAATTGTTTAATAATTATGACATACACCTCTTCTCTTGGAATCTGACAATTTGCCTTTTGCCTTTAAGTTATGTACTGTCTGTAAAGATTATTCTGGGAGACTTGTGGTTAATTTTGTGTATGCTGAATAAATCTCCATATCTTGCCTGATCAAAGTTGAAAACAAATACCAGTAGTGTAGTCAAAGAGCCATGAAACTTGTTTTATTTCAGTTAGTAAATAAATTAGCTTCAGAATTTGTACATGAAATTAGGTAATGCCAGAGTAAGTCAGTTGATTTGTCACAATTTCAGAAAACACCCATGCAGTATAGACACAGTAGCTTTGAACTCTTTGAACTTATATGGATTAGAATACAATGTAATTATCTCAAGAATTTGGTTTTGCTTTTTTAAGGTAAAATACATGGTTTTAGACATTTTTATTCGTTGCTATTCTGCAGCCATAGATTATTGGTCAGAGAAATGCATTAGGTACTGCTTGATATATTTAACCAGTAATATCTGTTCCCATAAAGATGAAGAAAGGAAGAGTCCTGTTGTTTCTACACAAGGATTGGGTTCTTGAAATAATGGATTGTGGAAGGTGTCATCTTGTTTCTAAAGAAGGATAATCATTCATTGGGTCTTTAAGTTCATGGATTGGGGAAGGGGTCCTGTTGTTTCCACAGATAAATAATCATTTATCAGGTCTTTAAGTTCATGGATTGGGAAAGGTTCCTGTTGCTTCCACAAAATGACAATTGTTCATCAGGTCTTTAAGTTCATGGATTGGGGAAGGTTCCTGTTGCTTCCACAGAATGATAATTGTTCATCAGGTCTTTAAGTTTAGTCTGTTACAGCCATGAAATTCTTGATAATTGGCATAAGTAAATTAAAATGATCTGTTAATAAATGGACCTTGTAAAAATGTGTTTGATGAAGAATCAGAAAAAATTAATATCTTTTTATATTTATAGGTGTTAAGTGACATTCCTGATGGAGAGCAAGATAGTGAGGGACTTTCAAAATTTACGAGTTATTCCTAACACTAACAGAAGGATGGAGGGGCTGGTGCATGACTTAAGTGCTGCACTTGAAGATGCATCAAAAGGATCAAAAATGGATACATGCTCAACATCTGGAACCATTCGACGTAACATACGGAAAAGAAAAGAACGTAGGAGAAGGTCACACCTTATTGAAAACTACAACTTCAGTGAAGCCTCAGAGAGCAGCTTAGATGAGGCACTGAAGGATTACATAGAAAATGTGACTCAACAAAGTGATTCAGATGATCTATGTATTGCACGTCGGATTGTTCAGCTCACCAAACCCATCAGGGGAAGCTATTTGCAGTCAGTAGAATCGGACTCTGTCAATGAAACGTTTTCTCCAGTTCGTCCCCAACGAAGACGTAAGAAGCACAAGTCGATGGCTATTGACCCAGATCCTAACATGCCCTCGCCTTCCATTCCACTTCTAAGACCTAAGTATACCAAGCATAAAGCAAAGTGTCACAGTTTCCCAGTGTCTAGTCCAGTTGATGGACCTAAAGAACTGAATGATGATACAGTAGTTGTTGGAAAGCGAAAACGCAACACTCGTTCCAAGACTGAGTATCAGCCTATGGAGAATGAGGCGATTGCTGAAGAAAAGGGTCAAGGGAATGAAACCATGGATACGTTATCGTCAATGTAAGTATTAATTATTATTTACCTGTGCACATCTGCTGTAAACAGTGTAGATTCGGATCTTTCATTGCAGTATGTGCTGAACACTTTACAAATTATAATATAACTTGCATAGCATGTATGCAGCAAAGTAACCATGAAAATTTCTTTCTTTTAACACTTTTTATGTTTTTGTCTCCAGTGTTGGACCTGCAAACATCTTAAAATTGCAGATCCTATCCAAAGTGAAGTTGAAACATCATCAGTTTCTTCTAACATATCTTTTTTGTATGCTTGTGTTTTACTTGGTGATTGGCTGAAACTTGAAAAGCCATCAAAATCTGATAAATATTACCCAATCAGAATACACATAATGTGTATTTTTCACTCATGTCTCTCCTGCTGCTTATCAACAATAACAAGTATGCAATACTAAACAATAACAAGTAAACAATGTAAACAACACTTTTTTTTTTAGCTAGAAATGTTTCACTGGGGAGGGATGCATACTTTTTTTCACAAATTATAAACAAGCAAGTAGAATTGAAAAGGAAAATCAAATTAATTAAAGTAAACAATGAGGGCATACATTTTTACCAATAAAAAATCAAGGTTAAAAGAAACAAATGTGACAGCTTACATTGGGTATAATATACTGATTACTTTATACACATTAACATTAAATGATAATATGTTGGCAATTTACATGTAAACAGCAATAATAATAAGGTAATGATAACATATTAGGGAACAGAACGGATGTTCTAGCTGTGATTAACATTCCTACCAAAATAAATTGAAGAAAATATGAAGTGTAGAATTTAAAAGCAGTAGTAATCCAAAGTTAAATGTCTTTAAGTAAACATGTACTCACATATGCAACCTATGCCCATATCTGGCCTGTGACGTGACTTTATTTTACATAATATGGTGTAGCTTTAAAAATCACTATCAGGCCTGCAGTCTGGAGGAACTTGCACAAAAGAAAATACAGCAAAATGGTTATGGGGCCAGTTATTAGGGAACAGACCAATCAATTTTAGGAGATGGGGTGGGGTTGGAATAATGTTTCAGAGAAACAGTTCCATCTGTCTCATACCTTGATGAAAGTCCATTTTGCTCAGATTTGTAAAATAAAAAGGGCATATCCTATACATAATTTGAAGCAAAAAAAAACATATATTGGCTTGAGAATATCACAGTTCCCCTCCCCACCAACTGAAATTGAAATGGTCAGTCCCTGTTTGCTGATGGAAGAAACCAATTTTTTTCCCTTTCCATCTGTTGGGTAAGCAAAATGCTAAGTTGTGAAATGATGACAAAATGTTAGATAAATTATACCATAGTGGTAATTTCTCTTGGACATACATCATTATCATCATCAGCATCAGCATCTATTGGAATTGAACTGAAATGCCTACATGTACTATTCAGACTTACTTGTGAATTGAATTTTTGCAACATATATAAATGATATTAACTTTAGGTACCAGAAAGGATGAAAATAATATAGACTATATATGAGTCTGGCTGACCAGGATTAGTGGATAACAAATGTACAATTTTAGTATATAAAAAAAATCTTTTGAGATTCTAGTTGTAACTGAGATATTGTTTATTGATGGAATTTCAGTCCTTTTTAACAGACTTGAGTTTGGAACACTCAGCCTGATATTAGCATGTAACTCTTTGGTGCATATTTGAAAGCACATGTTTCATCCACATGAAGATCCAGAAAATGCCTCTGCATATTATTTTTTTTTCTACACAGAAGGTGTTATCCAGGATGCATCTATACTGATAAATATAGGTTTAATCATGAGCACTTGGAAATTTAAAGTTATTGAATTTTTTTTCTTGTCTTTGCACGATATAGACTAAGGGAACCAACACTTATAGATTAGCTCCCCTTATCCCACTAGGTGATGACCTTGGATAAACCTGGATGTTATAAGTTTTTAAATTTCACTTACACTGTCAACGGGCCTCCTTGGAATCTATTGGATTAAACTTGTATTTTCATCCATCGACATATTTGTGTTGGTAGTACAGTAAATGTTGTTAAGAGTGATACATATTTTTGCAGTTTATAGTGCATTTGATGATATTTTGAACTTTGTTGCTGCTTCATTATGGTAATATGGTAAGCACATTGCATTTTATAAAGATAGTTCATAGGACATCTAAAAAAAACTAGGTCTCCTATTCAAACTTTATTTATAATAATTGGCATTATTATTCATTATCTAGTTCCCATTCTTTATTGTCATTCATGTTTCTATCAGTAACTCTTTCTAGATTGCAGGTGCATTGATATTTTTTCCTTCTCTGTTTGTGTATTTTTGTAACTACATGTATATACATACCATTTATCTTTGCACATTATCTTCCTTATCCTTTCAGATCTGAATCTGAAAAACAAATTCACTAAAGTGCAAAAAATTAAGATGCTTAAAAGTCTGTCATATACTTTCATTCTGCACCCTTCATGACTGACACTCCCAGCAATCCCATGAAGGCAGAAACACTACAGAAGGAGATTATACTTTCTTAGAGCATTAGGATGTAGAGGTAGTGCAAAACCCATTGTCCTGGGGTTTCTACTTCAGACTTTTCCTGCTCATGAAATGCAGTGGGAGGTTACAAACAGTAATTGACCTGAGCAACCTAATCATTTCATCAAAGCTCCCAAATTCAAAATGGAAATGGCAGGGTCTCTCCATTTGTCCATCTACTGAAATGAATGTTCCATCAGCCTAGATCTTTTAGATTCAAGCTTGTTTTAAATTTTAATTTCTCCATTGTCAAGTCCTGCAAATGCCTGTGCTTTGGTTATCACAGAAAAAGGTACCAGTTCCAAGCACTTCTGTTGGGCTTCAGTATCAACAGTGTAGTAAAACAAACCTCATCTAACATGGCATCAGTATACCTGTAGATGGTACTACTTTCACAGTGGTGCCCAGTATTGACTCCACAGACTGACATAAAACATATCCTGTCTCAATAGCTAAATAGGGATTGGCTAGAGTGTTTCTCACCACATTGAAGTGTATTCAGAACATTGTTGCCATTTCTTCAATGTTGGATTTGGCCTTCTTGGTAATTTTCTGACTTCCTGGAAAACTCAGCCAAATGACATGCCTGAAAGTCAAGGACCTGAATCGCTCGGGTCATTAAGAGAGCAACTCACCATTCGGTGGCAAATGTGTTGATTGCCTCTGCAAATCCTCAACTTATATGCTGTGACACATGTTTGCACTCTACGTCACTAGAAGTAAAAAGGGCAATAACACTCTGGCTTTAAGGAGGACTCCAGTTGGCTTGCTGTTGCTGTTTGGGAGCAAATTTGAAGAAGTTTGGAGGCAGGCCGCTCAAGAATTAACCCTCAGTCTTGCTACTCCAACTGTATTGTATTAAAAACCAGCTGTCCCTGCCATGACAAACGGAAGTCAAGCCAGTCTATGAGATACCCTTACAGGGGAGGTAAGAAATGAAGTTTCTCCACCCTCATGCCTCCTGTCTCCAACCACTGACTTAACACCCCCACCACCCACATGCAGGCTATCTGGCACTGCCATACTCCTGCAGTTTCAATCACATTGGATCAAGCTATTGCCACAAAACAAATAGGTGACTTCCTTCATATCAGAGGGGCCTCATATTTGTGTTATCCCACCCCCTCATCTTTCTTCTTCTCTCCTTTCTAACAGATGTTCCATCAGTTCATCAGGACAGAATTTCTTAGCAGTGGCTCATCAACAAATGGGTGGTGGAGATTGTACGAAAACCACAATCTCTGGGTTCTGTTCAAGGCTGTTCTGTATCAACTGTCTAACAGCAAGTTGAAGCCAATCATAGAATCAAGTAACCTTAACGAGTTAATTCATCCATAAGGTTCAAGACAGAGATGGCAAGATCTTTATGTTTCTCCAATTAAAGGGATGAGTACACCATCAAGCTTAATCATGAGATCTGTGAAGATGCACACTTTCACGTCCCTATTCACCTGGCGTTGTTAAAGTTTCTTTCTTGCTTAACAAGACAAAGTTTACACATTTTTAGTCCTTCTATTCTGTCTAAATATGAACTCCAAAGTCTTGACCAAATTATGGCTTGTCACAAGTTGTGTTGTCACCATGTTCTACAGCACTGGTGGTCTATCTGGAATGATCTCCAAAAATATGGTTTAGTTCTCTTCAAAGGCAAAAGCAGCAGAGAGGGTGAACAGACCTTTTGCTGAAGCATCATTTTTGAAAAGTAAAGTTTCCTTTGAAAATGAAAAATATAAGCGTAATAATGCCAAACCGAAGCCTCTAACTTTACTGAGAGTTTCTCTAATTGGGTTTTTTCTTTATTTTTGTTGTTAGTGTTTTTCTAAATTTGTATGTGCGTTTATTTATCTACCAGATGTTTTTTTTAGGTCGCACCCTCTCTGCTGCTATAATTAAATCATTATTATATCAATAATGACACCGGGTTTGGAGTCTTACACAGCTAGGTTAGCTAGAGAAAGATTAGAAGCAATCAAAAAGTTTTTGCCTGTTCGTGATTCTCTCTGACAAAAACTTCAAGAACGTCAAGAATCACAAGTTGAATATGCAGAAGGTACAGAAAAATTATTTAAACCTATCACAAAGGTCACTGAAAGAGTTGCAGAAGCTACTGAAACTCTTATTCCAGCAGTAAGACAAACTGCTGAGCAAACTGAAAAGATAGCAAAAAGAACTAAACAAACAAAAAAGATTTTAAGGGATCTTCCAGCTGGAATAGCTGCTGCTCACCCCACCACCACCACCCCTCCCCCACGAAGGAAGAAATACTTAAAGGTATTGGCAAAGGTTGTACTGAAATAGCTGATGCAAAAAGAGATCTTGCATCAAAACTTGAAGTAAGGAAAGAAAATACTGCCCTGATTAAAAAATTTAAAGGAGGTGTTATTGAAGAACTTAAAGAAGTTGAAGAGGAAGATTTACCTTGTGTTGAACTTGATAGTTATTTTCAAAGGTCTGGAGTTTTAAAACCTAAGAATGTTGAAATAAATATTGATAGTTATTTTAAATGGTTATATCATGTGTATTATAACAAACCCCAGGTTAGAAGTAATGAAAAAACATAATAAATACATTGACGACATAAATAAACTTTATTTGGAGTTACAACTTTAACAACAAGAACCACAATCTCCCCAGCAAGAACCTTCCTATCAACTTCCTTCACTGCTGCAAGAACCTTCCTATCAACTTCCTCCACTGTAGTAACAAATAGAACGACAAGAACAAAAACCACAATCTCATTCACAAATTCCTCGACCACAAAAACAAAAACCACAATCTCATAAAGGACCTTGAAAACTAATTAGTGTTAAAAATAGATTTACAACTGAAGGTATTGATCTTATCATACAAAATTATGATGATGCAGTAAAAATTGTCACACGGGGATATAATGAAATGGTAAAATATGTAGAACCTAGTTTTGTTGGATATTGGCAAGATGAAGGTGATTGGATTAAAGATATATATTCTATACTTAAAAATAGACCTTTCAAACATGACCATGGTTATCATAAATTTTTCGGTGATGTAGAAAGACAAAAAGAAGACGATATACTTGACTCATTAAGCTGTACTTTTAATCCCAGTTCTACTGGAAGTGGTTTTTACTCAACTACGCCAGGAGGAAGTGGTCTAGGAACTTGTCCTTACAGTGTTCTTGCCAATGTTGAGTGACTAGAAATTCTGATCAGAGGAAAATGCGCAGGAAATAATTCTTCATAAATTATTAATGAAATATCTGATATTTGTCGAAGGTTGTTTACAGGCAGTGTTATAGCTTGTAACATTTATCATTCTCCTATTAATGAAATTGTTGATGATTATCACAGCGACTGAAAACAATTAGCGTTTAATTTAAAATTGATTATACACACTGCTCAATGTGGGCCTGTAATAGTTAGGGCAGTAAACTCACAATTGCCAACTTACAAAGCAATTTATGGAGATGGACTCGGTGATGTCATTATGGGTTTATTCAGAAGGATGGCTCCAAAAGCAATACCAATTGCAAAAAATTAGGGATGAAGGCTATTGAGGCTGTTCATGATAAAGGTATTAGTGCTCTTGGTAATGTTGCCAGTAAAGCATTTTCATCGATCAAAGAAAGATTAGCTCGATTAGTACAAAGAAAACCACAACCAGTAAAATTACCCAGTACTGAAGTTATGCCTGCAAAAATTAGTAAAATAATAAATCAAGCTGCAAATGAAAAACTAGCAGAATTGGCTGTTAATGAAGTCATTCCTACAAAGTTGACTAATGAAATTATGCAAACAAATAAAAGCTTTATTTAGGAAGTGGTCTTTGTGTTAGACGAAGTTAGTTACAATAAGATGTTTAAACGTATATCCAATCCAACGTTCGATATGGATGCACCAATTCTTAAAGATGAATCTGTACATGATTATCTGTATTATCCTTATGACGCATGTGCACCAAATCAGTGTGGTCGAATCGAACTACAAATTCAAGATACAAGTAGATATTTCTTACCTGCTGAAACATTTATTGAAGTAGAAGGAGAGCCTGTAACAGATATCTCTCTTAATACACCATACGGAGCTAATGCCATAGTTGGTTTTGTTAATAATGGTATTATGTCGTTGTTTGATAGCACTACGTACATGGTTGACGGAAGAAATATTGAAACAATTCAAAAAGACGATGTTGCTACAATAGTACTTGGTCTTGCAAGATATTCAGATGATTATAAAAGATCAGCTAGTCTGTCAACATAGCTCACCAAAGATAACACTGATCATCCTCAAAATGTTAGGGAGGTTGAGGGAAATGTAAAAGTCGCTGGAGGAGCAGCTGATGGGCCAGCAGTTATATCAATCAATGCAGACTACAATGTAGGCTTTGCCACACGTAAATTAATGTTAAAAGACGATCACAGAAGATTTTCATGTGCAATTCTGTTATCACATATTTTTGGATTCTGTAGAAATGTCTGACAAGTTATTTTTGGAGCAAAACATACAGTTGTATTTG
This sequence comes from Sinohyriopsis cumingii, assembly GCA_028554795.2. Classification (NCBI taxonomy): domain Eukaryota; kingdom Metazoa; phylum Mollusca; class Bivalvia; order Unionida; family Unionidae; genus Sinohyriopsis; species Sinohyriopsis cumingii. The sequence goes on from CM068825.1 coordinate 82,988,367, forward strand.
TGAGAACGGGTAATGATAATGATGCTATTTGGTGACCATACACTGCTACTGCTGGTAAAGTAATATTATTTAAACTTTCATTGTGGATGCCAGTAATGACTCCATCAATTGCTGAAGAGCAAAGATTACTTTCTTTTATGGATTCAGGTGGTAAATCATTGTTATCATGGTTAACAATGACTACAGATAGCATTCAGAGTAATATTGCTGGGTTATTTACATGGCATATTGTATCACAACAAGGTGTTTATGTGCCAAGGCATATATTTATCGCTTTACAAAATGCTGAACGATTAGATAATCAAGAATGTACTCATATGATATTTGACAATTTTGATGTTAGTGAAGTTTCTTTACTGATAAATGGATATCAAGAACCATCTGAAGATATAACTTTAAATTTTGAAAATAATTACATAGCATGTGCATATCATTGTTTAATGACATTTATGGGACATGATCAACATATAGAGACTGATTTACAAATATCACAGTTATATTTTAGAAATCTGTTTCCAATTTTTAACTTTTCGCTGGAACACCTTGATTTATCTAGACAATCTGTTGTCGATATTCACTTTCAAGCTCATGTAAACCCAGCTGGTGGTGTTAATTACAGAGCAGTTGCTGTTATACTCAGCGGCAAATCAGTGTTACTTGAAGGTGTTGGTGAACGAATGAGAGTTATTGATGCTTCAATAGAAAATGTTATTAAATCACTCATGATATTTATAATGTCATATCATCATGTTAGTGTCAGTCTGAGTCCTGGTCAGATTAAAAAGATTAAGTCAAGTTCAGCAAAGAACTGCGGAATAAAAATGTCACTAAAAAAAGATCAGTTCACAGGTGGTCAAAATAAATCATTGTCAGTACGTCAACTGAGACATTTCAATATCACCAAACAATCAAAAACAGGTGTTAAACTCAATCTTTCTGCTGGTGCGGTTAAAGACTCAGTTAAAACAGGTGGTAATTCCAATTCTTGCAGCTTTACCAGCGTTAATAGCTGCTGCAGCTCCAACCATTGCAAAAACAGCTGCACTTGGTGTTTTAAGTGGTGTTGCTGGACATGCTGGTAGAAAAAGCTAGCTGAAAAATTAACAGGAGGAAGAATAAAAACAAGAGGCCTATGATACGGAAAAGGTCTGAGACTTCCAGGAACACTTCGTTAATCCATCCAATGTCTAATTATGATTTAATGATTTAGCTAATAAACTGAAAATAAAGAATTTTAGAGGAGTTTTTATGCGTGATCAGTTACCAGAACAACCAAATAATACAGGAATTATTAATCTTGATAATAATTCTGGACTTGGTACTCAATGGGTTGCATACGCATTTGATCTGCGTGGTTCTATTTATTAAGATTCATATGGGCTTCCTCCACCAATAGAATTTTTTAAAGATATGCCAAAAACATTCCATTTTGGTATTCAACACTACCAACACAAACACTTACTGATCCGCCAATATGTGGTCGTGAAGCACTTAATGTACTCAACGCTTTATCTTCATCAGCATTACCACCTCATAAAGTCGTGCACGAGTATACAAGTAGCCATTAATTGTTTTAAACAGATAATAAAGTATAATGGTGGATATTTATGGAAGATCTTCTATCAATGACAAGAAAGAAAAAGATGATATGATGAACCTCTCTGGAGTTGACTGAGATGAAGTTGTTATTTTTCAGGATAAATACGGTGTTTTAAAGACGAGTAATATCAAATGGAATGACAATTCATAGAGTTCTCTGTGCTACTGGGGATAATATTCTAGTATTTACTGACTCAAGTATATCAGTCGCAATTATTAGAAATGAAATTGCAAAAGGCATTGCTAATCATTTGCGATCTACCAGTGATACAATGACAGGTGAACTCAGCATGAATGGAAATGAAATAGTTATTTACCCTTTACCTCATAGAGCATAGTTACAAAGTGCAGCGCACTATAAATAGAACACCTGTTACCTATTCGACTCCATACGCATAGGCCTGCCTGTTAACTGTTAAGCAATGTAGTGTATGCTACGTTTAACAGCAATTTTAAGCATTTTTACATTTTTGGTACACATCTATTATGTGTGGAAAAATTTAAGAGTAAAATCTGATTGTTATAGCTGTGTAATTATTTTTCATGGAAGAATTTTTTATATGCTTTAAAATCTTGAGAGAACTCGTTCACCATCATGTCAGCAAGGCCACGTGACCAATCATAGCTGCCATTTCTCATACTCGAAATTTACAAGTTTTTTGTCTGCATCTACATCACTAAGTCATCTGAATTTGATCATTTATAAAAACTAATTGCTGCCTAGATCAATATCAGAGCCTTTGCCTGCGTTATTGAATCTTTCATAGTTGTGATTCTAATCGTGAAAACGTCGTAAGTACTGAATGAGATCCATGACCTCTATTTTGGAGAGTAGATTACGAACAAGTTACTTTAAATAGTAGATATCGACCAGAACGTAAACAGTGACCATGTGATCTGACGTAATTGTCATTCACAGAATTGAATGTAGTATCTAATAGGGGTTTTTCCCCAAATGTGGTGCTACAAAAACTGGCTTAAAATGGCTGATGTTTACAGCAGGCGTCAAAAGGCGCTAACATGCGAATATAATAGAGGCATACAGAGACGCTTGCATGAGGTAAAGGGTTAAGAGATCCAACATCTGATGAAGATGCCGCAACAAAAAAATATGTAGACAATAACTGTAATACAGTAGATACTAAATTAAACACTGTGAGCTGAGTATGACGTTCACATAAATGTTTACAATTTTCGTAGAAATTTTAGAAGAATTTATGAAATTACAGAGGAATTCTTTGGAAGACTGTTTTGATATTAACACAGATCTCGCCGACATTAAAACAGCTTTGTCAGACATTGAAATGATTACGTGTTATCGGAGATCCTAAATCATTTTCAGAGTTAATCACGATAGCACAGAGTAATATCGATGATATTAGAAAAAGACTAGAAGATGTAATAAGTGGAATTCCTGATATCATTAAAAAAAATTAATCAGATTAAAATTTCCCACAAGCAGATTATCAGTGTGGTATATACAGTAGCGTCTGACCAAGCATTATGGTCACCACTCAATAAAACCATTAAACAGCACACTGAGGTTACCGGAATATACAGGCTCTCAGTACTCGGTGTTGTAGCATTTATAACATCTACCACAATTTCACAGCTTTATCCACTGACTCTATCAGGTGGATCTCCTGGATCTATGTTAGTGATGTTAGATCAAATTGATAATGAAACATCTACTGTGGAACCCGGAAGAAAAAAACTCTGCTTGATTTATTATTGATGTCTTGACTTGTTAGCTAAATTCCCACCTAATTTAAAGATATATTGAGCATTCTGATTAACGTTCAACGTTTTAGATAACAATCAAGCACGTGAATGGCAAACAAAACTAAAAAATATCATTGACAAGTATACAGTAAAAGTAAAAAAAAAATCGCTAATGTGAAGTTGTCATTTAAATAATTGTGTATTCAACGTCTGCTGTTATTTTTGGAGCGGGTGTATTATTATCAACAATAGCACCATCACTAGTGATGGCACCAGCAGTTGTAACAATTTGTGTTTCAGCTGCAGCGATGATTGCCGGTATTTTTAATATCATTCCCCAAAAAAATATGCAATTGCGCAAACACAAAATTGCATGATTACATAATAAAATTACAGCGATGCTAGCATATTCCAAATTATCCTTATAACTATCAACAAGTCTTAGTGATGGAAAAATGTCATATTTAGAGTTCATGGAGATGATTCAAATCTATAAAAAAAGTAATGACTTTGATAGAATCCACGCTTTAGAAAATCAGGTTTTAAATAATGTCAACTCTGAGCGAATTACTTCAACAAATTGTAATGAACACAGCTCCAACAAAACAACAGTGATATTGGTAAACTCATCTAATCCTGAATTTAATGTTAATTTTCCAACTGCATTTCCTACAAAAGAAATGCACTAGCACAATTATGAGAATACCATAGTTGGCCAAATATCAGATCAAAATCATTTGGTGGATTACATGCGAATAATTCACTTGTATTTGCATATATAAAAAAAAGATAATGGAACTCCCGACTGGAAAGTTGTCAGAATTCCAACAGGCAGTTTTCAAATCAAACAAATCAGTGATGTATTCCAGCGCAGAATAAAATCTATAACTGGAAGAGAATCCAAAATAGCTATAACAGTTCATGAGCCAACTTTATCATCTGCAATTGAAATATATTCTCCAGATTACATTGTAGATATTTATCAGTTGTCAATTAGATCTGTTCTTGGTTGGCCTGAAATAGCGCTAGAATATAAAGGACTGCCAGAATGATGACTTTTCCACTAACGAAAAATTTGTTATAACAGCTCCAGAATATTGAAATATGTGGCCATGGTGTCATTATCCAGATTATTGTATTAAATATTCTGATGATAAAATATTTCCTATAACACTGTTTTCAATAATAATTATGATAGAAAAACTTCAGATCACTGGCTGATATAATTAAAACTGAACATATAATTATGATCATGACATTAGTGCAATTCTTTAAAAAAAATTATATTCTGGAGTATCCTAATAATGATCTAAAGAAGAAAATCATTGAAACAATACATTTAAATCAAATTGTGTCAGACCTTAAATATGCTGATCAAGCTATTGTTGAGGTAATAAATGCTAATACTTATATAGAAACAAGAAATAAAACAAGCATCAGGCAACTATATATTAATCATTATAAAATATCTGCATCAGATTTATTAAATTTTATATTACCAGGATTTAGCACCAATGAAATAATACTATCACTCAGTAATATTACCAATGAAAAATTCCCACAAATATTCTCAGACAGAACAATTATCCATATGTTGGCAGCAAACATATTTCACCAGGAATTGTAAATATAACTTCAACGAGTGCAGTCAATCTTATATGTGATGCAATTAATGGTAGTTATCAAATAGATCTTAAAAATCTAGTCATGCTCAACAAGGATATATTTTATATACTTTTACACCTCAAGTACGTCCTGGATATTTGATTGTGCAAGAGCTTATTAATCCTGTTTACTTGCATTGTCATAATCCGTTATTATCAAGAACACATTTCAAGCTTACTGACTAATCCGGACACTTAATTGATTTAAGAAAGGAAAATTTGAATATAAATTTATATGTAAAATCTTAATGATTTTTGATCATGCAGAGTGTTTTATGATTAATTATTTGATCAAGAAGTATTAGAAAATGAACCAACATGTGAGAGTTTTCATACACGACAAAGAGGTACTTGAAAACGCCATCAGAACAATGACAACGCCCCTAGTCAATACAGAACGATTTAGTGTTAATATAATTATTGACGAATACGGCAATGAAAATTTTCTGTTGATGCAAGAACAGTTAGATGAACTGCAGCGAGAATATATTATTATGGTCATGTGTGATAGAGATCAGATTAAGAATTATGCACATTCTTGTATTAAATTAGATTAGCTTAAAAAAATATTGTCTAATTCTTTAGATTGATGGACATATTACCATAAACTAAGATATAAAAAAATTGTACAAGTCAAATTTTTTAAAAATATTTCTCAGGTAGAATAAAAGTCAGAGGATAATTAACCACGACATTGCTGTGACTTTCATTTTCATCAGTAACATTGTTATTAATACTTTCATTTTCAAAATCTTTACTATTTTCACTTATGTCACTACTCTGAAAATCTTCTTTACTATTTTCATTTTCATGATCTGACATAAACTTTTTAACTGCCTCACACACAGTTAATAATTTTCTTTGTTTCATATTCATGAGCTAATTCTGATCTAATTTTTTCGCTTGAGAGAGATACTAATTTTTTAACTTGCATATCTTTTACAGTAACCAAAGATTGGAACATAGCTTGCTGGATAATCTTTTTGAATCAGTGCTTTGCTGGTAGTGTATATCTGTCTTCAAATTTACATGTTTACATGTTTGCAGTGATTCAAAATAATATTTTCTGGATCAAGTTGAATTTTTATGTCGTCTTTTTTAATTTTTTTATTGCAGAATAACATCATTACTATTTTCATAATTCATTATATATAAATATATATATATATATATATATATATATATATATATATATATATATATATATATATATATATATATATATATAATGAGGACTTTGTATAGAGCCTAATCTTTAGAAGCTCTAAGCGCTTTACAACATTAGACAACACCTCTAACATAAAGAAACATATATAATGATATGTTTACAACAAAAAAACACATGAAATTAGAGAACATAAAAATACATGCTGAAAATATTTAAGGTAGGAAACATTTTTAGGTCTTTAAGTTTGTTCTTGCAGTCAAAAGAAGCGAGTTTTGAGAGCACTACTGAATGGGATCACTTTCTTGTGTCTGAGTTCAGTGGGTAATTCATTCTACGTTGCTGGGCCCTGGTATGCAAAAGAACATTGTCCTTATGACTTCGTTTTCGTAGTGGGAATAATGAGTATACAATTGTTAGAAGAGGAGCGTAAGTATCTTGCTGGTGTGTACACATGGGTGAGGTCGGATAGGTATGTTGGACTGGAGTCCATCAGTGAAACATAGCACAGAGAACAAATTTTGTGTTTGATTCTGGCTTGATTGGATAGCCAGTGTAGGGTACAGAACAGCAGCTAGGTGTGCTCAGATCATGGTACTCTAAGTGTGATCCGAGCAGCTGTGTTTTGAAGTTTCTGAAGTAGATATTGAGATGAACCAGACGGAATTGAGTCACAATAGTCCAGTCTTGAAAGTACTAATGAACACACAAGTGTTTTAGTGGCATCAACTGAAAGATATTTGCAAATGGAGCTATGCATCTCAGCTCAAGATATGCAGCATTGCATATATGTTCATGATATGTTGGTGCAATATGAGAGTATTGTCCAGAGTAACACCTAGGTTTCATCCTGACTGTGAATTTAATGTTGGTGTTGCTGATATTTATTGTTTGCGGTAAAGGGTGTGAATGAGAAAGTCTATATTTAAAATTAAAAAAATTGTGAAAAAAATAAACCATAGTATGATGAGCAGTTATCATTCATGGGGTCCCTTCATTGGCCTTTTGCCTTTCATAGGGTCCTTTTGTGAGATCTTTCTTATGATCTTCTCTGCACCCCATGGGGCTTTTCTTTTTGTCTGACATTCTTTCTGAGCTCAATGGAAAATTACTGGCATCAGTTACTGTCCATGCTGACCTCAATGGAAAATTACTGTCATGTGTATACTGTGTGATTTTCTCACAATCTGGTCCATTCTGACCTAAGTGGAAAATTACTGGGCAGTGCATTGTGCGATTTGTATCAGTATATGCGCACTTGAAATTGTGTACATGTCATCTGCTTTACAGTCAGTCTGCGCTGAATGTGTTATGGTAGCAACTACACAACTGAAATAAATTACAGCAATGATACTAGCGGTGATCACAGATAATTTTACCAGTATAGACATATTTTATTGGCAATTGTAGAAAAATGGCAATTATTGCTACCATTGACAGTATGTCCAATGACAAGTTTCAAATGCCGTATTACTCTCATAAATTTATTTTCGAATGTTTCAACGGATTAGTCGAAAAAGGTCTTGTGATCAATCATATTAATTCAAAGAAAAATAATTTATGTAATTTGTGAGCTGTTACACAGTCACAATTGCAGATTTGGGAATACTGGTTTTCTTGATTAGAGCGCAAGATCAGTTGTATCTGTAAATACAGAGACTTGTGAAGAAATAATATTTCCATGGATATATACAGCCAGCAAATATTTTGATATTTACATGAGTTCAATACATTCTGTCACAAATAATATAACCATATCTGCTTTCTCCAAGAAATATAAACATCAATAATACTGAAATGTAATTTTTTGTCAACCTTTTTCAATTAATCCATTGAAACATTTGAAAATAAATTTATGAGAGTAATACTTTTTCTTTCCATCAACACCAAACATTAGATAACCAGTATTTGTGACAAACCCGACTTTTTTTTTTAGTCTACAGTTTCTGGTTACACTATCATGGGATGCTTCATAATTCTTAATGATAGGATGTTTCACAAATTCTTTTTTTTCCATTTGTATATAATAATATCATTTGTTTAAATGATTATTTGTCTGAATTATTATTTTGAAAATCTTGCCAGATAGACTGCAGCATTTATTATTGCTTTTTTAACATAATATCTTTTGAGCTGTCTGTATTTTTTACCACCACGTTGTAGATACAACTGCATGTTTCCTCTAACTCCAACACCACACTTCAAACATGGTTTAGTTCCTAAACTTCCTCCCCATACATTTTGTAAATGGTATCCACAGAATTTGTTTGCACAAGATTTGTCACAAGGAGTTATAGAACCTATCATAAGCCATCTGCATTTCTTCTTTGTTTGAATCATTGTATGTATATAATATATCAATTTAAATATATATTTGTCTTAATTATAATATGAATGAGATGCTATCCATGATTAAATTAAGCCTTCTAAAAATAAATTTAATCTTGACAGAATATCCCTCGACTTGCCAATGCGAGCTCTGGTTGATCTGACGAAATTAAATTTGATTAATACTATTCATGATGCCAAGAACGAATTTAGCAAGGATGGTGCATCTCGTGTGGTTGACGTTCAAAATCATATGCAGTACCAATGGTGTCAACAAAGTCGTCAATGCTACAATGAACGACAAACGATTATTATCTCGACGATCAAAGATATTTTTCCAGAGTAAAGTTTATTGTATTAGCAGAAACAAACAATACTTGGATTATCAGTGACAAATGTGACCCTGTCCTTTATAATGAAAAAATTGCCTTATTAAGTAAAAATTCTAAACCAGGTTGGTTGGTTGGTTGTTGTGGGGTTTAACGCTATTTTTCAGCACACGATAGGCCATATATGGCGGCCAGTATTAATGGTGGAGGAAGAACCCGGGAAAACCCCGGAAAGAACCACCGACCCACGAGAAGCTACTGGCATGCTTTCTCACATATCTACATTGGCTGAATCTGAGACTCGAACCGGCGCAGACAGAGGTGAGATGGCAGTGATCCGTAACGGCGAACGCTTTAGACCAAATTCCAAACCAGGAACGGTGATTGGTATTGACAAACCGTATTATGAAAGAGCATATCCTGTAACCACGGTTATTTATGGAATTTATCCAATAAATTATAAACCCAGCATCAATAATCTAAGATCGATGAAAATATCAAAAAAATAAATTGTGTAGCCAAACGAGTAACGTAACATTTTACAAATGTGATATGTGGAAATGGTTTAACGGATAAAAGATGTAAAATAATAAACAAGTGGGGAGAAATAGGTAAAGATACTGGAGCATTTCTCAAAGACCTCGCTGAATTAGGAAAGAAATAAAAATTTCCAGTAATAGTAAGAACGATATATTTTATATGAATCAGAGTAGAAATAAAATCGAAAGGATCTTCAATTGAAATTATTGATAATAATGCACATGTGTGGACTAATTCAGTAACAATATTTCCACAAAATCAAACTGTTAGATTTTATCAAGGAGATATATTTGATTTTATTAATGAAATAAGTAAAAGTGTTCCTGTATCAGTGTGGTTATTTCAAAGTTCAGATAATGGAAATTATGATCAGTTTGTATGGCCTAATGGAGATATTTATCTTATGGAATCTCTCCATGAAGAAATGAAAAATCTTGTATTGAAATATACCCATGACAATACTGAACAATTACTGAGTAATTGTTTATCGTTCCATCAGTTGCTGCTCATTTTGCTAGAGAGAAAAATTCATGAAAACCAACACAGTTGGATCTTCTTGAAGAAATACAACGCAGTTGTGTTGAATATGGACACGGTGGATTATGGAATACTATTATAGAGATGTTATTTCAGTTGATATGGTTGCAGGTTATCCAGGAAGTTTTCTTGGAATGGGAGATTGTTCTAAATATTTTGAGCGATTCGGACATCCCACACACGAAATGACTAGAGTATCGATAAACGGAACATTACCGGATTTTGATTTGACTGGATTCACTTGTATTGAGTCATTTAAGTTTGCCGAAAATCTTCGTCTTGTTTGGCAAACATTTTTCAGAAAAAATGTAGGCACCAACAGTATTATTACGGTATATGCTCGATGTAAAAATACTATTATTGTTAACTAAGTGAAGCAGTTTTATCATCCGCAGAAAGAAGTTTGGTTACCACAACAAAAGATATTCCGATGATGAAAATCCCAATAAAACTGATTTTGAGAATAAAATCACAAAAGATCTTGGCAGAAAAATAATCAATAAATTCACCCGAGGAGGATCACATGATCATAAACAACATCATACAAGATTGATTATAGATGATGCTGAACTAGACAAATAGAAGTAAGTTTATAAGTTGAAGTAATGTTAATTTATCAGACGGAGCTAAATTAGATACAATTGTGAGTTATATTGATGGTGAGTCACCGCAGTTTACTCATTTAAGATCTTCAGTGCTAATGTACGTTTCGATAAATCTATTATTGATGATAAACAGATTTCCTAATATCGCAGTTAGAGTCGTTATGGATTCATTTTATATCAATAAAAAAAATTATAGGATTGCTAGAACAACTACATGTCGGCACTTATGCTTCATGGGGTGAATGGAGAATAAAACAAGGTAATATACTTAAGTATTCTGAATCCACTGACGTTGAAATTATGGGTGTTTATTGCCAAAAACATCAGATATCAAAATTATCATCTGTACCAACGGTATTTGATCTAGTAGCTAGACATAAAACATATCTCATTGGGCCTGGAGGTTGTGGTAAAACTACTTGTGTGATTGAATTATTCTTGAACAGTTGTTCAGAAATAGTTGTATTAATGCCTATTAACAATGTTTGGAATTTACGGAAGCCAGATGATTTGATAGTTGCAAGTAGAAAGATAGTTTGTGATACACTTCAGCAACAATTATTTATGTTACATAAAGAAAAAAGTTGATATCAACCATTGTGTTATCAACTGGTTGATACACAATGGCAGAACATCGACGTTGATATACCATGATTGTCCGAAAAACAAAATCTTGTATTAAATGATGTAGTCTTAGTTCCTGTCAGTGTTGTTGAAAACATGTTAACCAATTCATTCATCACAAGGATTAACCATCTCTGATACAAATGTTTGGACTGTCGATGATCTTATCAAATTGTGCTAACTATTTTGCAGCAACAGAACATGTAACATTTGCTGCATCAGCGAGTTTACTAATCACTGCTCTACCTTTCCAATATGCTCTTAGGCTATAATAAATCGATTCCATTATTTTGTAATAATTGGTTGATTAATTGCCAGCTCTAATACTAGTTTACCTTTCATCGCAGATCTTACCAACCAGTTAGCTAATGATTCTCTGAAAGATTTAATTTGTATAGAATTTAATGCTTGAATCAGTTGCAATATGTCGTTTTTGTAAATCTTTACTTCTATAATCTATATCATGAACGTGACATGCTTGATCAATAACATTTATTGGATACTCTCCAGGTCTTCGTTGATCTCGCTTGTCAAGTCAGATATCAAGTCTGGTTCCAGGACCACAATAATTATATCCAGGAAGATGTTTTTCTCCTGGGTATTTAGCCCATGGAGTTCCTGGTAATTTTCCTAATGAAGTAGCTATATCACCACCAATTTTATTATTAGAAATAAATTTATATTTATTTGTACCACATTTTACACATTTACCTGTAAGTGCTTGCTTTATATTTTATGTTGTTATTGTTGTTAATCCAGTTGTTGGGTTGAATGCTCAACATTGAACACAATAAAGATTCATATTATTTATTATATTTCTACAACATGGATGTCATTGATTTCTCAGCGACACAAAAACAACAGCCAGTAAAACATATTTCAGCACTACCAAATTCTATCAGAATGATAATAATAGGTCCACCTGGGTCTGGTAAAAAGCAATCATTACTTAATTTGATTATGAGATGGCTCAAATGGGATAAGTTATATTTAGTAGCTCTGTCAGTTGATATCAGAGATGTTACGATGTACTTAAAGATTTTAATGAAAATGCGAAGTTATTAAATGAAGATGGCAATGATATTATTAATTTTATTAGAGATATTAATGAAGCACCGTCCATAGATGATTTAGACAGATTTATGAATAATTTAGTTGTGTATGATGATGTTATGCTTGATAAACAAACAAATCCAGCAAGAAAATTTTCTCGAGGCAGACACAAAAACACAGACATGATTTATGTTACTCTGCAATATACACAAATACCTAAAGTGATCAGAGATAACTTTAATATTTTAGTTGTGTTTAATGGAGTTGATACACATACTCTGCGAAATGTTCATCAGACTTGGTGTAGTAGGGATATAGACATGATTAAGTTAAAAAAAATATTTTCAAAAACACAATCTGCTCTGCATAGATTTATAACAATAAATTTACACAATCCCAGAACAAGATATTGTGTAGGTCTTAATAAAATATTTGGCGATATAATAATGACCTAATTATAGCAGCAGAGAGGGTCTGACCTCAATGAAACGTCCTGTGGGTAAACAAAACACATACACATTTAGAAAAATGCAAACAACAAAGATAAAGTAACCAAAAAAAATAACCCAATTAGAGAAACTCTGTAAAGTTAGAGGCTTCGGTTTGGCGTTAGTAAATAATAGGATTTTGGCCTATTCAAATAAAATATGGCCAGCCAGTCTGATGAATTTTTATCATGACCAGTATCTCTCTGCCATGATGCCTGCATGCCCTCAAGCAGTACTTGAAGTGGTCAGGGACAGGTTATGGCAAGTAAAATGACTTTTTCTCTTCATGGAGGTGAGAAAGCAGGACATCACCTCTGAAGCCAGATTGCTTTGGCTTAACACATTAACCCCTGGAGCTTTTTGTCATTTTTGCCTGAAAATCGAGTAGGAAACACATTTTGAAAGCTGTTTCTGAATAGACTTGAAAACACCAAATCTCTGGTCATCTTTCAATAACATACTGCCTAGTTGTGTTAGAAACATCGTTTTTCATTGGATATTTGACTCGCACATGAGCAGAATGGTAAAATTTGGAGTTCTTTTTTATTTTTTATTTATTATTTTTTTTTGCTAAACGGAGCCATTATTTTTGTATGGAGACCATTCTTTATTCCAAATGCCCATCTTATCCTACCTATTTTTTGCAGAGGCCCATCTGTCTGTTTGCAGTTCATACTGGTTTGCCTTAGATCTGAGACCAAAAAGTCCAAAATCCAGACACACAATCGGATTCCGACCATGGGCGAATTTTGGGTAAAAAAAAAAAGTCGGGTCCAAAAAATGAGGTTTTTTATCAGTATTTTGTAGTGCAACTAGATATTCCAGATTTTTTGGTATCATTGTAGAGCTACATCTGTCTACCTTTCTATAATACCACCCACTTTAGTGTATCATGCATGACCATGATGCAACAGAGCTTGGCAGTAGGCTACTACCTCCTGCACTGTTAAGTCGTCGCTAGGGGTTAATGTGTTAAGTGTTCAGTGCCTGATGTACTCTGATATCTCAAAAGATTAGAGTCACTACATGAGAATTTCAGCTCATGAAATTAGAGTGATCTCTGCAAACCTTGCATTCAAACGCAATATTTACAATCCAAAATATTGAAGTTGTTTGAGGATATGCAGCATCAACCTTCTTGAGTTTTTATCTCCGACATTTAGCTTCACAGAGACAAAGCCTGAATCTGGTGGGTTCTGTGGCTGCAGCCCAAATGACCACCAGACACAATTAAACCAACACAGCCTCTTGGCTTTAGTGGATTCACCAGTGAATTATGACAGTAAGATTTCAGTAATCATATTCTAAATCTGATAGGGCTGTCATGGTTTATGTGACCACATGCTGTTTTGCTTTAAGTAGAATAGTGGGTTATCATTCACATAGGAAAGCCAGTCTTTCTTCACATGCAAGATTGTCAAGATATGGGTAGGATGCTCAGCATTCCCTCCCTTTATTACCTATTCTCTCAATGTTGATGTGATGAGGGAACATAACTGAAGGCAAAAGCAAATTTTTAAGTGAATTATTTCTCAGAGAATACTTACACAATCAGTAAGTTGAAAACCTTACCAGCCATCCCACCATGCAAGAATCCATATTGGTATATCGGCCAGCTTAAAATCTAGCAACTCTATGTAGTGTCAGGAGAGGTAACAGGCAATAGTTAATGCCCATTGTATGAGATAGAAAAGACAACTTTTCATCTTTTAGTGGGGCTGGATTTCAGGTGTAAAAGGCTTATATCCATAATGTTAATATAATCAGGTATGTATTCTTGGAGAAAAATAATTTACATACAACTTTGCTTTCTTGGACTTGTTTGAATGGGCCCTAGGTAGCCAGATGGTCTAAGGCACTTGCCTTTACAGATCACTGACATATCACCTCTGTTCATATGAGTTCGAGTCTCTGGCTCGGCCAATGTGGGCATGTGAGAAAGCTTGCCATTAGCTTTACATGGGTCATTGGTTCCTCTTGGGTTCTTCCTCTGTTGGATATATTGACCATGTTTAGTTAGCCAACCATGTGCTGAAAAATGACTTTAAGCCCATAACATCAACAGAATATCTGAACTGTTTCAGATGAAATTAAATTAAATTAAATTTATAATTTTACCTGTATTTGCTTCTTTAAGTTGTTAAGACTCTAGGTCATAAACTATACAACAGAAAGAAGCAAACCCAACAAGTTTAGTAAAATCAACAATTTATTTTATAGAGAAAATTTAAGAGAAACTTACTGTATTGTGAATTAAATCCCAAATAATCCTTTATGTAGAATCACAACTCCAAAAATATAGAATGTTCCAAATGATTCCAATAGTCTTGAATGTCCGGATGTAACACATTGATGCAGTCCAAAATGACTTTGAAGGAGTTACATTAATTCCAAAAGTAACCTGTTAATGAGGACTTAGTAATTCCAGTGAATGATTTAAATAAGTTATTCCTCTTGAATTATATCTGAACACAGCTGTAAACTCAGATAACAAATGGATTCCAGAGACTTATCTAACATAGGAATAAATTATTTCTTTATCAAATCCGCTGTTTATACATTTTTTCACTTGTAATATAATAAAATGTGAAGACTTCTGACAGAAAAACCTATTCTAACTGTATGCAAGTCCGACCTTGAACTCTTGCTATGTAAACAAGCCTGGTTCTTGAATTTTGTAAAATGTTATATCAACATGTTATTTAAAACTTACAATCATCCTTTTTACAAATGATCATTATGAAGTACAATCTACAAACATGGACAAAAGTTAAGTACATGACTTGATCGTTATGATAAAGTTGACATTAACAATTTCATATAGGAATTGTGTATCTGTTATGTACAGTATTGTATGACACGCAACTTAAAAGCAGAATGCTCTTTTCATTGTTCTTCTCAAACAATTCAGCACTGAATGACCTTTTGCCTCAAAACTATAAAGCACTGTAAGGGCTAAAAGCAGGCAATCTTAATAGTTGCTCAAACAATCAGATTTTTATTATGCAGAAGAAACATTGGACAACAAAGGCAAAAAAACTTTTGGTTTTAAATAGTGTCAAACATTGAGGATTTATTTGAAAATAAAAAAGACAGAACATAGCAAAATCTGTGGGAGGGGTAATTACTTGAATTAGATTGAGAATTTTGGAATTTTGATAAGCTGAAGTTGACACTGATCTTGAAGTACCTATTACATGTATATTAGAAAGCAGGATTGAGAGGGGAGAAGAATATGAAGAAACAGTTTAAAGTAATTTAACAAAAACAAAGCAATAAATAATCACATTACTTCGAGTAACCTGCCCTGAAGTTAGTCACTCAAATACTGTCAAGTAGTCTCGGTGGTATAGGCATTGATAATGCCCTCACTGCACTAGGTGTCCCACCTACCAGTGGGCTTTAAGGAAGTACATACATGTAGCTGTTTGGCTCAGGAGATAATGACTTAAGGCATGTGTGGTATTATGTTTAATAAGGTACAAAGAAAATCAAAATATTGGTGTCTTAAAATTGAATTCTCTAGTCAGAAGTAGAAGGAGTTAAGTGGGGAGAGAGAGAGATGAATAGGTGGTATTTACACTTACTATCAAAGATTATTTTATGTCTAACAACTCTTTTTTCCTATATTTTCCAAATTAGTTTCCATCCCTTGATGGAGTATTATTAGAAAATATGAAAAACATATGCTTATAAATTGAATTTTTCTTGTAAATTTCAGTGAGAGTAGTTCCTTTAGTAGCAGCTTTAGCGATACGGATGCCAACTTGACCAATGATGAGGCAAGAGAAGGTAACCCATCTTTATTTGGTTTTTGTTAAAAATATCAGGGCAAATGCTGAATAGCTTCTTTGTATCAAGTTCACAAGAGTTTATTATATTCTCATTTGTGTGTGAAGTAGAAACTTTGCTTCAAAAGATTATGTTGGGTCACAATAGCAAGAAGATTTTATGTGCACTCACAGTGATTGTTTAAGAAAGTTTATGCATATTTATGTGAAAGGTGGAAATTTGTGCACAATGATCTACAGGTGATAAAGGAGCATAATGGATTGTCTCCCATAGCTTGCAACGATGGTTTTGGTTACGTTTTTGAATTTAGCTTATGACCGTGTGTGTTTTAGACATGCTGTATGCACACTATCCTATTAATGGTGAGGGGATGGATCTTGATATGCACTACACCCTTATTGCAAACAGAGGTCTCGGACTTACATTTCATGTTTGAGTGAATTTGTTGATATAGTTTGTTTAAAGTTTATTTATTGGGTGCTATTTAAGTTAGAATCATGAACTTGATAATGTTATTGGTCCAGAGAAGATTAATTTGACCTACCTTTTATGCTTTGCAAACATAGGTTAAAGGTTGATGTTAGCTCATGACTGCATAGTTGGAACCAAGTAGCCATTATTGTGCTGACATACTTTTAAACACTTAATACATAGATACTAGATATTTGCCTGCTGTATATATTCTAGCCTACATGAATATGTTTGTCCATTGGTGAAATTTTCATATGAATGACTATATATTGTATATTGTGATAGGTTACTTCTATCAGGTTAACTGTATTTTTTATTATTCATGTGAATGAGTAGATAAAAAAAGATTGGACTGCATACATTTGTTATAAAGCCTTAGGCCATAACACTCATCATGGTAATTATTGATGCATTGACTGTGCTTGTAATAGTTATCATCACTCCATTATTACTCAAGGCCTTCCACCCAGTAAAATCTGACGTCTAGTGATGGATAATAATAATAGCTTCTGATTTTTTTATCAGCAATAATTTGAAGAAAAAAAGAAGTAAAGAAAAAATTAATTTCTTGTTTTGGTCGCCTCATAATCGTACCTAGCAAGTAGATGTACTGCTTTGATAACATAGAAAAGAATGTTCTTATATGCACCGTATGGTTGTCCACAGTCTTTTGTTATCAAATTTTGTTAATGGGTAGCACTTAGGGTCGGGAAGAATCCTATCAGTTTTAGGTTCAAAAGCTCATAGATCACTGTGACTCAAAGTATTCAAATGGTTTCTACACAACAACTGATTCTACACCAGTCTAGTTACCTAACATTGAGTATAGCTTCCACATAGGGTAAGGACGAACATGAGTTACCACCTACTTTAGTGAACAGATTTTGTGGATGGCTAGCACTTTGGGTAAAGAAGAATCCTACCAATTTTGAGCTGAAATGGTCGAAGGTCAAGGTAACTGTGAAAAAATTATTTTAATACAGGTAACTAATAAAATACCTGCTATTTTTACATTGCTGTATCTTTTCCAGGTACTAGTCACCAGTCAAAGGACATTATTCCCTTCTCCAGTTAGTAATTGGAGGTCTAGAGTAAAAAAGAAATAAAAATATGAACCCAGTCTGATACCTTTGGCCACTTCTGACAGTAGGAATATGTTCCTTCTTTTTATGCAGTTATACAGGTCTCTTTGGTGTTTAAAACTTTTCAATTTATGCATTTTTTTTGTCTGACTTTGTGAGTTCATGCATAGTTTGTCATTTCTACTGTAAATCACATATCTTTTGTATTGTATATGTTCATTCTCCCCAGTCCTTGCTGTATTTTTTTTTTTAAAATGTTGATTTTTTTTTTATTTTGATGACAATGCTAGCAAAGTGGTGCTGCATGTTTCATCCCTCTAATAGTAAATGTTGCCATGATCACATCACTGCATCATAGTCACTGTTGACAACATGTGCATAGTGTACTTCAGACATTGAAGGGCACTCGAGACCCTTCTCTCAGCTTGGAAGTTTTTCATCCCCTGCTCTAGACAGCATTGGAGGAGATCACTCTTGAGTCAAGAGTCCACCACATCACAAGCAAGAGGTATGATCTAGCAGACAGATCAGGGTGAGCTGTTATCATGGAATGGTCACTACACCAGTTTGTAGCTGAGACTTTTTTTCATTTATGAGGAAGGTGATTGACAGACCTGTTAACAACAAAGCTGAACAACAATCTCCCTTTTTACTTTTTTTCCACTGCCAAATAAGAGGGCATTGGTGGTCCAGACTTTAATCTGAGGTGGAATTTACTATATCCCCACACCTTACCACCTTTCAGAATAATCCGTCAGGTTCTTCACAGAGTCAGGACTTCCCAAGTCCCAGCTCATCCTGATAGCTCTCCTGTTGACCCAAAGATTATGGTTCAGTGATCTCTTTCACCAGTTGGTTGATGTTCCAAAGGAAAATTACCACTGAGAATGGATCTACTGTTGCACTACAGAGGGTCCCTCATGTACTCTCTGTTCATGCCTGTCTTATATCAAATCAGTGTTAAAAATATGTGATACCCCAGTACCTGGAGCCTGTCTAATTGAGATGCCCATTTCACTGATGAAATGTGGAAATTTATTTTCAAGATGTAGAAAGACTTGTAAATTATTAACGTTTATCCCCATGTATGCGCCTCATCATCTACTTCTATCAAATGCAGTAAACTTTGAGTATAAAGCAAAGTATGTGATCTGTGAATGGAGAACAGATGCCCTGTTTTACTATAACTAGTGCTTACATAGCTTGACATACATCTGATTCTAAAATACCATTGTGGACATTTTTCTGCTTGAAATCAGCCAGACTCTGACTATTGGGTACTGGAACTGTTCCAGCAATTGTTGCAGCGAGTGCATTGATGTGCAGCTGCATCATTTAATGGGATTAAGGCTAGCGTGTATGCACATGTTCTTAATTTATTACTTTATCATTGTAATTTGGTGAGTTTAGGCTAAATGTGGAATGTTTGTTGATGTATTTTAAGTAATAAAGAGATCAAACATATTAAGTGACACCTATGAACAACATCAAATGGGTAAAAAGAGGAACTGTATAAATCAACATATGTCCAGATACTAATGAACACTGTTGATCCACTGGGTGAGAAAGATGCTGTTAGAGCAGTTAGATAATGACTGACCTCAGGACCTGGAGGAAGACATCACTTTACATCAGATGTTTTGAGATCCAAAATCAACACAAATAAATTTAATATGATTTTGGTTACATCTTTTCATATTTGAAATGTAATACTTGCAACTTTGAGTGACAGATAACATTTTTAAAAAAGAACCATTTTTGGCATATGAAAATTGGAGTCTGAGCTTGTGGAATTTGAATCAGGGCTTGTGATTTTTTTAAAGTTACCATCTATGTGCCTGTGGCTAAGAAATTATTTCTGCCAAGACGAGTTTTCAAGCAAAGTTGCCAAATGCATCATTCATGGTAGACAGCAATCTGCACCCAGAGTTTATGATGCCTAGTGGAGAAGTTTCTGTAATTGGTGAAGTTAGAGATGCAATGATCCTATCTGGTCCCTGTAACTGCAGTTGCAAATTTTCTTCTTTTTCTCTTTTTAAGGAAAAGATTGCTCAGTATTCACTATTAAGTTCTGTAAAGCAGCCCTATCTAACACTTAAGTTCTCTGAGAGGTCCACAATAGGGTTGGATGCACATCTTTCAGAACTGTGAGAGGTACTTTGAGATCCATCAACCAGTTCTATGCTCGTAAATGCAAGGTGGAACACGTGTGTTCTTTGGTTACTATCTAAACTTTCTTTTGAACTTTTGAGGGTATCTTCCTTCAAGAATTTTACCCTGTAACACACCCTTCCTCCTCCCCTCATCATCAGCAAGGAGATGTAGTGAAATTCCTGTTTTTTCTGTTTCAGTGGTAACAACAATTTGGTCTCATTTCATTGCCAACCTGGGTTTTTAGCTAAGAATCAGCAACATTTTATTGCTCCCTTTCCTGTTGAAATCCCCCATCTCAGTTTGCCTGATTAGAGCATAAACATTTATGAGGGCCACGAGTGGCAGAGTGGTCTAAAGCACACACCATTCCGGATCACTGCCATCTCACCTCTGTCAGCGTGGGTTCGAGTCCAAGGCTCGGCTAGCGTGGGTACGTGGGAAAGCCTGCCAGTAGCTTCTCGTGGGTCGGTGGTTCTTCTCTGGGTTTTCCAGGGTTCTTCCTCCACCAGTTATACTGGCAGCCATGTATAGCCTATCTTGTGCTGAAAATTGGAAAAATAAACAAGCCCAGCTGGATAGATAAATAACAACAGAACTATTGTACAATACAGTTATATTATTGAGTGGAACATGTCAAAATAAATTGACAACTTACAGTTTGTTCTAAATAAATCCATTAAATTCATTGGTATGATAAATCCATGAATTCAATTATAGGCCACATACCAGTATAAAAATATTTCAGAATGACCTGATTCAATATCCCATACAATGTTAATTCCACACATCTTACAAAGAAACAACGAAAGTTAGGTCTATGTTTATTTATTCACAGAATCCTATAAATGCCACAATCTAATACCATCTGGTACAAAGTTCAAGAATTCCTCCTCATTGTCTGATAAAGTTCAGAAATGCTCTATTGTCGTCAAGTCATCATAAATATCATATGACTACATTTCATCTGCTTCACTGTCATATGCAGATGCTTATGTAGAGACTGACCTTGAGCTCTGTAAGTAATACTTTGATCATACAGTCTGTGAAATCTCAAGATCGCAGGGAGTTTAAATAACCACTCTCTGTTACTTGGCACTGGGCAAGTATCAAACTTGAGGCTCGATCAAAGGGTTGTCACGTGAGAAAATAAAGTGTGTGCTGCCTGTACAAGCTAAAGGGATTAAAGTCAAACATTCACTGGAAGAGTTTGAACTCTTCTTGGCACTCACCAGTACATGGTCTATTTGCAACTCGATCAAATTGATTGTCAACTAGAAAATAAACAAGTGAATAAATGAGTTCTGCCTTTGCCAGCCAAGAGTTTATCAGGTCACATGCACTAACATTACACTTGGGAAATATCACTTTGGAATTAAAAATCAAATTTATGAAATAGGAAACTTTAATCAAAACTTTTATTGAATCCAACACAGTGTTTATACAGCAAAACACAAATACATCTTGTTTTGAATTATACAAGAATAGGCACAATATACTTGCTAGTAAATACCCACAGTAGACACACCAATCTGCAGTGGGTGATATTTAATTTACATGTAATATTTTAAAATCCAGATAACAGGAATAAATACCATCATGAAACAGATAAACATAGTACATACCATATACACATTTCTGAATGGGAATAGCAGCATAAAAATGTACTATTTGAATTTTCTGTATTTTTATGTACTGCAAACATCTTGAGTTTCTGACAGTATCCCAAGATTATCAATTTTTTTTTGTATGTCATGCAGCAGCAGAGAGGGCGATCAGACCACTTTAGGGAATGGTCACCCTTGTTTTTAGACAAAAAAAATAGTGACCCTTCATAGAGGTCAATACCACGTCTACGATTATTGTTTGTCCCAAACAGAATTGTAGACGAGCCCTCTCTGCTGCTATGTTATTCTGAATAATCCTGGGAATCTTCATCTGAATCCTGGGAATTTATTCTATGTTTCAAGTAATATTCAAGTTCTGATGATGGTTTTTCTATTTATGGATTTATGTTCTTTCTTTTTCTGTAATATATCATTAAACTTATGTATCGATCTCCACCGCAATTTTTACAAATCTGATATAATCCTCTAACGCCGTTGTTACAACCAACACAACTTCGTGGACCAGCATGAGGGTTTTTCTTTATAAGATAATTATGTTTTTTACAATATTCTCCACGGCATTTTTTATCACATTTGTTACTGGTTCCTTGACGCAGCCACGCACAATTGTTCATTATATTAATGATATCTTTTTAATTCAATTTAATTTTATCATCACCCCTGTTGTCCAAATATTTTGTCAAGACCCACACGATATCTTGTTCTAGGATCATGTAAATTTATTGTTATAAATCCATGCGGAGTAGCTTGCACTCGTGAGAAAAAATTTCTGAATTTAATTATATCCATGTCACCACTGCACCAAGTTTAATGAATATTTCGCAGCGTGTGTGTGTCTACGCCATTAAATACAACTAAAATATTACAGTTGTCTCTGATCACTTTTGGAATTTGTGTATATCGTTGAGTAACATAGATCACATCTGTATTTTTATGTCTGCCGCGAGAAAATATTCTGGCTCGATTTGATTGTTTATCTAGCATTACATCGTCGTATACAACTAAATTATTAATAAATCCGTCTAAAACATCAACGGACGGTGCTTCATCAATATCTGTTATAAACTCTATAACATCATTATTTTCGTCCAGTAATCTTGCATTCTCGTTAAAATCTTTTAATACTTCATAACATCGTTGATTATCAACGGATGGTGCTACTAAATATAATTTATCCCATTTCAACCATCTCATTATCAGATTAAGTAATAACTGCGTCTTACCCGATCCAGATGGTCCTATGATAATCATTCTGATGGAATTAGGTAGTGCAGGATGATGCTTAACAGGTTCTCGTTTTCTTGTCGCTGAGAAATCAATTATATCCATATATATGATAACATGAATTTATATTGTTTATGCTGTAGAGTTAAAACTCTGACTACTGATTTAGCTACAGTTATAATAAAAAATAAAAAAATTGCGTATGGTGGAAAATGTTCTGTGTGTGGTAGAAAGAAATTTTCGTTTTTACCTAATAAGCGCGGTGGTGATATTGCTAATTTGATGTCAAAGTTTCCAGGTACTCCATGGGCTAAATACTCAGGAGAAAAACATCTACAAGGATATAATTATTGCGGTCCTGGTACTCGACTCTATATCAGACTTGATAATCAAGATCAGCCAAACCCAGGCGAGGAACCAGTAAACGCTATTGATAAAGCTTGTCATGTTCATGATGTAGCTTATAAGAGTAAAAATCTACAAGATAGTCATATTGCAGATGTGAAATTAATTCATGCATTGAATTCTATAAAAAATAAAAATATCAGAGAATCATTAGCTAATTGGTTAGTAAGATCCGCAATGAAAGGTAAATTAGCGTTTGGGTCTGGTAATATATAATGGAATTAATTTATTATTCACCAAGAGGATATTGGAGAGGCAAAGCAGCAATTGGTAAACTCGCTGATGCAGCAGCGGTTAAACATTCTACTGCTAAAGCGTGGTTATCCAAACAGGCAATATGGCAAATTTATCTACCACCACTGAAACGAATTCAGTACGCGTATTTCAATGTCAGTGTTCCTAATGAAGTTCATCAAGCTGATATGCTGTTTTTACCACATGATACTGTGCGTGGAAAAACGTACAAGTACGCGTTAACTGTAGTTGATGTTGCAAGTAGATATAAAGAGGCAGAGCCGCTATCAACGAAAACATCATCTGAAGTAGCTGATGCGTTTGAACGAATTTATCAACGAGGACTCGGACCACAAGGTGGTCTGTGATGGCCACAGCTGCTACAGGTTGATCCTGGTAAGGAATTTCTTGGTCCAATATCATCATTGATGAAACGACATAATACCAAAATACGACGAGGTCATACTGCAATTCACCGTGATCAGGCAATTGTTGAGCGATTTAATCGAACCTTGCTGAGTGGTTATTTGGATATCAATATGCCAAGGAATTTATTCAAGATAAAAGATCTCGCGAATGGGTTGCAAGATTACCAAGTGTGATAGCTGCGTTAAATAATGAGATTACACGAACAACCAACATGAAACCCATTAATGCAATTACAAAAAAAAAATATACCAACACAGCGAAAAGATACTGAAAAACAAAAAATATTGGGTGATGTTACAGTTAGATATTTATATGAACCGGGTGAACTTGAAGGTGGTAAAGCGAGAGCGACTGATCCTATTTGGAGTGTTACCACACACAAAATATCCACCGTGACAAGATCCTCAGGTAGACCCGCAATCTACAGACTAGATTCGGCTGCTCCTCAACGTGGATTTGTACGTGAACAACTACAAATAATTCCCACGGATACACAACTACCACCGCGATCACTTAACTAGCACTAGTGCCAGCACCCTGACGTTGATTACACTCAAGACAGGTCAACATGGTATTTTCTCGTGTATGACCGCGACTATTATCTTTTCTGTCTATGGTAAATTGTCTTGAATCATTACTCGAATACCTCCACAGCATTATAGGACACACGGTACTAATTATATGGAAGAACTGTGAACCAGTCTAGAAATGGGTGAAGAAATGATAGAGTATTTACAGGTTTGGTGGTCCATAATTGGTTAATAATGAAAATTAAAATTTTAGGAAAAATATCTTTTGAGAGCTTATCCTATATGTAATGTAAAAAAAATATTGACAAATTTCTACTGATGCAACTTTAGCATTTTTACAGGCTTGACTCAGGAGTACTCAGTACTGAAAGTAGCACCTGATTCATTTGGTGCAGAATCAATAACACGTGTTTCATGCACATGTATGTAAACAAATTGCCGCGGGTCATATGGTGTTCTCCACACATAAGCTTGCACCAAGGTTAGATGTGCACGAAAAATTATAGGTGTTATTATCAGCACCCATAAATTTAAGTTATTGAATTTTGAATATGATAGTGTTTCCATATGTTTACCATTGGAGTGGAATTAGTACCGTGAGTCCTATACAATTGCAATTTGCGCAATGATTATTCTGCTGCTGTTTTAACTCAATAATAAATTCAACATCAAGATCAAAGTCGCTTTTATTTTTTTTATCAGATTGTTTGTATCCGATTAATTTTTTTCTTATTATGTCATCATCGATGACGTTGAATTTATTAACGATTTCAGGGATTATAATTCTCCGTAATTGAGATATTTTTCTAACCCTCGATACCGCTAAATAGACTAAATTTGATCACTCGATACGATCGTCTACAATCCAGACTCGTGTATCAGAAATAGTTAATCCCTGAGACGAGTGGATCGTCATAGCGTATCCTAACACCCATGGAGATTTGTCAGCGCGTAATGCATCTTCGACCACACTGATATCAACAGCGACAATATCATTTAATACAAGATTTTGATTCTCAGTCTGTCCTGGAATATCAACATTAATATTCTGTTTTCGTGTATCTGATGGTCTGTAACATAATGGTATGGGTAATTCTGAATATTTTTCTTTATGCAGCTGAAATAACTGCTGTTGTAAATCGTCTCTGATTATTTTTCTGCTTGCTACTATCAAATCGGTGGGTCTCCATAAATTTAAAAAAATCACTCATTGAGGTCTCTGAGATTACTCCGCGTATTATTTCACACTGAATTTTGTTTGATTGTAATCTGATTAATTTTTTTAATTCCTTTAAATTTGCATCGAGAGCTCTTTGATCATCATCTGTTTCTTCATAATAATCGACGAAATTGTTTAACCAATCATGTGGAGATGGTCCAACAAAAGGAGGCGGTTGACCATGATCGCCACACATTATTACAGTGGTATTTTTCGTCAGCAACCAATCAAGAAACATTTTTAATGTATCTAATGACACCGTGCATATCTCATCCCAAATAATTATTTTAGGTATATATTTTTCTCCCATTCGCTCAGGAGTCCATGTATCCCCGCACCATCGAAAGAAACTATGATACGTGCACGATTGTACTTGTTGTTGTTTCATCTCGCGTGCAAGTCTATGTGTGGGTGTCAGCACGATCATATCTGAATTTCTAAAAACATTAATCGCTCAAGTCATTTTGCCGCATCCACCAGGTCCATTGAGATAAACTGTCTTATATCTAGTTATTGGATCACTCAACGATGGCGCTTTCGACATTTCTGGTATTTTATTACCCTTACGATAAAATACTCATTGGAACATCTGCTGATTCTGTAGAATTGTGTAATATTTCCTTTTTTATTCTCCATGAACTCCATCGTTCATCATTACTTGTAAATTTCATAACAGACTCTAAATATTTACTCGAAATATAAAACGAATCTGTTGCAACTCTGACTGCGGTCTCAGGAAATCTATTAATCATCGATAATAAATTTATAGAAACATAAGCCAACATGGAAGATCTTAGATGAGTATACTGTGGGGAGATATCATTTATGTAACTAACGATCGTACCCAATTTTGTTCCGTCGGATAAATAAACACTTTCTCGATTTACAAATATATCTTTAACTGTTGTATCAGCGATTATAAAATCGTACTCGGCATCATCTAGAATTATTCGTGCGTGATGTCTTTTATGATCATATGCACCACCTTGAGTAAATTTACCTATAATTTTTCTACCTAGATCTTTTGCGGTTTTAAGTTTAATCTCAAGAATTTTAGGAGCTTCTTTCATAATATCATCTTCGGAAACGCCAGGACATTTTTCCTTAACCTCGCTAATAATTTCATCAATACTGATAGAATCTGACATGTGCAACCAAACTTCGGTCTGTGCATGATATGGTATAATTGCCTCACTAACCACCAACGATGTCAGTACCGCACAATCTAGCATATATTGTAATAAAACTATAGGTGCCCAACGTTTTTCACAAAAATGTCTGCCAAACCAAACATAACAAAACTTGTGAAGATTTTTGTTAAGCTCGAATGATTCAACACAAGCGAATCCAGTCAGATCAAAATCAGGTAATGGTCCATTAATTGCCACTCGCGTCATCTCGTTTGTAGGGTGACCAAATCTTTTAAAGTATACAGAACAATCTCCGTATCCTAGAAAACTTCCTGGATAACATGCAACCATATCAACCGAAATGACATCATTGTAATTATATTTGGTATTCCACAATCCGCCGTGTCCATATTCGACGCAACTTGCGCGTACATCTTCAAGTAAATCAAATAGTGTTGGTTTCCATGAATTTCTTTCTCTAGTGAAATGAGCCGCAACAGATGGAACGGTAAAGCAGTTAGTTAGTAATTTGTCAGTATTTTCCGCGTGCTTGCACTCTAAAAACTTCTCCGCGATATTTTTCATCTCGTCATGGAGAAATTCTGTTCGATATATTTCACCGTTTGGTCTAACAAACTGATCAAATCCACCTTCCTCATTACTTTTAAATAACCATACCGATACAGAATCATTTTTACTTATTTTGTTGATAAAATCAAGCATACTCGTATCTGGGGGGTAAAATCTAATAGTTCGATCACGTGGAAATATTGTTACTGCGCTGGTCCATGCGTGCGCATTATGATCAATAATATTTATTGAAGCTCCTTTTCATTTATATTTTGATTCATACAGTATTTCTCCCGTTATTGTCGCTACAGTTATTGGAAATTTTAATAGTTTTCCTAACTCAGCAACATCTTTTATTGTAGCACCAGTATCCTTAACTGAATCAGCCCACGAGTTTATTTTTTCACGTCTTAAATCAGTTAATCCGTTTCCACGCATCGCGTTTGTAAAGTGTTCTATTACTCGTTCGGCTACACAATTTAACCTTGAAAATTTCATGGGTGTCAGTTTATCAACGTTGAGTTTTTTATTTATCTCATAGATTCCATAAATAACTGCTGTTAGAGGATATGCTCGCTCATAATACGGTTTGTCAATACCCGTCAACAAACCCGGTCTGGAATTTTTACTTAATATGGCGATTTTATTATTACCAAGGACAGGATCATATTTGTCATGGATAATCCAACTGCCTGTTTCTGTTAGTACAATAAATTTTACTCTAAAGAAATATTTTTGATTGCCCTCATATTCAGCGATGTAGTTAATGATAGTTTCCGCTCGCATGTCATTCATTGTAGCGTCCTTGACAGTATTGCGTATAATCTTGAACGTTGACCATGTATGAGATGCACCATCCGTGTAAAATTCTTTCTTGGCATCGTGAATTTTATTGATCAAACTTTTATTTTTTGGATCAACCAAATCTCGTACTGGTAAATCAGAAGATAATCTGTCGAGATTAAATTTATATTTAACAGACCTAGTTTGGGATAATCTCTCAAACTCGTTCATATAATTAAAACAAATATTTAAATAAAGAATATTATATATATACAATGTCTCAATGCAGATGGCTCATGATCAGTTCAGTAAATCGATGCAACAGATCTTGTAGAGGTGAATTTTGTTGGATGCACTTACAAGGCATACGGCGGGGGAGTCTAGGACCAATACCGTGTCTGCGATGTGGTATTGGAGTGCGAGGAAAAACAGAATTATGTGGAAAGTGCGGTGGAAAACGGTTCAGAGAACTTAAAAGATATTATGACAAAAAAAATAATAATGGTGAAAACGCTATAAAATCCGTGGAGGATTATATATCAAGATTTCAGACAAACAATGATTTAAACAAATAATGTTATTGCATATATGGAGCAAAATATATTTGTCCCACATCCTGTCATAACAAACTATGAATCAGATCGTAATGGTGTCATCAGACACTGCAGGTTAAAAAAACCGGTTGGTTTTGTTACTAATACTGGTTATCTAATGTTTACTGTTGGGAAGAAACATTATCATTGTCATCGTTTCATCTACGAATGTTTCTTCGGAGTGATCAATGACGGTCTTGTTATTGATCATGTTGACAGGGATCCTCAAAATAATAGTTTATCCAACCTTTGTGTTGTCATGCAAAGCGTGAACTCTGCATGTGGTAATACTGGAAGATGTAAAACAATCGGAAAGAGGGCGGTAAATTCTACAAACACAGAAACTGGCGAAGTAATTATATTTCGTTCGATATGTTCTGCTGCGAAATACTTTGATATTCACTCATATTCAGTGCAAAAAGTAGCAGAAAATATAACCAGATCTACTTTCTCAAAAAAATATAAACAGAGAATCACCTTTCAGTACTGTTAACTATCATCACCACCTCGAATTAGATTTATTTTTTGGGGGGGTCAGAAATTATCATTATTATACTACTTATTTTTTGACTCATGAAAGGGAGGTAATTTTATGATCCTCGGTATATGGTCATAATCATATACAACATCCAAGGTCTTTGATGCCTGGTGGAGCATACCCGTTTATGATTTCTAACTTACAAAAATATACAGTTTGTGTATTTTTCTGTTCTTTTCGTGAAACATTTAGAACAGTGCAACACATAGACATTACATCTAAACTACAGAAAACCGACATGTATATTCCAGCTTACTGAGTGCAGAATCCAGCGTCTAGTCTGTATCGATCGTGGCGGGTTAATTTTAGATCTACAGTACAGCACAGGGATCCTGCATGTATTTACTCGATTACAGAAATACGTGTATATAGTGTTTGGAATTAAAAATCAGTTGCATTTTCCTTGTTCAGTGCAGAAATATATTGCGAGATTGTGTACATATGTGTGATTATGTATTTATGCGTACGTGTGGTTATTTTTTTGTCAAGTAATATTAACAACTAAACACTCCCTTGACTATGATACAGATTTACGAGTGGGAAATCTCGTAATATATATTTCTCCATTGAACAGTTATAGAGAGGATGGAAAATCTTGTAATAGTCATAGGAAGGATGGAAAATCTCGTAATAGTCATAGGAAGGATGAAAAAATCTAGCAGTTATGTTATAAGAAGGATGGAAAAATCTAGTAATTAGATGATCTGGACCGGATGTTCTATCATAGATGGCGTGGTATAATAAATAGGAAATTCCTTAATTCAGCTTTGTTTGGTGAGAATATGTTATATAAACGTATTTCTTGAATTGTATTTTGAGTAAATATATTCGAAATTAGTTCCTTTTCAATGATTATTAGCTATATATTAACTTCAGAAACATGTTTGTAATAAGATTTGATAGCTCAATCGGTATCGTATTGGACTGTAACGCTCGAGGTCCAGGATCGAATCCCCATGGCTGACAACTGGTCAGTGGTGTGCGCATAGTTGCGATTTTTATAATAATTGGGGGGCGGCAGCAAAAAGCCCTCCCACTCAGCAAAACTCAACCACCATATCAACCGGTGGTTGATACATATTTTCGTATCACCCACGGGCTTGATTATTGTGGGTGGGGTTTTGCTGAGTGTATATGTTTGTGCCGTCCTTTATTCAATTATTCATTGTATATATTTCATTTCATACTTAATGAACTTGCTAAAAAAGTTCATTTCATAATATATGTTTGTGCCGTCCTTCATTCATAATCTGAGCTCACTAAGACGCTCGAATAGGGGCTCGTCATCCATAATCATCCATAATCTGAGCTCGCTAAAGACTCGATAGGGGCTCTTCATTGAAACATCCCGACGAACTCGCTAAAGACTCGATAGGGGTTCTATAGGGATAATTTTTTTTTATTTTAAAGATTTATATATTATATAATGAACCATGAAAATATCAAAGACATTATTTCTGCTATTAAAAAACTAGAAGAAAACGGAATTAATATATCTAATGAACTAAATCCTGAAAAAATAATATCTGATTTTGAAACGTTAGAAGAACTTAAAAATGAAAATTAGTATGTTCTATCATCTCAATATAAGTTCATAAAGCGGATTCAGGCAGCTATGTTTCAGTCACTGGCTATTGTGAACGATGATCAAGTAAATGAATGTATTCCTCTTTCTGTCGCAGTAGAAAAGATCAGGTCAGGATTATCCAGCAAATACGAAACAAAAAAAACAATCAGTACCCGCATAAGATACTTAAGAAAAATTATGTCAGCGGGTAACGACCAAAGCAACCCTGAGTAGTAGTATAATTTCCCTCACTGTATATCACATCAGAATTAATTTACATAAAAAAATAAAATATTTCAGAATAATAATAAAATATTTTTTGGAAAACTGATTAATTTGTATACTTTTGAGTAGCAACCACTCCATCAGAATTAATAAACTGATTGATTTGTATACATTTGAGTAGCAACCACCCCATCAGAATTAGCAAACTGATTGATTTGTATAATTTTCAGTACCAATCACCCCATCAGATTGATTCATAAAAAAATAAAATATTTCAGAATAATAATACATTTTTTTTGGTGGTATTTTTTGGAAAACTGATTAATTTGTATAATTTTCAGTACCAATTACCCCATCAGAATTAACAAACTGATTGATTTGTATAATTTTAAGTACCAATTACCCCATCAGATTGATTCATTTCAGAATTATTTCAGATTGTACAAAAATTGATTAATTTGTGTAATTTATCCCATCAGTGATTATATTTATTTATTCTGAAATATTATTTTTTTAAGTTGATCGAGTTTGATACAGGAGTGTGTATAATTTAGAATGTGATCTCTGTTACAGATGATCTCGATAATATGTTCTCGGCGGAGCTCATCTAACTGTTCTTGTGTTAATAAGAAATCCTCGCTTCCGTATTCATCAATAACTAAATTAACATTAAATTGCTCTGTGTTTTGTAAGAACACTGTTCTGATGGCATTTTCAAGTGCTTCTTTGTCATGTATAAAAACAATCACGTGCTGGTACATTATATAATATTGACTGGATTAATTAAGATTTCACATACAGATTTATCACAAGCTCTTCTCCATGTCAATTAAGCGATTAAGATGATCTGTGAGCTTAAAATTTATTCGTATTAACATATTATTGTGACACCGCAGATACACAGGATTAGTTGGTTCTTGCACGATTAAACTTCCAGGGGGAACTTGTGGTGTAAATGTATATAAAATATATCCTTGTTGAGCCTGATTTGATCTTCCGAGATCTATTTGATAGCTACCATCGACTACGTCACAAACTAGATTGACCACAATCATGCTGGTTATATTAACGATTCCCGGAGATACGTGTCTGCCGCCGCCATGTGGATCATTATTATGTCTTAGAACAGTTGGAGGTGGGGCTAGTTTTTTCCACACATCGAGTATTTAGGAAAATATTCATCAATGACATCATTGACAGATTTTCTTAGCTTGGTTACGTTATACTAAGGAAGTTTAAAATTCGGTAAATTCGCCTCTGGTATTCTAAAAAAGTCTAAAAATTGCTGCTTATATTTATTTTCATCGCTGTCAACATGATTGATTATTGCCTGAATTAATTGCTGGTTAAAATATTCCATGTCATATGCGAGCTGATTTAATATCTCAGTTTGTTTAATAATTTCGCTGTGTAAAGTTATATCAAAAAGATGTTCTTGGAAAAATTGCCGTAGTCGCTGTAGTTGTTTTTTATGCTCTTGATCAATTAATTTGAAGTAATCATTGATATCATCCAGGCGTACATTAAAGTATTTAGCTGTTTCTCTTTGGAGATCTTGTTCATAAGTAAAAAACCATGTAATATTATCCTTACTGTGAAATTCAAATATACTACCCAACATTGCGTTTTTTAGCTCAATTAAATTTTCCTCGTATAATGGTTAAACTCCGTGGTATGATTTATTGTCCATGACATAATCAGATTTTTTTGGTTCTGGTGGTATCGGTGTTATCGGTGGTGATATTTGAGGCCAACCTAGTACGGATCTTATCGTGGATTGATAAATATCAACGGCATAATCAGGAGAATGTATCTCAACCGTCGAGGACAGGGTCGGTTCATGAACGTTAATTGATATTTTTGCTTCTTTTCCTGTTATTGATTTTATTCTACGTTGAAATTCCTCATTGATTTGTTCGATCTCATAACTACCAGTGGGTATTCCAACATCTATCCAGTCAGGAGTACCATCTGGTTTGTTCTTGTTAGCAAATACAAGCAAATTATTTGCTGGTGTACCATTAAATGATTTTGATCTGATATTTGGCCACCTGTAATATACCCGTAATTGAGCTAATGCTATTTCTTTTACTGGAATTGCAGTAGGAAAGTTAATACTAAATTCAGGATTAGTTGAACTTACCGAGATCATCGTTATCTTTGGCGGAGTTGTGTTAGTCATGATCTGCAGGAGTAATTCAGTCATTATTAGTATTTATGTCTTTAATACCGATACCTTCATCATATATTTTAGTCATCATTGAAAACTCGAACTCAGATATAATTCCATCACTGAGACTCGCTGATAACAACGAGGATAATTTCGAGTATGCTACCGTCACTGTATGTAATCTTATCATGTAATCGGATAATTTTTCATTCATGCAAGTACATATTTTTTTTGTGATGATATTGAGCACACCTGCAATCGTTGTTGCTGCTGAAATACAAATAGTTACAGCTACTGGTGCCATCATTGTCACCGCTGATAATATAACACCTGCTCCAGCAACAACAGCGGATACTGAATAAACAAACACATCAATGATAACTAATTGTCGTCGATATTTTTTTACTTTTACTGTATATTGTTCAACTTGATCTTTTAGTGCCGCCTGCCATTCACACGCTTGATTGTATCTGTATTGTGCACCGTCCATATATTTTTATGCAGTAACCAATTGAGGTGTTTCAGCTACAAATTCCAAACACCACCAGTAAGATGTTGCGGTTAATTTCTTATCGTCTGCTTCCAGGATAAATATTTCTTCGGTTCCGCTATTTAATATAACAGATACAACCCCCGAAAACCTATCAGTTGAATGACACCATGGAAATGTTGTAAATATTTCAAATTTTGCAGCACTGAACACAGACAACCTGTACACGCCAGTGACTGTTGCGGTATATTTGATGGTTTTGTTTTGCTGCGACCATGTTGCGAATCCCGATGATACAGTGTATACGATGTTTGTGATATGCCAAGGAGTTATTCCGGCTTGAATTTTAATCAAATTGGTTTTATTAACGATCTCAGGAATCCCCGCTACGATGTCTTGCTGTGTTCGTTTGATCGTGTCGATGTTCGTATTGATATCAGCGAGATTTATGTCAACGGAGTGCAGAGTGCCGAAGAATTCTTCTGCTGTTCTTTGATGGTTTCTGCGAAATCTTGCAAAAGCGCCCACGTGAATGTCATACTCTGCCTGCAGCATGGATAATTTACCATCTACGGTGTCGACATATTTTTTTGTTGCTGCAGCTTCGTCGGATGTTGGATCTCTTAAAACTACTATTTTATTTCCGTTCATGCTAAGTTCACCCGTCATTGTGTCACCTGTATTTTTCACGCGATTAGCAACGCTTCTTGCAATTTCATCTCTGATGGTTGTAAATGATACACTTGAATCTCTGATTCTACCACTGTCAGTAAACACAGGAATATTATCCGTAACTGCACCAAGTACTCGTCGAACTATATCATTCCATCTGATATTGCTCGTTTTTAGTTTACCATATCGATCTTGAAAAATAACAACCTCATCTGGATCAACTCCAGCAAGATTCATAATATCAATTCATCTTTAGTCACATACTTCGACAGATCAGCATCGCCGGATTTTCTCTTAATGTGTGAAGATCTTCTTCCGTAAATATCAACCATTATATTTTAAGATCCAAGATCTGTTTAAAACGCTTTACGCACAACGAATCGGTTGCTTGTATAATCATGCACAACTTTATGTGGCGGTTTGGATGATTTTGATATAGCGTTAAGTACATTAATTACCTCACGGCCGCATATTGGCGGATCTGTCATTGTTTGTGTGGGTAGCGTTGAATACCAAACTTGCGCGTGAAGTGGTGCGACATACTTGATAAATTCAACAGGTGGGGCTAACCCGTACGAATCAAAATAAACAATTCCACGTGGTTCAACCGCCTATGATACCCAATAAGTACCAGGTCCTGAATTCGAGTCGAGATTAATAATACCTGTTTCGAGTTTGTTTGGTTGTTTTGGTAATTGATCTCGCATAAAAACACCTCTAAAGGCTTTTATTTTTAATCATTTAGCAGCATCAAGTAAATCAAAATTTGATGCTGGAACGTCTAACGTGGAAGCCTTAGACCTTTTCGCCAATGAGATCCCGGTAATCTTAGGCCGCATCCCTTTTTTTGTACCCCTTTCCTATTGCATTCTTTAGAGACATTCCAGCAGCTGTTCCAACAGCACCTAACGCAGCTGCTTTTGCTACGGCTGGAGCAGCAGCAGCTATTAACGCTGGAATAGCCGCGAGAAGTGGAAATATACCACCTATTTTAACCATGTCTTTGATGGCACTCGGAGAAAGACATAATTGAACTCCAGTTTTTGATTCTAGGGCTTTATTGAAATGTTTAATCTGATTATTTGTCAACGATAATTTGTTTGGACCACCACCCATCTGATCTCGTTTTAGTGATATTTTAGTTCCGCATTTGCTGGTGGTTTTTGATTGAAGCTTTTTGACCTGACCGGGAGTCAGAGTAACATTAACATGACTATACAACATTTTTATATAAATAATATTTTTCTGAATAATTAAAGATTTTCCACTGGTGCATCAACGACTCTCATTCGACCACTACCACCTTCAAGTAACATGGCTTTATCGCTGAGTATGACCGCGATTGCTCTGTAGAAGGCACCAGCACCTGGAGGGTTAGTAACACGAGCTCGAAAGTGTATATCAACGACAGACTGTTTGGACAAATCAAGATGTTCCAGCGAAAAATAATAAATAGGATATAGACCTGTAAAATCTAATTGTGATATTTGCAAACCAGTATCTACATTTTGATCACGTCCCATGAATGACATTAAACGATGATATGCACGCGCTACGTGATTTTGATCAAAATTTAACAATATATCTTCAGCTGGTTCTTGATGTCCACTTATTCGCAAGGAAACTTCATTAACTCCAAGATTGTCAAATATCATATGTGAATGTTCTTGATTATTTGTCCGGTCATTATTTTGCAGTGCAATAAAAATATGTCGTGGTGAAGAAACACCCTGTTGTGATGCTATATGCCATGTAAATAAACCATTAACATTACTTTGAATAGCATCTGTGGTTACTGTTAACCATGATAGCAATGATTTACCACCTGAATCCATAAAAGAAAGTAATTTTTGTTCCTCAGTAATTGATGGAGTCATTACTGGCATCCATAATGAAAGTTTTGATATATTTACTTTACCATCAGCAACACCAGCACCTCGCCAGATTGCATCATTATCATCACCTTTTCTTACGAGCACAATTGTGTGTTTAGCTCCAAAGATGACCTTTCTAACATTTCTGTAAAATCCAAAGATGTGAGATAATGGAATTGCAGATGAAAAATTTCTATCATTTCCTGACAACGCTGCTCGGCGTGTTGCAAACCCTAAGTTGTAAGTTGCATTAACACTTCCTATAACATCAAAAGCAGCACCTGGTCTGTCTGCGTGCTCAAAGTCAGCCGGTTGTGGATCAGATGCAGTATCTCGTGGTGTCCGTATTTTAATATACTGAACATGATCAGCGTGGTTAGTAATATCTTTAGCAAACATCATTGTTGGACCGGCTGATCTTGTGTAATCATCAGAATATCTTGCTAGACCAATTATTGTTTTAGCAACATCAACATCCTTCTGAATCGATTCGATATTTTTTCCATCAATCATGTATGTGGCACTATCAAACAACGCCATAATTCCGTTGTTGACAAAACCAACACGCAAATTAGCAGCATATGGTGTATTAGCTATAACATTCGTTACAAGTCTACCTTCTGCTTCAATAAACGCCTCAGCGGGCAAGAAATATCTACTTGTATCATGAACCTGTAATTCGATTCTCCCCCGCTGATTTGGTTGTCTTGCGTCATAAGAATAAAACTGATAATCACGTACAGATTCATACTTAAGGACAGGTGCCTCCATGTCAAATGCTGTGTCTGTTTCACGCTTGAACATTTTTATTATAATTACCATTTTTCCAAATGATGATCTAAATCATCGTCGACGAAGACCGCTTCCTGCTATTAAATTTGCTGTTATATTTTTTTCTGCTTCTTCAGATAATTCCGCTAGTTTTTTATTTGCAGCCTGACTGGGTCCTTGATCTGCTATCAAATTTGATGTTATATTTCTTTCTGCCTCTTTAGATAATTCCGCTAGTTTTTGATTTGCAGCCTGATTTATTATTTAACTTACGTCTGCGGGCATCACCTCAGTACTTGGTAATTTTACCGGTTGTTGTTTTCGTCGCAATAATCGTGCTAGTCTATCTTTGATCGCCGAGAACACCTTACCAGCAACATTGACAATTGCTCCAGGAGCTTTTTCATGAACAATATCGATAGCTTTCATCGATAATTGTTTTGCAACAGGTACTGCTTTTGGAGCTATCCTTGTAAATAATCCCTGAATAGCATCACCAAGTCCATCTCCGTAAGTAGCTCTGTAGATTGGTAATCATGAGTTTACCGCTCTGACCTGCACGGGTTTACGATGATTATTATGTATGATCATCTTTCTTAATTTACCATTTATTTAACAACTAGTCATCAACAAGTTCATCGATAAGTTCTCTGTAAACTCCGATATCCATGATACCACCTTGAAATAATCACCGACAAATATCAGCTGCTTCATTAATTATTTCTGGTGAATTATTTCCAGCACGTTTTCCTCCTATGAGAACTTCTAACCGTGACACATCATTAATGATATTATCAGGACATAAACCAGATCCTGTTTTAGGTTCATCTTGAGGTGTTTTAAATACTGGTGGTTGCATCACCGGATGAAGTAATTCAGTGGTGACCAGGGGTATGTCAGGTGAGTCACTTACTCGAAATCCATGTGGTGAATCTACTGGTGAATATGTCATTGCCGGCGCAGAAATTTTTTTATGTTGTAAAGGTGGAGGAAGTTGATACTGGGATAGTTGTTCTTGTTGTTTCAGTCTCTCTCTATGAAGTCTTTTTATTTCTTTATTAAGATTTTTATATTCTGGACCTCTAGCTTGTTTTTTGTTGTAATATACGCGATATATATATTTAATAAGATTATCATCATTTACTTTTTCATATCAGGGTTTTAAAATACTAGATTTATTAAATAGTATATTTAATATTACTTCTGGTAATTGTTCTTCTTTAGTATTTCTAATTTCTTCAACAACCCCTTTCCTAAATTTTGCAATCAATTCTACATTTTTTTCTACTAGTTCGGGTTCAGGTGCATGTTCTTTTTGCACATCGGCGACTTCAGTACGAAGTTTTCCAATACTTTCAAGTATTTCCACACCAACAGGTGGAGGTTGAGCCGCAGCTATATCAGTTGGAAGATCTCGTAAAATCTTCTTTGTCTGTTTAGTTCTTCTTGCTATTTTTTCAGTTTGTTCTGCTGTTTGTTTTGATACCGGAAGAAGATCTTCTTTGATGACAGTTGCAACTTGTTCAGTAGCTGCAGTGACGGGTTTAAACAGTTTTATAGTTTCTTCTTCGTACTCAACTTGTGCTTCTTGCTGCGCTTGTAGATTTTTTCTAAATGAATCTCGCACGGGAAGAAATTTTTTAATTGCTTCTAATCGTTCTCGTGCTATTCTTGCAGTATGAGATTCTGGATATACCATTATTTTTAATATAACAATTTTTTAATTAATAGCAGCAGAGAGGGCTCGTCTACAATTCTGTTTGGGACAAACAATAATCGTAGACGTGGTATTGACCTCTATGAAGGGTCACTATTTTTTTTTGTCTAAAAACAAGGGTGACCATTCCCTAAAGTGGTCTGATCGCCCTCTCAGCTGCTCATGCTTATAAGACAACCAACACTCTGCAAGAAACAAATTTTCGGTTAAATAAGTTTACTTATAAGCAAGTATATATGGTAGCAATGCAATAATAAGTAAGTATTACATAATTAAAATGAGTTTTACCTCCCAAACTTGGTGTAAGGTGATGTGATGTGATTGGGATTTTTAATGTAGCTTTAACAATTTTTCAGTCATCGCTACGATGTCTGCACTGTGGCCATTTATAGTGATGTCTAGCACTGGGGCATCATGCCACAGACATATAGCATGATGTCCCACCCAGTCACATTATCCTGACACCAGGCCGACCACTCCTAACACTAACCTCTTAATGCTGAGCACCAAGCGAGGCAGCTGTTAGTACCATTTTTTTTCAAAAGTCTTTGGTATGACTCTGCCAGGGATCGAACCCACAACCTCCCACATCCGAGGCAGACACTCTAACCACTAGGCCACCAGAGCAGTCCTTGGTGTAAGGAAGAACCCATTTGATTTTGTAGTGTTAACATCAAATGTAAAGGCACTGACTCAAAGAACTTTTAAATAGGTGTTTGCACCATAATATTAGTTCTTTATGACATGCATAAGCCAGACTTTGTGGATATCTTGCACTTGGGATAAACAAGAAGGCTATTAATTTGGTGGTCAAAGGCAAAGGTCATTGACCAAAAGAAAAAAAATGGTTTCCACATAATACCAGTAGTTCTTCCTCACAGACCTGGTCCAGATTGTGTAAATGGCTTGCACTTTGGGTCTGTTGATTTCAGGAGCAGACATTCAATGGGGAAGGTCATTCGGAAAGAAAGAAAATGGTTTCTGCACCTAAAAAATTAAGTTGTCTACACATAGGACTATTAAACTTGGAATAAATGCATAGTGTGCCTTTCATGGTACTCATGTTTATTGCTTTTATGATTTTTATTCCCTTTAACATTTTCCAACATGTCATAGATTAAGATTACTTCAACATGACTTTCTTTTCTGCATGTTAATTAATATGTTTGCAGTTGCAGCTGGGGACTACTAAAATCATAGACACAAACTATGTAATCATTGATTACATCTTAAATTTTTTTAGATCTTTTTGATGTTAAATGTACAATCCATATAAATTAATTCAGTTATGTGCATCTATTCCCAACAGCACTGGAAGAAATTTCTTAACAAAGCATCCTACTGATTCAAGTTTTTTTATATTTATTTCCATCTGCTTATGCATTTGGCTGCTAGGCAGATGTCAGCCAGGTATGCAAACACAAGCCCATTTTGACCTTGTATTTCTCTATTGAAGGTGATGATGAACAGAGTGATTTCTTCCATGAGCCAGGTCCTGTTTGTGGGATTCCAAACATCATCCCCTGGTGGGAATATGAGGAAGTACATGAGAGTGTTTTAGGTGGTAGTGTCACAGATCAACAGTTCCAGCAGATCTTGAATGGCAGCTTTGAACATTTGCCAAAATCTTCACAAATGGCCTTCAAAGCACGAATCACTAAACTTATGAAAATGGTAAGAGTTTGGAATTGAGCATCCAATTTTAAATTCCATATTTGAGTGTTTCATTCAAGCTTCGGTGTTTTATTTCATTAGTTGGGAATTCTGTACATGTCCATCAAAAGTTTTTGATCACATGATTTGTAACTGTGACAAGCAATCACTTATTTCAGTTTTAAAGTTTAATATTACTTTAGACATCTTGATATATTCTTGATTTTGCTAGTTAACTAATTTTTGCTAGTTAACTAAGTTTTTAAGTACATGCTTAAATATGAGATTACATGAAGAACAGTGCACTCAGTCTTTCAGTATTTTCCTACAAAAATGGTGTATATAAGTGTATATATGTATAAGAAAACAAAAACATCTTAGGCATTCACTTTGCTCATCTGACAGTTGTTTTGTTTCAAATTGGTGTTACCTTTTTTTTAACCTCTATTCTTTTTCAGCCTTTTCTACAGTACTTGCTATTATTTCTATCCAACCTTGATTAAAAAGCAGTTAAAGCTGTTTGATAAGTTTAAAGATTTAAAGGGGTAGCTACTACAAGGCTTCTTTTAAGCCCAAAAATTTAAAAAATTTTAAAAAGGAGTTTATCTGAGACTACCATGACAAAAACATTTATCAGCATTTGAGAAACTTAAGATTGCAATTGATCTTAAAAATTAATAACAAAAAACATTTGCACATGATCAAGATGTCACATTTTAGTCATAAATAGCCATTTTATCCTTCAATTTGAGCTTTTTTTAACAATATTCAGGTGGTCATTGGTACCTTGCATACCCATAATGATCACATAATTAACTACATCATGTTACAACTCTATGGTCTTAAACT
Organism: Sinohyriopsis cumingii; assembly: GCA_028554795.2. Classification (NCBI taxonomy): domain Eukaryota; kingdom Metazoa; phylum Mollusca; class Bivalvia; order Unionida; family Unionidae; genus Sinohyriopsis; species Sinohyriopsis cumingii. The sequence continues at coordinate 83,029,788 of CM068825.1, forward strand.
AAGTAACAGAAAAAGAGCAAAGACCACAAGTTTTGTAAAATTCAACACATAATTTGTGTCCCTTGAAAATCAGTGAAAATGTAAAAGAACTTAGTTTTGTGAATTATATCCCAAATAGTCCTGACTTAAATCCCAAATAATCCTAAAGTTCTATCGCAAGTCCAAATGTATGCAGTTCCAACTAATTTCAGTGGTATTCCAATTAAATTCTAATATTGAATGTATTGGTGTGCCTGTAGTCTATTATATGCTAATGTACCAGTAGCCTGGACTGTGATGATGTGCTAACAGTCTTTAGATGTATCACACTAATATAATCTAGAAATTTATTGTATGAATTCACTTTAATTCCGCGTTAACATTCCAGTACAAGAATATTATTGATGAGCACTTTTTATTTCCAGCAAATAATAATTTGAATAAACAGATCCACCCAAACTGAACACAACAATAAGACTGATTCTGTTTCAAGATGTTAAGGCAAGAATGAGTAATTTTTTAAGTAAACAACATTATAAAAAAAGCTAAGACACAATAATAGAACCAGGGTGTAGTTTAATCTCCCTTATAAAACATTTAAAAATTGTCAACAAATTTAGGAATTTCCTAGTGGAAATCTGGTGTTCTAGACTCTGACCCAAACAAATATATTTTCTCCATTGATAATAATTTGAATATTTAATTCACAGTAATAGAGAAAATGTTAGCTATGTATGCTGTTCTTCACAAAAGGTCATGTATTCAATACAAATGTATATAACATATAATCATTATAATAATCATATAATCATTAAAAAAACCAACAAACAATACAAATTAAAATATACATAACAATCTAATGTTTCTGCAACAGTGAACTCTTGTTATGTGTTTAGGCTCTAATATATAGTAACAAAAGAAAAAGTGAAAACAACAAGCATAGGAAAATTTAACAAATAAATTATTTCCCTGGAAAAACAATGTAAAATTGAAAAAATAAAAACTTACGGTTTTAAGAATCAGATAAAAAAATAATCCAAGAATAATCCACAAATTAAATTTTAGGAGTCCTAGTAATGAAATGTTCTAATGAAATTTGAGTTCGAGTCCTGACAAAAAATCCAAAATGGAAGGCGATGTCTTACATATACTGTAGTCAGTATTATGCTGTTGTGTCTACAGTTCTTTGTTGATTCACAAACTATAACATATATACACAATGACTATATGTTCACTATAATATATATACCCTTTAATTTTTACATACACAATCCAGTTATCAAAATAATTATTTAAATATATCATAATTTTTCATGCATATCACTTTGTATTTTGGGAAAAAATCCATTAAATAATCAGACATAAAATTTATACTAAGAAGATTTACATTTGCAAAAAAGATCGAAAATACCTTATTGCCATTTTGTTTTTACAAAAATTAATAATTAATTGTTGGTGAGAAAATAAAAAGATTGATGCATAAGTGTGGGTGCCTGCAGCATAGGTTAAGGGGGCCCCCTGAAATTATACTGCAAATATATATACATAAATTCTGACAAGTCTAATCACACAAATGAAGCTGAAAATATGTCACAAGATTCAGTTCAAAACGCTTAGTAAATATCAGCTTTAGTTTCAGATTGCTTACTTTACTAACTCTCCCAGCCATGACTGACCCCCCTGCAAAAAATCCTGTGGGCACCCATGTGCATAAGCTCTCTTATTGTCATTACAATATCTACTGGTATTTACTACCAAATTTACAAAGGACTTCACAGACCATACCTATATTATCGTTAATTAGTTTTCCTTATTAAGTCCGTCACCATAACAAAACACCACATGCATTTTAAAATGAGTTCAGAAGTCCTTTGATGTTTTCTTATCCAACAAAAATTACATCTCAGTACATGCTAAAGTGAAGACCACAGACCATTGGTCAACTAGTCTTATTGTTTCATTATAGTCATACAAAACTGAAATATAAAAACCTTGTCATTTTCTATGGTAAATTTGAAAGTCATGGACTCCGTTACATCGATTCATGTATATATACATATACTATCTTTTAAGTGCTTGTACTTTTTTGACTTGGTTATAATTAACATTTTATTGCAAATCTATTCTTCAATATACCTATTTATTGTTATCTTTATTGGTGAGTTCAAATAACAAGTAATGCATATGATCCTTATAACATCTGCTGTATGGACAATGGCTTCAATAGCACATTGACAGATTTTCATTTCCCAAAAGAGAGCCTCATTTCCCAACTGGCAGCCTCGCTGATTTGACCTCTTCTGTCCATTCTTCCCTTTAGTCTGGTTTCAAATGGATAACCAAAGTGCTAAGCATGTTTAATTACCATGTAAATAACACTGCATAGCCATGTGGTTGTTGTGACAATGTACATCTTAATTAATACAAGAATGAAATGTTGATTTAGCAGTGTTTATTGATAATGGAATATAATACATGAGGATTATCACAGTCGTCAGGTAACTGAAAATAGTCTGAATAGATATGGTTTTGTACAGTAACCAAAATTTGTTTCATATCTCTCTGTCTCACACATGCACACGCGTTCACGTGCATTAACTAAAATGTTATTTCAAATTCTTTATTTTTTGTTGCAATTTGATAATGAGATTATTGTTGCTGTAAAAATACATTTCTTGACAGTGTGGACTCATGTCGTTGCATTCAATTTACTAATAAATAATACCCATAACTAATACATGTTCAAACCATCTTAATCATTTTGTCAACATTACACAACATAAAGCTACATATACTCTAAATGCAGACGAGTTTGCACACTGAGACATAATCTTCTCTCTCTCTCATTCACTAATAACAACATAAATCTTTTTGAGTGCTTTTAATTTTATTGTAATTAGATTCTTGCGTTGAGAGCAGAATGAGACATAAATATTAGGTTTACTTTGTACGTTTGTACCATTAGGTTGTCAAGTAGCATGTATTTTGTAGAACTTGTTCCGGTACGATCCCTTTATTTTTTGTACATGGTCAGTACTACCAAATGATAATTATTTAGTTTACATATAAATTTTCGTACACTGAAATTAATAATTATTTCTTCGTGTACAAAAAATGACATGGAATATGGTGTATGTATATATGTGTGTGTGTGTGTGTGTGTGTATATATATATATATATATATATATATATATATATATATATATAATATGGTGAATAACAATCCTTTCAAGTGCACTGGATCCAACAAGGGATCGTGTGTCAGGGATTGATTAAGATAAATACAATAAGCTGACAACGAACAGTGCAAAACTAGTATCTAGCTAGCCTGAGCGCTTTCGACTCTTTAACACATAGACAAAAAGGAACAAATAAAATAGAAAAACGGTTATGTTTGCGAAACTTTACATGGCTGTTTCTACAGGAATTCAACCTTTTAACTCTATTATGTGTCATCTAGTTTATTTCAGCTTGTTGCAGATAATGGAAAATATTTATATTGACCTAGAAATTGATGAACCATAACAACATCTGTTATTTTATGTAAATTTATGTAAGCGCAGATTACATCCCGTATATTTCGTTGTTATAGTAGTCATATGCTATTATGCAAATTTAGAGGATTATTTAAAAGAAAATGCGTCGGCTGCAAAAGATAATTGTATTTGTGCATGGTTTTCTTTATCTTGTCTTCTTGGTTTAAACCATTAGGTTTCATTGTTCTAAGGCGGCATATCTAGTAAGATTCCTTTTCTTTCCTGGTTTGGGAACTCCAGTTGGGGTTGTGAGCAATTGTAATAAGTGTTCAGGGATCGTCCTGGGCTTCGCCAATGTCGCAAATTGCGATTTTTTTTCCTTATTGGCGACAAAAATATCCCATCTGGCGATTTTTTTTGGCGACAGACTTTTTGGTTATTTAATTTGTACATACAATGATGGATTTGGACTGGATAAATTATAAGGGAGAACGAAAGGAAGCCACACACTTGACTAAGCAATGCATAGGAATCTATCTGTTACACAAACGATCCTTAATCATCCTTTGTTCATATTGACAACCCCATCTTTACAGTGCATTGTTACATCATAATCTGCTTATGCTGACATCTGGGCTGAGTACTGTATGCTGTGATACAGTCAGTCATGCTACCGAACTATACCTATGACTGTCCGACTCCTGAAGACGCGAATAGAACAGATACAATTAATTGAATGGCCAATCCTTCCGTTTTTTTTTTTGTTTTTTTTTTACATATACCAATACAATTGTTTTGCTGAACCTTCATAGAAAACTGATAACCTTTGAAGTACTGACTACTGCGTATAAATACAAAACAAATGGAAAAAATCTCAATCACAATTATATCTGTCGCCAGTGCAGCATTTTGCTCATTGATCTTTTCCTTTTGCCATGTTACGGCTGCAGAGACTTAAACTCTGCAACAAGAAATAACAAAAAAACAAAACAACAAGTTTTGCATAATTAATAATAATTATTTATTTCTCAAAATACGGGAGTGAAAGAATCCCTAAATTGGGTGTGAATTTATGCTTATATATACGGTCCAATATTGCCAGGTGTTGACTCGATAAGTTTCATTCATGGGAATGGTGATCCTATTTTGCTTGTCTTGAAAATTTATACAGCATTCAGTGATCATTCTTGGGATTTAGGAAGCAATTCACAACAAGCTTTGTGAAGCTAGCCATGGGGGGGGGACCTGCTGATAGACTACTGGTGTCACCTGTCAGCACTGTGGACTGTGAACGTGGATTCAGTAAGATGAACCTCATAAAAACTGACATCAGAAATAAACTCTGCATCTCATCTCTCGAGAATTTCATGAGAATCAGCATGTACAGATGTGAAAAATTAGACTTTGAAACTGCATTCAACAAGTGGGCAGCCCTAAGATTGCAACGGATCTTCATGTAACACTTTGTAACATTTTGTTAATGCTTTTTGTAATTAGAATATTAACTAACCCATCTTTTGTAATTTTCATTGCCTGTTACATTAAAAGACTAAATTAACACTTGGAAAAATGTACACTACTTGTTCTGGCGACACTTTTTGAAAATTGGCGACAAAATATTGAGGTTGGCGATTTTTTGGGTGACAGCTTTTTAAAAGCCAGGACCATCCCTGAGTGTTATATCACTGAAAGTGTGGCCAGGGGAGGAGAAGTGTTCTGCGACTGGGCTTCTATACAGCTTCTTTGTTATCCAGTCAGATCTGTGATGGTTGATCCTTTTGTGTAGCTTTTCAGTTTCTCCAACATACTGAAGGCTGCAGATCTTACATATGATGAGATAAATGACATTCTCTGCTTTGCACGTTTTGTTTGGACCATGTATGTTTAATTTTTCTCTAGTCACTGTGCTAGAAAATGTCCTGATATCCATTATATGTTGACAGGTTTTGCACCTTTTATCGCCACAGGGGCCAGATTGACTAGGGTGGTCTTGATTAGAGATTGGCATTAGCTTTGCCCTGACTAGGATGTCCTTGAGGTTTTTTGGTCTCTGGTAGGCGACTACAGGTTTGTTAGATTTGTTTGTTAATTGGTGAGTGTACACATTAGTTTACCCCAGAATCAAGTGCCTGTGGAGAGAGACCATGACATGAAAAGTTTAGATACAGTTTTAAAAAAACATGTGGAAATGGGAATGGCTGGAGCGAAAAGTTGATGGAAATTTTTTTGGTTGAGTATAATATATTTGCTCCCATCCAAAAATGCATTTTACACATAAAAAATTGCTCCTGGTGCTACTTATGATCATAAAATAAACCAAAATAATCATTTGAAAAACTAATAAACTTACCAAAAATGTTCAACATGACTAATAATTTCACAATATTTATAGTCACATGAATTTGTTCTCCAATACTACTGATGCTGAAGTTATTTCATGTGCATGTCAGTGTTCACATCATAATTAAGTCACAATAATTTCTTAATTATTTTTTATGAGTGTAAAATGCATTTTTGGATGTGAGCCTCTGGCCCCCCTGATCAGGGGCGCTGCCTCTTGAGACCCCGTTGAGGGAGGACCCCCAAACCCCCCTTAAAAGATTTTCAGCTTTTTTTTTATGGAAGACCAAAATCATGTCTGCAAATGGTACTGACAGCTGCCTCACTTCCCAGTCAGAATTAAGAGGTTAGTTGTAGGACTGGTCAGCCTGGTGTCAGGATAATGTGACTGGATGGGACATGATGCTACATGTCTGCAGCATGATATCCCAGTGCTAGACATCACTATAAAAAACTGCCACACTGCAGAACTAAAATTGTTAAAGCTACTTTAGAACTTTAAATCACACACACACACATCATGTTAACTTGAAATCCATTGCCACATTACCTTGTTTATTTGAAATACAGGGTTTTTGGCATACAAAGTACATACTATAAAGAGAAATTGCTCTGGTGTATCTCGGGATATTCATAATAGGCCATCCATAATTTCCAAGTCTTTTAGTATAAATTTTAAAAACTCGCAGAAATAAATGTATTAATATGGCACAGATTGCTTCATAAATTAAATTTAGTGCCATTTCATGATTATATTCACCACTGAATATACAGGAGCAGGATTAATACCCTGTATTTTAACAAAGAGACAAAAGACGACTTCATGAGATAATGTTGTTCTGATTGGATATGTCACAGTAAAGATGTGGTGATATAATCATTGGGATGGGAATCAGTGGACACTGAGACAAATACTTTGCTATCGGTCTTTCTCTCTTTATTGTTTCCCATTCATCAATTCTGAAAACCAATACCTGTTAAATAATCATCTTGAAAATAAATATGTTAAAAATGATATCCTTGGTTGGTGCAGTAATAAAACCATGCTGTATATGTTAAACAAGTGCATCATACTTTGTATACTTCACAGTGCACTCTCTTTCTCTGTCTCTCTCTCTCTCTTAAAATTCAAATAAAATATGTCAAGTTTTAGGATTAATCATCATCACAAGGAATACTTTTTTCAAATTATTAATAAGAAAAAGTAACTTTTTCTCCCAATTGATACAGGAAAACAGCTTTGGGTTGCTAATATTTTGAACATTTTTAATTCTTCTGCAAAAGAACTACATGTAAATAAAATTGCCTTTCTGGGGGGCAATTCTAGCAAGACTTTAAAAGCATGTCAATACTAAACATAAACATGAGTGAACATTTTGAAATGAAAGTGGAAATTGGTAACAAGTAATCAACCAAATCTATCAAAATACACACTTCATGTAAACAAGGACCGCTCTGGTGACCTAGTGGAAGCGGAAGGTCGTGGGTTCGATCCCCAGTCAAGTCATACCAAAGACTTACAAAAATGGTACTAACAGCTGCCTTGCTTAGCGCTCAGCATTAAGAGGTTAGTGTTAGGACTGGTCGGCCTGGTGTCAGGATAATGTGACTGGGTGGGACATCATGCTACATGTCTGTGGCATGATGCCCCAGTGCTAGACATCACTATAAACTGTCACACTGCAGACATCGTAGCAATATGACTGAAAAATTGTTAAAGCTACGTTAAAAATCCAAATCACACACTCGTAAACAATGTTGCAAAATAGAAATCAAGTTCTATTGATAATTTTAAACTGAAATCATCACTGGCATTCAATCAATCAAACACTGCTATCTGACTTGTTAAAGTAGGTGATTGACTCTGGCTTTTTGTGTGTCTTAAAACTAAATATTTATAACCAAGAACATGTATTCCTAAGATTTTCCCAGGTTCATTTTAAGGAATTCTGTGATGAGGAAATTAGACTCTTGTAAGGCAAGATGAAGTATAAAAACTGAGTAAACCAAATATTTTCAACTACCAAATACAGGCATCAAATCTGTTGTCGCCTTTGTAAATTATCAGTAACTCTTATAGTTGACAGTTATGCATATTGCATGCAAGTACACAATTTAGGACTAATATTTTTCAGCAGTAAGCATGATAGCTTCCAATATCTCTATAATACACGAAATTAGATGCCACACTGGAGGAGAAAGCCACTGTCTACTTAATGGTTGCATTCCATTATGAAGAGCAGTCCTGGATATGAACGAAAATACACATTTAAGGAATAGAGGGAATCCTTAGTCTATATAAGTTTCATCTGGATCGGATTATTGGCTGAACTTGACTCTTAAAGTACCTAGTCATTTACAAAGACTAACATTGTAATATATTTCACTATCAGTTAGATGCCATGGTAAATTATAGAACTTGAAATTTAGGGGGAAAATTAACCCCACCATTTTAATAAAGGGGCAAGTTATTGGGTGGATTTAATGAAGAAATTAAGATAGTGGTTGAAAATATAGATGATTTTTTGTGTGCATTATGTTGATTTTTCAGTGTAATTTTTTCTAGAAAAAAGCATGAATCCACAATTGTGCATCCTAGAATAGACCCTGGGGAGCATATTATTGTGTAAATGAATGTCACCTCCACTATTTTAGATGAGAAATCGACACCTATATTATCCAGATTTTACAACTTGAAAATAACGCCTACACAAACCTTATCTTCACAGATGGAAAGAGTATGTTATATCATTAATAAATCACACATGCTTAATTTTTTCTTGTCTCAGTAGGCATATTTTTATAGTTTATTTCTAATTTCTGTTCATTTTATTTTCAGTCTGGTCGACAGTTCCATGTTGGAAGAAGGAAACTGAAAGGAAAGGTCAGTTTATAGCGGATTCAGTTTCTTTAAATGACCATGTGCATTTTATTACAGTAGTCCCCCTCTTGAATGGCCCCCCTGACCAGCGGCCATCCGCACCTTACGGACAGAATCCTTTGGCACCGACGAGTTTGTGTTCTAAAGGCCACCCAGCTAATGCGGCCAGCATATTAGTGCAATAATGTAAAATTTACCCCTCACAAGTGGCCGTATTTTATTTTAATATGTATCCAGAACCAGTATTTTATTCATAACATGTGTTAAATAATCCAATTTCTGTTTCCCAATGTCAGGTTTTTGTTACTGAAAGAAGTGTTGACTAAAGTACATGTACCACTAAGGTTAATATTATTTAATTTATGCCTCACGAGAAGCCACATTTATTCCATAAAGCTGAGAAAGACTCAAATTTTAATCCACACAAAAGGGTAAGTACATGTAATCCGATTAGCCTTACTGCTGTGTTATCATAAGATGTCCGGTTTAGTTACTCTGATAATTGTTAAGATTACAATTATTGAAAAGTTGTAACAGCTGAAAAGTGGCAGTATCGATGTACAATACACAAGTCAGCAGGAAAATGGTTTGATAGCCTTTATGGCTTCCCTTAGTAAGATGTTGAGCTTGTTCACTTTGATAATTAGTGGCTATTACTACTGACAGTAATTGTCAAGATTACAAATCCTAATGGCCGCGAGGTCAAATCTGCGTGATGTAATGGTACATAATGAAGCCATTTTGGTTTCTCTCACTTAGTGTAAAGAAATGTATAAAAACAATAGGGTACCAGACTGCGACTAACAAATCACTTGACAAGACCAATTCCTTTAAAAACACAAGGCAATTTGTTTAAATGCCTAAAAAAATTCTTTTATCAGTCAAGTAGTTGGCAACTTGAATAACTTACTGCAAAAAGATCAACATGTCATCGAGGAAATGAAAAATTCTCAGTATAGAAGAGAAAGTGAAAGTAATTCAACTGACCAAAAAAGGGGGGTTCGAGGATCCTTGCAGAAAACTGTGATGTTAGACTCGGATAAACAATATTGTGAAAGATAAGGAAACAATTCTGCAGAAGTGAGAAGGTGGAATGAACGGAGAAATGAAAATTGTTTGAACCAGCAGATGTTTATGTCTTGATTTGAATGACAAGGTATTTGAATGGTTTTGCACTGCACGTGCTAAGAAAATTCCACACACCGGTCAAATGATCCAAGAAAAAGCAACAATTTTGTCAGTTGAAATGGGATATGATGACTTTACTGCAAGTAACGAATGGTTGCACATATTTCAAGTCTGACACAATAATAAGTGTTCTGTCCTTTGTGGAGAATCAGCTGATGATAATAATGAAGTTGTCGAAGATTGGAACAAAAGAATAAACGATATATGCAGGGGATCTGACAGCAAAGATATTTTTTTATTGTGACGAGACTGGTTTGTTTTTTAGACTGTTGCCAACAAAGTGACAGATGATGTGATCTGTAATATAATTATAAAGACAATTTTAAAACTATATCAATGGTTATTCATAATATTCTTTTGAAAATGATGAAAGTTTGTTTTACATTTATTTCACAACATGCATGTGATTTTTAAATGAAAATATTAAATGTTTTAGAATTAAATGTATTTGTGACTTTCTTCATATATATTTACTATTCGCATTTGTCATCCCCCTCTAAAAAGGCCACCCTCATTATAAGGCCACTTCCCTGCTGCAACAGGGGTGGCTTATAAGAAGGGGACTACTGTATTAGCATGTACTCATGCATCTGAGGGTTAAATAACATAAGTTTTGAACATACAAATTGTCAAGATGGTTCCTTGAGAGTAAATCATGAGAAATGGATAATTTAAACAGAAATCCATATATATTTGATGATGTAAAAAAACCCACACAAGATGCTTTTCATGATCTCACTTGTATTAGCAAATAGTCAGGTCAGCCAGCATTATCAACAGTGGGCATCATGGAGGAAAATCTCATAACAGCACAGAGTACCAGGTGAGCTCAGAAATTGCCTTGATGAATACCTTAGAAAGAGTTGTAGCATTGTGAGGAGTGTCCACTACTAGTATGCAATACAAATTACATAGGGATACTAATAACCAAAAAATCAGGAAGTCTGCTCCATAAGATTGCTATGTTCAAAATAGCAGCCTGTATTACATTCATGCTCAGTATGAGGCAGGTATAAATTATACTGGCCTAAGAATTGAATACATTTCAGTACTGACACAAATTGGCAGGCAGCAGCAAAGTTGTGATTGCATGAAACTTTGCATTGGTCTTGCATTCACTACTGTGCAGTGCTCAAACTCAGGGATGTCACAGCCAATAGATAAGTATAATTTAGACTGCTTGGGTGGCCAAGTGGTTAGAGCCTCCACCTCTGATGCAGGAAGTTGCAGGTTCAAACCCCAGGTGAGTCATACCAAAGACTTGTAAAAATGGTACTAACAGCTGCCTCTCTAAGCATTCAGCATTAAGAGGTTAGTGTTAGGACTAGTCGGCCTGGTGTCAGGATAATGTAGCTGCGTGGATCATGATGCTACACGTCTGCTGCATGATGGCCCAGTGCTAGACATCACTATAAACTGCCACACTGCAGACATCATAGCAATATGACGGAATTTTTTTAAAGCTATGTTATAAATCCAAATCACACACACACACATACAAGTATAATTTATGATAGAACTGAGCTGAAAAAGTATGCTATGCAAGAAGTTTCTGTAATATACCTCTCTGGATAGCTTGCACACAATGGGGTCCAAAAACATAGTTTGCACTGTAAGAGGGGGCATGAGTTACTGAGGAAGCTCTTAAAAATGAAGAAGGGGATGCCATCCCAGCTAGACATTGAGCAGGACGTGATGGGGAAGGGTGTGTTAGTGGCACTGTTCAATGGCTAAATGCTCATTTCAAAATTGTGTTGGAAATAATTGTCAGTTAACAGCTTTTCCTAATGAAATTTTTGTCTTTTTGGTAAAAGTTTCCTTTATTTCCAGGATAACCAGTCGCTGAAAGATCATTATAAAAAAGCAACCCCAAGAGGTTTCAGCACACATCATGAACACTTTTTGTTGTTGTTGTTGTTGTTGTGGGGTTTAATGCCATTTTTCAGCACGATAGGCTATACATGGCGGCCAATATTAATGGTGGAGGAAGAACCCGGAAAACCCCGGAAAGAACCACCGACCCACGAGAAGCTACTATTAAGCTTTCTCACATACCCACATTGGCTGAATCTTAGACTCGAACCGCCGCAGACAGAGGTGAGATGGCAGTGATCCGTAATGAAGAGCGCTTTAGACCACTCGGCCACTTGGGGCCCCACACTTTTTGTTATATACCTACAAAACATTGAGTATTACATCACTGCTTCTTGCACAACAAAACAAGATTCCTTTTTTCCAGAACTTGAGACATTTGTTTCATGAAACAACTAGCAGTGTTGACAATTTTTTAACATTGTTGCATTAATGAAATACTGATGCCATGATATCATTTAAAGTAATAGTGAAACTTCTGCTCATCCTTGATCAAATCTCCGAGTGCCAATTCAGGACTTTTGAGTTCACCACAAACTTTGGACCTCAGTTCTCCATAATAAACCATACCTATCAAACAAAGCTCTGTATTTATTGAGTACTTTTTTCACTTGGTGCGCTTGTTCAACCACTTTTCCTAAATGACTAGGATAATTTAAGTTAGTCTAATTATGCTACTTATACATTATTTATAACTGTGTTCAAGTGGTCATTTGAAATGAGTTGACCTACACATGGCATTGACAGCAAACTCTTGCACAAATAGGATTTATTTGCTTTTTAACTTTTTATGTTTCCATTCCCTTTATTTGATTTGATTCAAAAAACATAATTAATGTGATAATACAAAGCAAGTCTGCTCTTGATTGAGCGTAACAATGCAACAAATATGTCTGCAAATCAGAGATCAAACCAATTGGCAGTTAATTAGGTTCTCAAAATGCTTACAGAAATCGCTTTGATGGTAGATTGGCAATTTTCCTTTTTGAATATGAGAGGGCATGTCACAATTATGATGAATAAATTGAAATCAAATTAAAATATAGAATTAAAACACAAATTTGATTTGATAAAACATATTTCAATGGTATTTATTTCACAAATTGTTGCCACCAGTTGGCATTGGTGATATTTTTACTGATCAAAATTTCATCAAATATTGTTAGAGTATACTGAGAATTTTTTTCTGTATAGAAAATGTAACAAAATATAGGACTTCTTGTTAAAATTTCCAGACACTAATCATCATTTTCAATGATAACACAAGCAATATATCAGGGTTTCATTTACCAATTTTTTATCATGATTTTCTTTATGTTCAAAAGGTATGGATCCATACCTGCTTCTGTGTTATAAGCAGGTTTTGTGAGTTATCAAGGGAGCATTGCATATGACAATCAAATGATTTTCCAAATTTTAATAAAGGCTCAATCTGTCATACAAGGAAAAATGTTTTACCGACTTTAATCTGGTGGAGATCTCGAAGAGTTACACAATCGGTCTGATTGAACAAGAATATAAATATACCTGAAATTAATGAGGGACTTTCTATGTGTTTTAATCATTTTAAGGAATCTGTTGGGAGAGTATTTTGAGCAGCATTGACCCAGATCTGCCATCACATCATGTGCCAGAGAAGCAGGACTGCTTAAAATCTTAAGTATAATGAATATTGGAAACCTTATCTGTACTTGATCTGCTCTGTCTTGTTTGCTGTGAAGTGTGCTGACCTGCAACACATACCATTTTAATGTAAAACATTAGAATTTACCAGTAAATTATTGACTTACAGAAAAATAGCACAGTTACTGTTGTCAGATCTGGATATTGGTACCTCAAATGCTTTAATCTGGAAATATCATCCAGCAAAGAAAAACACATCCAAAGTAAAGGGGGCAACCAGCCTCTTTATAAGTCCAATATGGCAACACCGAAGTATAAACATATTATTCAGTAACTTGGCTGTGCTTGCAAGAAAAAAGCAGGAAAGACAAAAACGTAATGTTGTGTCAATTTGAGCAATAATCACTGAACGAAAGAGGATTGATGCCACCTTGTAATTAAAAAAAAGCCAATAAAGATTGCAGAGTTGACAGATCTAGCAAGAAGTCATTGACATCCATAGGGTTTGGAACTGCAGTTTCTGACACTGAACTGAAGGTCGTTACGACTGAAATGAACTTCACAAAGCTTTTTGTTGAATATAATGTTGCCTGTGCTTCATCAGACCACTTTTTCAACACATTTTAACAAGCCAACAATAACAATAACAATACATGATACTTCATTACATATTACTGAAAATTAAACTAACTTAGGAGGAATATTGACTGCCTTACTGTAAAGGTCCTTTTAGGTTTGGCAGGTGGAGGGGAGTAGGAATGTTATTATGAACCTAACAAGTTGTATCGCAATATAGGTGGTTTTTACAATAATAATAATGAGGACTTTGTATAGCGCCTAATCTTTAGACGCTCTAAGCGCTTTACAACATTAGACAACACCTATAAGATAAAAAACATATAATGATAAAAACAAACACCATGAAATTAGAAAACATTAAAAAACATGCTGAGAATATTTAAGGTAGGAAACATTATTAGGTCTTTAGATTTGTTCTTGCAGTCGAAATAAGTGAGTTCTGAGAGCCCTCTTGAATGTGATCACTGTGTCTTTGTGTCTAAGTTCAGTGGGCAATTCATTCCACGTTGCTGGGCCCTGGTATGCAAAAGAACGCTGTCCATAAGACTTTGTTTTCATACTTGGAATAATGAGTATACGATTGTCAGAAGAGGAGCATAAGTATCTTGCTGGTGTGTACACATGGGTGAGGTCAGATAGGTATGTTGGACTAGAGTCCGTCAGTGAAACATAGCACAGAGAACAAATTTTGTGTTTGATTCTGGATCGAATGGATAGCCAGTGTAGGGTACAGAGCAGCGGGGGTGGGGTGTGTGTGTGTATGCTCTGATTGTGGTACTCTAAGTATGATCCGAACAGCTGTGTTTTGAACTTTTTGAAGTTTCTGGAGCAGATATTGAGATGAACCAGACAGAATTCAGTTACAATAGTCCAGTCTTGAAAGTACTAATGAACACACAAGTGTTTTAGTGGCATCAACTGAAAGATATTTGCAAATTAAGCTGATGCGTCTCAGCTCAAGATATGCAGCCTTGCATATGTTCATGACATGTTGGTGCAATGTGAGAGTACTGTCCAGAGTAACACCTAGGTTTCGTACTGATTGTGTGAATATAATATTGTTACATAGCTGCCAACCTTCACAATTTTGGCGTGAATTTCATGACCTTTTCAGCGATTCACGGATTCATGCCACATACAGAAAAATCACGAATTCCCCAATTCTTAATTATTTCAAATCTTTAATAAAAATAACCAATTTCTCATTAAGCGCCAAATTTACAGGTCAGAGAAAATAACTTTTTATCCCACTAACCTTTTCTGATAGATTGTTGATATTTATATCTGAGAGACATATATCGAATGAAATGTACTAATGCTGAATATACCAGTGATTACTGTATACATGCTACTCTCTATCAATGCTGTGCATTGCAGTGCATTGGAAGCAGACTTATATGGGAAGATATATTTCACTGTTATATATATATATATATATATATATATATATATATATATATATATATATATATATATATATATATATATATATACACAGTGGAACCCTGTTACCCTATTATAACACAATAATTGGTGTCCAAATAATTGGATCGCGTTAATAGCTGGGTCACGTTAATGCGGGGTTTTACAGTAGTTTCCTTTTTTAGAGAACAACGCATTGGCACATATACGTGTATTCATGGGGGCCCCGAGTAGCCAAGTGGTCTAAAGCGTTCACCATTACGGATCACTGCCATCTCACCTCTGTCTGTGTGAGTTCGAGTCTCAGGCTCGGCTAACGTAGGTACGTGAAAAAGCCTGCCAGTAGCTCCTCGTGGGTCATTGGTTCTTCACGGGGTTTTTCCAGGTTCTTCCTGGCTGCCATACTGGCCACCATGTATAGCCTATCTTGTGCTGAAAAATGGCGTTAAACCGTACAACAACAACAATGCGTTTCATGTCAAATGTAAAAAAATTGGGGTATTATCGGATGAATAAATGGAATGCAGTAAGAAGACTTATTCATAATAATGGCCGGATAATATATTTATAGGTTATTACTTGAAAAATTGCACACATTAAAAATATTCAATAACTTTGTCACAGATCATTGTGTCTGAATTCAAAGTCTGATATATATTAATCGCATGAACAGAGTATTAACTGCTCCAGTGGCCTAGTGGTTAGAGTGTCCACCTTGGATGTGGGAGGTTGTGGGTTTGATCCCCGGCCAAATCATACCAGAGACTTACAAAATTGGATCTAACAACTGCCTTGCTTGGTGCTCAGCATTAAGAGGTTAGTGTTAGGACTGGTTGGCCTGGTGTCAGGATAATGTGACGGGTGGGACATCATGCTACATGTCTGCGGCATGATGCCCTATTGCTATACATCACTATAAACTGCCACAGTGCAGACGTCAGAGCGATATGACTAAAAAATTGTTAAAGCTACGTTAAAAATCCAAATCACACACAAACACCGAGTATTAACACCATTTACTTACCATATGATATGCAGTTAATCCATAATACATGTAATTCCATTGCAAAAGTAGCATACATATTTGAACTTTTTAATAATTTTGTCGCAGATCGTTAATGTGTCTGAATTCAGTGGGAAAAATTAACAGCAAAATTAGGTTAAGAAAGACGAAGCACATGTATAGTTTTTACGTTTCAGGGTCTCTGAACAGTGTCTGTACAAATTTCATACTGCTAAAATTTTCTCATATGCGTTTCTGTGTACCTTTATCCATTGTAAGTTCCCAATAATTAACACTTTGAACAACTACAGCAAGAATAATTAACAATCAACACATGCTTTCAGCGTGCATATAACTTTTACTTCAGATTTTGTGAATATTGAAAGAAATATGTGAAAACTACTATCCTAATCATTGTGCAAAGTCAATCTGATTGCATGACTCCATAATTTTAAATTTCATCATTTCTTAAAAACTCTGTCTAGTGGAGTCTGCTTCTTTGCTGCAAACTGTTGGCTTCTAGCAAAGTCAAGAATGCTTCTGAGTTGGAGGATTTTGATGCTGCCCACATCTTGAGTTTCCAGCCACCTCAAACTGGCTTCTAGGTGCTCTGCTGCCTCTGACACTTTCTTTTGGTGGGGGAGTTGGGGTGCCATCATCATCGTTGTCATTAGAATCACTGGTTTGGGGTTCTGGTTGTGCAGCTACATTCTTCCCGCTGACATTTGCAACAATTTTGTCATCTGAGATGTGCTCATATATGGGACAGATGTCATCTGCTGAATACCAGTTGAGGATATCATGATGATTGTGCTCATATTCTCTGAGTGCTTCTTCAGCCAAACGTACATCGTCTTCAGTGAATCTTGTAAATTCAGACAGGTCCTCACTATCATGGTGTGTAGATGACATAAAAGGTGGACCACGACCCTTTATCCAGCATCGTTTAATGCTGTGTGCAGAGATAGCATCCCAGGTTTTTCTGTCAAGGTGACAGACTTCTTTCAAGTTGAGTGATGCCAGTGATGTGTTGAAGGAGGAGTTGTTATCTGCTACCATCCGCTTGATCATTTCACAGCGATAGTTTTGCTTAAATACCAATATGATGCCTTGATCCAGTGGCTGGATTTCTGACATAATGTTCTTCGGGAGATAAGAGACTTTAATCTTGCTGTCATGACTGACAAGATTTTCTGCTGCGGGGTGGGCAGGGCAATTATCCAACAGGAGGAGAGCTTTTTCCTCCTGCTTGAGTTTTCGTAAATGAGCCCAAACAGCTAGAATGAACATTTTATGGAACCAGTCTTCAAATAATGGACCTAATCATCCATGCATTCTTGCTGATAGTGTATGCAAAGGAAAGGGCCTTCATATTAACATGAAGAAAACATCTGAGAAATTTCAATTTTCCAATCATTAGAGGTCTGACTTTGTGGCTGCCAGACTTGTTGACGCAAAAGAAGAGAGTCGCTCGATCCTTCCTCTTAAAGCCTACTCATTTGTGACTATCAGTCTTGGTTGTGAGGGTGCAATTGGGTAACATAAACCAGTCTTGTCGCAGTTATAAACTTTATCAGCTGTGTATCAACATTCCTCCAGCAACTTTTTAAGCTCAGTTGGTTAGGAATTGGCATCCTGTTTATCAGCTGAGTGGATTTCCCCAGACACAAGAACTTGGCTGATAGCCTGCCTTTTCTTGAATCAGTCCAGCCAGCCATTACTATTAATAATGAGTTCATAAGCAAACACCATACACACGTAAAACCTGAGAACAAAGTGCAGTGGGCCTGCAGTGGTCACAAGTCACTTATATAAAGTTTTTTTAAGCTGAACACATGTAACATTTCATACCCTTTCAATAAAGCATAATTTACTGTTCAAGTGATTGTGTCTAATAACACCGCCAAGCTCAGAAAACATGTTGGCAGCTTTCATTTCTTGATGTTTATTTAATTGTGAGAATCTTTTATCAACCATCACATTGTCTGCTGCTTGATTGTATATGCAGTTAAAGAAGAAATACATGTCAGCTATTGTTTGAGCAATGAATGTATACAGAATTAATTGAAGACAATCACAAAGACGATTTACTGGCTTTAGTCATTGATAAGTAATAAGTAACATTTCCGATAATGTTTATTTTAGCATAACAGTTCAAGAACCTGGTGAAATTGTTAAATTTCATAAGCCAAGCCACGATCATATTATATTCGAATTCATACGCAAACTCATCCCCAAAATGATAATAAACATTTTTCACACTATTTCTCGTACTTTAAAAAAGTATTTTTCCAGGTGTGAGAAAAATACACATACATATATTTAACATTTCAGGAACCGTGCCACAGTCACATTATATTCAAATTCATACACAATCTCTTCCCCAAAATGATAATAAATTTTTTATACACTATTTCATGTACTTTGAACCAAAATTATTTTTTCATGTGCAAATGAATATATATAATTTCGGGAGCCACTGCACGACTGCAATATAATAATAATAATAATAATAATAATGAGGACTTTGTATAGTGCCTAATCTTTAGAAGCTCTAAGCACTTTACAACATTAGACAACACCTATAAGATAAAAAACATAATGATATGATTACAAAAACAAACACCATGAAATTAGAAAACATTAAAAAAACATGCTGAGAATATTTCAGGTAGGAAACATTATTAGGTCTTTAAGTTTGTTCTTGCAGTCGAAATAAGTGAGTTTGGAGAGCACTCTCGAATGTGATCACTGTGTCTTTGTGTCTAAGTTCAGTGGGCAATTCATTCCATGTTGCTGGGCCCTGGTATGCAAAAGAACGCTGTCCACATGACTTTGTTTTGTTTTGTTTTACATCCGAATTTGCTTTATCGTGTCACATGGTAGCACGTTGTGTGTGTGTGTTATATATATATATATATATATATATATATATATCCCATGATGTCATTTTGCTGAATTTGCTGATGATGATACATATTGTGATGGTGTTTTATGATAAGATTATGTTATGGCAGTTAAAAAGAAATAGGAATTTGAATAACAGCTGCTGCTGGTGGCAGCTTTGCTATACTGAAGCAGGGATAAAAGCTAGATGTGATTTGTGCATTCCAGATTCCCAACTACACAGTGTCCAGGTTCCTACAGGAGAGGCAGAAGTGGCATTCCATGCAGGGAAAATACTCAAACTGGCAGTCAAACAATAGCAACAGCAGCAATGGCAACAGTAACAATACTGGCGAGGTCAAAAGACAACGCAAAACACCACCTCCTGTGGAAGAGTTGAGAGGTTTGTCAAGAACTTGGTTGCATAGATAGTTACGATAGTGCATATTATCACAACTTACAGAAGAATATAAGTGTCACTAACTCTCTGTCATAGAGTTAGTCCTGATATCAAAGTAGCATAGAATATTTATTGGTAAATGGGTTAGAATTTGAGCTGTTTAAATGAAGAATCATCACTGATATTTTTCTTTGTCTCACAGTGCCAGCCTCTTTCCACCAAAGATTGTGTCAGTTACAGAAAACATACCCAGTGAATTAATGAATTTTTCAAGGTTATCATTTTTATGGTGGACAAAGTACATGTTTCAGATCTCTTGATAAACGAGTATTTATGGATTTTAATTGTAAACAGATGACTAACAGTGTATTGAGAAATTTTTTATGCATTCATATTATGAGGAACTGTTTAATTATAAGTACTTATTCCAAAGCTGTCTGCATACTGATCCTGCCAAAAGCACAGTCCGTTTCATTAGGGTTTATTCTATCAATAAAAACTATGTAATTAGGACAAGTTACATATTTACTCTATTATTTAATAGACCTCAGATTTTTATACTTGCTGACATTTTGTTACATCATTTAATATAGGAATCACTTTGAAATAGTAATTTTAGTTTGTAAAGATTTGCTTTTGCAGATGAGTATGGCAGAGCTTTGTGTAATCAGTTTTAGTTAACCTGAGAATTTTAGTACAATATTTTTCTGATTTTAGTTCCATCCCTTATCATTTATGCAGATTATGTTGGAGAGGGGGCTGACCCAATTCCAGAGACTAATATTGGCAACATAATGTTGCAGAACATGGGATGGTCTCCTGGATCTGGATTAGGACAGGATGGATCTGGAATCAAGAATCCAATCATTGCCAAAATTAGACCCAAGAGGCAGGGTTTGGGATGCACTAGTCAACACAGTTCATCACCTACTTCCAGTAAACTGCTTTTGCAGGATATAAATTCATGATTCAAAGACTAATATTGGCAACATAATTTTGCAGAACATGGGATGATCTCCTGGATCTGGATTAGGACAGGATGGATCTGGAATCAAGAATCTAATCATTGCCAAAATTAGACTCAAGAGGCTGTGTTTGGGATGCACTAGTCAACACAGTTCATCACCTACTTCCAGTAAACTGCTTTTGCAGGATATGAATTCATGATCCTTCCAGTGTTATTGGAATGTCAATTGTTTTCATTTTTTCAGAGACATTATTTTTATCTGTATCTGCTAAATTAGCAGGCGATTTTGTATTACCTTGTTAATTTTAAATTTCCACATCCAAATCACCTTCCCACCTTCTCCAGCTACTCTTTTACTGGGTTATCTACACATACAATGGTGAAAATATTTCTTTCCTTTGTGTTCTTTATGTTATTTACTGGATAGATTGTTTTGCAAATTAAGTTCTTAGGGTCTTCTGAGATCCAATTCCATTTTCACTCATTAAGTTGCATCTTGTCAATTCCCTGTTATAAAACTTTCAAGCAAGAACTCAACTCCATCCCAGATTTTGACATTGGTATTGGAGGAGACATGGTAGTTCAGTGGTTATCAAAGCAGACTCAAAACCAACATGGTGGGGATTTGAATTCCATTATCAGATCAGCTCAGGTTAGACTATCATGGTGTGTTCTTGGGCAAGGCACTTTAGTCCAAATACCAGGTCACTAAATAACCTACAACATATTTCAGTGCTACAAGACACCGAAACCCAAACTCTTTCTGTTAATTATGGCCCAAGTTGAGTCACTACGTTCCACCAGTTTGTCAACAGTTTAGTATCCATAAGATAACTGGACTGGGAATTGTAGGATTTTAATCAGATTTGGTTTGCATTTCATCTTAATGAGACCTCTGTTGCCATTTAGAGGAGTTATGACCACTGATTTTCTGTCCTTCAAATTTCGTTTCTGTATTTAACTTCACCAAGTATTGTGAATTTCAGGCAAATTTGAAGAATGTTTTCCAGTGTTGAACAACTTTTATATGAGTTAGAGCCCATATCATAACTTTATTAAACTTTCTTGTTTTTAACCAAATTTGATATGATGCTTGAAATTGATGAAACGTTGAATGTGTTTAATTTCCAGTGTTCCGTGTCATAATTTATGGGAGTTATGCTGCAGAATGTCCATCCTCCAGAATCTGGATTTCTACCAGATTTGGCTTGCAGCTTACACTAAACAAAACCTACTGTCCGAGACTTCTATTGAATATGTTGACCAACTGTAAAGATCGAAAGATCTTGCCTGGAATGCACAAACATTTAAGTTCAAGACTCAAGTCTGAGAATCCCACCTCATTCAAGCTTGACATGATAATTTGCAGAAGAATATTATGTAGTAGCTCAGCAGGAATTGTTTAAATTTTCGTGCAAATTAGCTCAGTTACTGTAATGTCCTTGTCACAAGTTTTAGTTCTTTGGTCTCAAGCATGATATTGTTTAAACCTAAGGATTTAAGCACAAATTGCCATCAGCAAATTAAAATGTTTTCTAACTATCGAGAATACAAGTACATGCTCAATTAAATAAAATGTAATAAAAAGATATCTTTTATATTCAGGACAAAATTTGATAAAATAAACAATTTATGACATATCTTTATTGAGACCATATGACAGGAATAAATAGGACTAAAACATGAATAAATCTTTTCCATTTGAAGAAAAAAGAAATACATGCCATCAAAAGTCTTACATCATAATTGCAGTTTAAAGTTCATACTATACCTCTTCATTTTATCAACCAGGCATTTAATACAGGGTGATATAACTATCACCATGTCCATTTATCTGTCTCATTGCCTATAAAAAAAAATTAATAGGTGCAAAGCTCTGAAAACTCAGACATGATGTATATTTCAAGCAAGTTGGATAGAGATGCCTTTTGATGGAATTTTCTGAACTGAGTATTTTTATACCATGGAAACAAAGTGTAGCATAAGTGATATATACATTGGGAGCACAGGGACCTTCCATTCAAATAATTTTTCTTGCATTCAGGTCATGATTTATTCATAAATTACATATTTTTGTAAAATTTCCCACCTTACCCATTTCCAAGGAATGTATATTAAACAGTATTGAATGTTTTGCAATTTTGTCTTATTTTCATTAAAATATCTTTCTCTTTTATTTTTGTTAATTTTCTGCATTTTAATTGTTATTTTAGTACATGGGTAGTATGAAATTTTATTGATTTTGTTATAATTTGTAAAGTGTCAACAACAAAAAACAGGCATACAGTTTCTGGTATATGTAGTGTGGATCAAA
Organism: Sinohyriopsis cumingii; assembly: GCA_028554795.2. Lineage (NCBI taxonomy): Eukaryota > Metazoa > Mollusca > Bivalvia > Unionida > Unionidae > Sinohyriopsis > Sinohyriopsis cumingii. Next base: position 83,052,719 of record CM068825.1, read on the forward strand.
CATGCATAGTTCTTTGGGAAAGCAATGTATAAATGCTACATCCATTATCCATTATATTGTTACGTATATTTGATTTAATTTATATTTGATTTAATTTAATTGTTTGTAAGTTTAAAAATCTGTTTATTTTTAATTTCATTACATGTCAAAATAATGTAGTTTTGTTTACTAGGAACTCTATATTTTGTCAGAAAATAGTTTGACCTTGACTATTCAGTTGTAAACACCTAAAGCTGACCTAGTTCACAACCTTGATTTATAAATCAGTGAGAGAAGTAAACAACTTTTTATTTTTTTTATTCTCCGAGTAAAATGGTTGGTTTTTATCAAGGTCATACTGGGGCTACATGATTTTTTTATTATGTAAACAGCCTCCATTTCGCAGTTCTGGGCTTTCCGAAATTGCGCATTAGTTAGTTTTAATAGTGATGCTTAGAGAGTGATCTCTCAGTCAGGCTTAAAAACACTGGGATGTAAAGGTGTTCTTTTGTTGGGTCAGGTTGGAGTTATAATTTTTATTCAAATTACTTAGATATAAAAGATTAGTTCTTTTTCCTGGAAAGACATTTATTTAAATTTTAATCAGAAATTCAAACACAGGAATTTTATTGACTGTGGAATAAATTAGAACTGTAGACAATACAACACCGTAAAGGCTACAGTATATGTCATTGCCCTCCATTTTGAATTTTTCGTTGGGTCTCGAACTTGAATTCCTTAGTACATTTCATTACCAGGACTTCTAAAATTAAATTCTTGGATTATTCTTGGATTATTTTTTGGATTTGATTCTTAAAACCGTAAGTTCTTATTTTTTCATTTTTATATTGTGTTTTTCCAGGGAAATAAATTAATCAAATTTTTCAAAGCTTATTGTTTTCAATCTTTCTTTTGTTACTGTTTTTTAGAGCCTAAACATGTAACATAAGAATATAATTACTTGCCACATGTGAAACATGTAATTGGGTTTCTGATGGCAGAAAATAAAGAGTTCTTTTTGCCCAGCTGTTTGAATGTATTGAGTTCAGTTATGGTCAGATATCTTCATGATACATGAATATTGCCATGTTTTCACAAAATAACTCAAGTTACAAATCATTTTTTTGGGGTCCTGCAAAATATCAGAAAACTTAAATTTAGAACACTTTGAGCAGAAGACAGTTTATATTTGGCTTAAGGATAGAGGATACAGCATTAGATAAAGAAAGGTATATTGTATAAAGAAAACAAAGAAACAAACCATGGTTACTTTCTGAAGTCTGTATATGATAATTGTTGGTATAAAACCAAAGATTGCAGAGTCGTGGAACAAATGGCTTTACTACTATCCCTTCTTCACCAGCTCCATTCCTCAACTCCACAATAAAAAACTTAATTGTATTTATCTACTGCTTGTAATTTCATTTGTATTAAGCCCATATTATTGGGAAGGAACTTTATTACCAGAGGCAGAGATGGCAGTGGCAGCATCAACTGTTTTTAAGGTTGGGTTAAAGTTTTTCATTTGCTGATATTTTCTAAACCCCATGATAGCTTTTCTTCATACATGTACTTGGCAATAATTATTTTATGACATGCTTGTTCAACCTTTTGACCTTTGGGTCAAGGTCACATTTTTACAGCATGTGTTTTGATCATAGACTTGACATGCAGATTCTTGTCTTCTTATTCTTCAGTTTAATGCAAGACACAAAATGAAAAGGATTGATTCATTTGGAATCATATGCTTCATCCATTGTTAATATACAGTTATGAAACTAGACAAACATACTTGTATGCCCAGTGTCTAGTGGGTTCTAAATGAGGAGTACATCAAGGTAATACTAGGTTACAGCAACCAAAACATTGCCATTTTGTTCTTGATATTTCCTTGGGTGTCATTACAAGGGTACCAAATTTCAGCATCATGGACAAAAGGAAAGTTGGCTGTAGTGAAACTGCTGAATTTAAATACTTGTGCATATGTGTTCTTTTGTGTTTCATTTTTACTTGTGAAAAATAGTAAAGGGTACACCAGTGGTTGTGCTGCATGATTTTTGATGGCCCATTTAATCCATACAAAATTCAACAAATTTTATTCCTACAGCTCAATTTATGAACATGAGTTAAGAATCTGTTGATGAATGTTGAAGTTTGTGAAAGCCAAATTCAGTACATACAAAATCTTTTGTTTTGATGCTAGAAATCATTGGTGTATTGTGTTCAGTATAAGAGGAATTGAAATAAACAAATATATTCATAAAATGTGTTTTCTCTGTCTTTCACTGACATATAATACCTAGATTGATAGGAAATGACAACCCACTAATTTTGGTAAGCCGACTTTGCGGTGTTGGCAGGAGGGTTATAGCAATACAATTTGTAGGCTAGTATATGAAAATGTTTGGTTAAAACTTATTATTTCTGATTTTTGGTTTGGGACACAAAATCTAGAGAAGTTAAAATTTCAAACATTCAAAGATAAAAAGTAATAAAGTCACCCATCTATCTTTATAAATCATATGAGTACTATACATAAGTTCAGCATTGTGGAAACACTATATTTCTCACAAGTATAACACTGGATTCCAAGCTTGTAATATTTTTCAGCAGAAGCTGGGTCTTCCCCTTCCCCCACATCAGCTATGTTATAGAAACTATAAAGATAAACAGAAGGTATGTTATTAACATTGCTCTTTCAAATGTCCTATCTGGTAATCAAATTTACTCTGAGCTTCATCCTGGCCATAATGCAGATCATACAAAGTGGGCACCCCATCTTTATTTTGGCACTTGAACAGATCAATCATAGTGTGAAGTAAAATAATCTTATAGTCATAATAACAGGAGCTGAACTGTGTCTACCATTAGAAACCAGTTCTTAGACTTTGGTCCTTAAAGGAAATAAATGTTAATTCAACACTTTCTCCATTTAGGAGATTCTTCTTTTTATGTGTTTTATGGTTGAACTATGTTGTATAGCTGCATTGTTGGTTGTCGAAGAAGAAATATTGACTGCATATGAAATGCATATATACATATATATATATATATAATCTGACATTGATTTATATATTTTAGATGTTTTAGGTGTCTGCTATCAATGTAGCTAACATTGTATGTGTCCTCAGGGTTCCAGTATCTAATTGCAATAATACAAATTCCCAAATGGTTCCTATTGCTTAAGGCTTAAAAAAGGACAGACTTACTGTTCATGTTGGTAAGATTTATTTTGTCTCATGAAAGATTTATAAAGTGGCAACATAATAGCAAACAGGAATCCAGTACATACATTAATTTCTTCCAAGCAACATCTTGTGTACCATTGTTATCCTTTCATGTTTTTAATGACTGTAAAGTCATCAGCAACTTCCAGATCACCTGCATTTCATGCATGCTGGAGGTTTCGTACAGTTCTTGTTAGAAGGTGTTGCATAACTACTAGCAAATGTTTTGGGGTCTCTTGTTCCTGAGGATGGGCTCATCTGTTGGCTGTACTGCCTGTACCTTTTTATCAGATTTGATTGCTTCAACAACATGAATGCTTACAGATAATGATACCACTGTTGATTGTTCCAGTTGTGCCGCTGCACCATAGGTCATTATTATCTTGAGCCACACTGGATTCAGGGCTGCCATGGATCAATGAGTTAATTCCTTTAAAGAATACTATAAAAGGATCACTTTATACTTTATTAAAACCAGCAAGAAACCTATAAAATAGAATTTCAACAAAATTTAAATTCAATTCATACTTATGACATTTGACTTTCCCAAAGCAATCACATGAATATTTGATGGATGTAAGCTCTAATACAACAATGCAATGATGATTACATGGAAATAATAAAAATGCTTGTAAATACGATGGTGATTATAAAGGTGAAGAAACTTTTATGTCAAATCATCTACTTACATCCAGGATTTTGAACACATACAAATGTATGACAATATTTTTGTAGTAGTGATACTTATGGTGGTATTATTGTTTAAAATAACACCAGTTATGAAGTTAGGTATGACTAGATTTAATGGAACATGCAGAATACAAATATTAATACCGTCTGGAAAACACTTATCTTAATATTGTTGTACATGTTTTCCAGATATATAGGAAACATACTACACATACCAATTGCAACCAACATGAAAGAATTAGTGTTGGTCAACATGTTTGTATATCTTTCAAATTTTATCATTGAAAACATATGTTTTGCATATCTCTTGCTTTTATATTTAATATTTACTCTTTTATATCATATTGACCCCATCATTGTACTCTTTCGGCATGTTGGGACTGGAATGAACTTGTTCAACATGAGACATCTAGTTGATTCTTGAATCTATCATCATTAATCTTTGTTGAATGGCGACAAAATAGTGCTTCAATATATTGCGTTTAGCACCAGTGAAGGAGAAGCTTCGGGTACGCAGAAATGATAAATTTTTGTTTCAGATAATTAAACATAGCCTTTGACTTGACTCTGGAAAGAGATACCTTTATACAATCATTAATAATATGGTTTCCATGAAAAAACAAAACTACATCTGCATTAGTTTACTTTATTTTGGATCACTGTGTATTTTTTTTAAAAATACATTAAGGATGTCGACCTTTCTGCAGTAAGGAATTTTTCATGTGTGAATTGGAAACATTGCATTTCCACAAGTTACTAGGGACTGTACACATATTTCCTTCAACCCACTTTGAACATAATTTTCCTTTCAGTGTGTACCTTTTATTGTACAAAGTGTCAATGGGCATTGAATGATGAATTATTTACTGCCTCTCTTTCTCATGTTTCACTGGTTGTTTCAGTTTCATTCTCAAATTCTTCTAAATATGTTGGGAAAGACCTAAAATTTATATCAGAAGACTTCTTAAATTTAAAATATCTACTTTAGTGTGTGTGTGTGTGTATGTGTGTGTGTATATGTGTACGCCAATCCCCTGGTACTAATGCCACCAGTACATGTGCATGTATCTGTGTCTTGGAAGGTTTATAAACTAATCCATACAATGAATCAATGACCAACTTCATGTAATTAACAAAAATAAAAGCTTTTGGTGTGAATCTATAAGCTTTTCAATGAAACATTAATAAGATGGGTTGTAGTAAGTATCTGTGAATGTTTGGAAACATGGATTTGAAACCTGATTTCCATATTTATTAATGTATGAAAAGTAAAGGAAGGTGGGTGAGTTTGCTATTGTTCACATTGCTATGTAATTGGTGTCTGAAGCAGTATTTCTGGTCTGGTACTGGATACCTTTGTACTAAAAACATACCAGAATTTTATTGGGTTGGGCAATAGCTGCCAAATTGAAGTTTAACTTTAAATTACATCATATAATGATATTTTAAAAATGTATGAAAATTAATGGATCACTTAAAGATTTGATGAATGTCATTCCAATTTCAATATCTCGTAACTTTGGTCAGAGGAACTCTTGCATGCATATTAAATATAATCATTGAACTTTGGGCAAATAGCCTAATCATAAGAAACAAATATGTTGGTATAGTCTATTTTTATCAGAAGAAAAAATCGGAACAAAAGTATTTTAGAAAGCCTGTATAGTGAAATAATATGTTGGTATATATAATAAAGATTGCCTACTTGTACCAAAGTTAGAAATCATTAAATCTATTAAACTTGGGGTGGGAAAACAGGATGAAATGGAGAAAAAGGAAACAAAAGCCTGAACTAATGTTTTATTGTCTTATACATGTTTCGTGTAAGAAAATTTCATATGCAGGAAGTTTAGAGGAAGCTGCATTTACCTTACAAAAGTTCCCAGCTCTGACCCAGCTTCGGTTTAGCAAAGAAAAGCTGTTCTTAATATGATATTTTACAGGGCAGTTTAACAGATGGAGTGTATAAACAAATCTCATATCCAATTATTATTGCAAATACACAGCCAATTGCAGCATTTCTTGTAAGTTTGGGAATAATTTCTAGCGAGCCACTACAAGTTTTCAATTCCCTTTAGGGGAGAATTGGCTTTGCTTAGTCAGCAAGCTAAATTTCTTTGATTTATCCATCATGGCAAGTTAAACAACAAATGTACAATCAGGTTTACATATTTGTTTGTCACTAGACTGACATACTAAAAGGGCTTTTAGTATGTCCTGTTGCATAATGGCTACCTTGACATCAACATGGAGGGATTACTTCTTTTTGAATAAAAATAAATATACCTCGTGATCAACATCTGACATATTTGTACCTGGAATTCCCTTTAGTGAATTACATATAATTTATGTAACACAGTTTTTGTGAGAAATTTTGTGGCATGATAAGAGAAAGAAATATTTTTAAATGTTGCAAATTTGATAACTCTTTCTCTCGGTGCATTATTTGTTTTAAAATGGAAGAATTATTATTAAAATCAAACTCCTATACATGCAGTATGCTATTTAATTTCTATGTAATACATGTACCAGGAAGGTATTATAAGGACATGGGATTAGTGTTAAAAGTTCCAGACAAAAGCAAAACGCAATGCTCCTTTTATCAGCTTCATCTATATGTTAAATATTTGCACAGTCCAAGAAACTTCAAGAGACTGTTTACTTCAGTCTCCTCTGCACATAAACAAATGCATCAGTGGTGCTACTGGATCTTATTCTTTTCCTAGTAGTATTATATTCTTACATGGAGGCATTTTAAGATTGTACAGATCATGTCTATCTAGAATAAAATATAGTTGATGCCAAAAAAACCAAAAAAAACATGTAATAATTTTTCAAAAGTCAGAGACAAAATGTGGCCAAATTTGATGGAAAGCTTCATAGATTCAATAACTTTCAGATTTATTTCAGTGTTGCTGATCTGTCATCAAATATGGCCACAGTACTATCAATTTCACCCAATAAACAAACTGGATGTGGCCAACACATGTTTAATTTTTTATATAAAAGTTTGAGTTTTTATGTGGCTTTTACATTTAAGCTAACTACTGGTATTTTCTACAGTCATTAAAATTCTGTTGAGGGCAATTTTCCGAACAAAATATATTAGAATTGAATAATTTGCATCAACCAGAGGTGATGTGAATTCAGTTATTTACTTCAGATAAATGGTCCAAGCAGATTGCTGGTATCAAGTTTACACTTTGTTTTACCCCAGGGGTTGCACATCATCATAAGCCATGGCGATGATCTGCTTCACTCCTTTATCACTCTTGGCTGCCTGTGCTGATATTTTCTTGTTTTTTTCTTGAGTATGTCATCAACAATGTAACAAACTCCTAAATGTCAATGAAAGTGCCAATTGATAAGTTACTGTGATTGGAAGAGAACCTTTGATTGGCTCATTCAAGCAGTGATGAGAAAAATTCACTTGTGCACACAGCTGATAAGGGGCATAGTGGATTATTGCCTGTGACTTGCGACTATGGGTCTGCATGAATATACCATAATTGCCACCTGATTACAATAGTATACTGACATGCATGCATTCTATGGCATTGTGAGCACTAGCTATGAACTATCATAAAATGTCCTAAATAATAATGTTAATTTTTGTTTATGAAAGATTGCTGATAGTTTGATTATATGCTCTAATCAAAGTCAAATATTATACAACAGGCTGTATGAAATTGTCTTTATTGAAACAAATTACAATTGTCAGAAAACCAACTGTAATGACTCCAGGTTGTGCAATAAAAAAGCAAGTCTGTGTTCTCATTTTTAGCTCTATTGGTCAAAGACCAGAAGAGCTTATGGGATGGTCTGTCAACTGTCCACTGGTTAGCAAAGTTTGTTATTGCTACTCCTCCTAAACTAATTGGAGGATTGCCAAGAATCTTTGCACATACATTTGTCTCACACTCTCTTTCATCCTAAATGAAAATAGTGCTGTTTGGACATCTAATATGGCAGCAACTGTGTCCATCTTGAAATCTTTTAATCGCTACTCCTCCAGGATGGATGGTCATACTAACATAGAGTTTTATCTAAAAAGACTTGTTATGATGTCTAGTTGGTCCAAAATGTAAATGGTGCTGATATAACATCCAATATAGCCACATAGGGAGCCATGTTGTAAATCTTATCACTCATCTTCCTGTAAGAATAATTATATCAATAGGGGGTGTTCACTGAAAGATATCTTATAATGTATAGTTGATCTTAAATGAAAATTGTGCTGATTTGATGACCAATATATCTGCCACAGTGGCCATTGTGAAAATTTTGTCATCGCTATGCCTCCTACATGGATGGTCATATCAGTATGGGGTTTTCACTAAAAGACTTCATATCATGATTAGTTGGCCCCAAATACAAATGGTGCTGATCTGCTTATCCACTGATTTCTCCCAAAATCTGTATAAATCCAGATCTGCTGGCATATTATGCAGCAGCAATAGATATGGCAGTTTTCAGTTGGATCTGACCTATATGCAAATACACTTGCAAGGTTGTCCAAGCACATGTAAGCAACTATCGTGTTCTTTTCTTCTTGATAAAGCTCACTGAATATGGTTTATGCAACTTGTAGCAATAAATGGATTTATTGCTTGAAATGATGGTGCTAAAAAGTAGAATGTAAAAAATATAAGGAACTTTATTTTGAAACACAAAAAATTTAACCAACATTGAAAGATTCCTGGCAGAGAGAGATCTCATTATTGGACAAATACTACTGTTGTGCCATCAAATAGGGATTAACAACCACTGTAGCACCTAAAATTATGATACTGGAACAAGACATGTAATTAAGGTTATCTTGAAAAACAATAGAATTAAACCTACCTTGCCAGAAAGCATCTTGGCAGAGATGACTTTTAATATTGAGCAAATGATACAGTTATGCCCACAAATATGAATTGGTGTATGCCATTGACAGAAAGCATCTTGGCAGAGATGACTTTTAATATTGAGCAAATGATATAGTTATGCCCACAAATATGGTGTATGCCATTGACAGAAGCATCTTGGCAGAGATGACTTTTAATAATGAGCAAATGATACAGTTATGCCCACAAATATGGATTGGTGTATGCCATTGACAGAAGCATCTTGGCAGAGATGACTTTTAATATTGACCAAATGATACAGTTATGCCCACAAATATGGATTGGTGTATGCCATTGACAGAAAGCATCTTGGCAGAAATGACTTTTAATATTGACCAAATGATACAGTTATGCCCACAAATATGGATTGGTGTATGCCATTGACAGAAAGCATCTTGGCAGAAATGACTTTTAATATTGACCAAATGATACAGTTATGCCCACAAATATGGATTGATGTATGCCATTGACAGAAGCATCTTGGCAGAGAAGACTTTAAATATTGAGAAAATGATACAGTTATGCCCACAAATATGGATTGGTGACACTGACTGTGCCATTGCCAGAAAGCATCCTGTTGGCCCAGATTTCTTTGCCAGTTTTTTTTGCATTTCACTTTTAAGCAGATGTCAAAAGGGCAAGCGATCATAGGCCCATAACGGCCTATGTGTTTTTTAATGCAATTTAGTTACCAGGAATATACATGAAGACTGCAGCCTTCCAAGAAAAAATGCAAAATAAACAAACATGAATGTGTAGGTTTTTCATTATTCTTAGATACTAGTATGATGGTGTTCTTTCTAACAGCTGTAAAGGATCTTTCTCCATGCTATTTCTGCATCTAATTGTTTCTTAATTGGCTTATTGAATTTTTTTAATACCCTGTCACATATTTCCTTCAATCCTGTCTCTCTGTCACAGCATTTGCTTCATTTTGTGTTTAGGTCAAAGAAAGTCTATGGGTGGGGGCATAATATTTGTTTAATATATTTCTAATCTTATCTGTTAATGCATAATACAAAAGTTCTCTTTTTTTTATAATTACCATATAACCAGAACAAAATTTACACATGTACTTTTTAGTTTGAGGATAATGAAAACGATATGCAATAGGCCAAACAGTTCACTGTGTGGAATACAGCAGGATTGAAAAGTGATTGTGAGTTCTATATTCTGTGCAATACTGGTACTGTATATGCCACTTCCAATGACTGTCTGAAACACAGGCTGTTTGCATCCTTGTAGCAAGTCCTTTCCAGTTAAGTGACTGACATTTATCACTAATCCTATCAGTCCAGCATCCTTAATGCAAACAATGATGTTATACAGCATTTGACTATATATGCATATATAAGGTGTAATGACACATCAGCACAATACTGCTTATATGCTGCTGATTCAAAATTAAGTTCTAAAGATAAAAATAATAATTGCACAAAAAAACTAATTAAGATAAACCCTTGCGAATAACTGTCCTAAAGATGTTAAAATTCCATAAAAAGTATAAAATAAAGATATTGGTAGAAACCAAAAGAAATCCCCGAAATGAAGGGTCAGAATTTGTTACATAAACCACATCCTCACAAGAAGTCCAAGATTTCTCTGGTGGCACATTATCATAAATTTGATAGAGTTCACATGAAACAACTCATGTCTCACAGGTGGAAGTTGATATAGTCAATAAGTATATGTTCTACCATCTGTGGTTAACCATCAGGAAGTATGCATTAGGCAGGTATGTGTGTCCTGTACATGACTGGCAAAACATCATCGAATATCTGATATTTGTTCAATGTGAGGGATGCCACTCTCCATTGATGGATTTGACATTTCAAAACTTGTTTGTTAAGTTTTCATTCTTCATACCTTGCCAAGTAGAAAAAACATTAATTGACAAAGTATTTTATGTCAGTATATTTAATCTTCTACTCAGAAACAGATGACTGCAGGGCAGCTTTGGCTGCTTTATCTTCCTGTTTGTATAATAATGCATAGATACATTTCCATTTTACAGTTTGCAGATGATTACAATTAATTAATTAAATAATTAATTATTAATTTATTTTAAATATCCATAGAGAAAGAAAGGTAACTACTGATCTTGGTCTTGCTTTAGCATGTTACTGTTTTGGTCAAAGGGTTTGTAGACCTGACCCAACCCCATCCCCTTTTATTTTAGCATTATAACTTCATGATCATGTCAGAGCTTGGAAAGTTTGTTTGGTAGAACACCTGAGTGGCACCAAAGTTCCTTGGTTCAAATTCCAGTCCCACTACAGATCTATTCCCTATGTGACATTTAGTAGGACCAGAAGAACTAGTGAGATCGTGTCTGTACACCTGATGTACTCACCAAGATTATGAAATTTAATATATGGTAGGTAGGTCCTGTGGTTGTCGTTGATAGAAGGTGTTGGAAATTATATTTTAGATAAAGCAGGGGATAATATGTTGTATGAACTTGCTACAATTCTTATGGTTTGGACAGTTAAAGTAGTGGAGCACACCACCAACAGAAGGTGGCTTTGACACATAACTAGTTAAATACATACTTTTGTGTCCAGCTTTTGTTTATATTTTATGATTTTAGTTTTCCTTTTTTTTATGTGTCTGTGTATTATTTATTATTGTGTTGTATTGCATTGCATTTAATTGTATTGTATGCACTGCACTACATTGCATTACATTTTATTGTATTGCACTGCACTGTGCTACATTGCATTGCATTGTATTGTATTGCATTGTCATTTGTGGGTATGTGTAGTTTAGATCGCTCGCAGAGAGCTGCAGTGATTCAGTGATTAGTTGACACAATAGCAATCTAAAAAGACATGGGCTCAAATCCTGTCCAAAAAAGCCTGCATCAGCTTCATGTTTTGATGTACAAGTCTGATTGTGACAGCCAGTCACCAAACCAGCCAACCCATCTTGAAGCCCAACTCAGAATAAATATAAATAAAATTGTGAATTTGGTTTCTTTGTGAAATTGGTAAACACAAAAGCTCATGCCCTCAGTCTTAAAAAATTAGAGAAGTGTCAAACACATTTTCATTTTTGAAAATTGAGGAAGATTGCTACATGGTTGTCAGAGTAGACTTCCCTGAACCATCTCCAGGAAACAAACCTAAATGTGATGGTGGATATGTGCAGAGTATAATCATACCTTTAAATATCATGCTAACTCAATCAGTATAGTTTCTCAGCCAAAGGGCCAAATTTTATTTAGTGAATGAGATATGACACACACTGAGATTCCTTTCATAAATGTCTGCCATGCGAATTTTCATTGCCAAATTGTTCTTGCAGATGAGTTATAGAAAGTCCTATATTCTGACAAGATCACTCCTCCAGCAAAATGTTCCAAGCTTATGTTGATGGCTACAGTTTGTACAATCTTTGTCCATTTGTTGTTGCAGCTGTACCACTGTTCAGTATATAAAGGCTGTGTTGTGGACAAACCATTTAGATTTTCAGGCAGTGAGAGGGGCTCTGTTATCTTAACAGGCAGGTATTTTTTCCTTTATCTGAAGATGTTTTTTTTCTTCATTATTATGGTGGCTACAGTTAGTTTTGTTTGTTATTACAAAATCAAAGCAGGAGTATTTGTTTAAAACTATTTCAGGTTTCTAAATTTTGTTATTAAAAACAATCCATGCCTCTCCCCCATCCAAATAAAATTTACACTCTTTCGGAAGCTGGGGCTGATACTGAAATATTGTTTAGTAATGTTTGTAGGAGAGGGGCGAGGAGCCTAAACAAGCAGGTGAGGGGTCTGTGAGATAGAACCCCTGATGGGAGATCAGGCAACAAAGTTTTGCATTTTGAACATTACCAGGACATAATTTTAACCACCTAACTAATAAAGACTTTTAGAAATGGTTGTAGTTGTTTTGTTAGGAGGAGGGAGTTTTAGCTCTGCCTCCCGACCTCCAATCCACCCTTGTGAAGACAAGTTGTACTAAAAGTTGTTAAAAGCAGGAATGTTAAATAAAACAATGGAACACAGCTTTAAAAATGAACCCAGCCAAAAATGTTAAAACTTTGCCATTGAATGTGTTTAAAGAATATGTGGGTTGAACATGAAATAGAATTGGAACTGTAACATTGTCAGAAACGTCCGAAAGAATGGAAAATTTAGCTTTGAGGGAAAGGGTACAGGAAGGTGCTTCCTCCATTCCCATTGAATCAGTTCCTGTAAATGGGACTATATTGGATCTGTGTGTTAAATGAAGGAAGGCTTAACACATATATTGTTTGAAAAAAATGCTGTTTCAAACCTATATGAAAGAAGGAAGATTTGCACTGAATACTATTAATACTGTAATAATAATAATAGTTAAAACCACTATTGGAACATAGAAACATGTAGGACCTAATGTTCTGAAAACTGCAGTCACCTGTTTCTGAATGGAAGATTCCATATACTGACTTGAAATATTGTATAAATAAGCATGTTCCTCATACATGGCAAAATTGGAATGAAAACTCTACAAACATAAGAACATCAAACTCACTATAGTTGAGGGTTATCCCTCATAAAAAATAGATCAGAGATATGAGGTGTATTGTGCCAATCGTGTGTCTTACATACATAACTGACTCATGCAATTACATCCTGAAGGTTGAACCTAAATTGGAGTATGTACCCTGAAAGTGGAGCACAACCTCAACTGGAGTATGTACCCTGATGGTGGAACACATTATTCTGGAGGGTGTCGATTTCTATTTCCTGAGACAGAATTTTCACATAACTGCTTGAAGAAACTAAGAGAATGTACCACCAGAGAAAATCTAGTAATTATACATGTAGTTTATATTAGAAACTTTGATCACATTTTAAGGATTTGAAATGTGATACCTTTATTTATTATTTTATATTCATTTTACAGAATTTTTATATCTTTATGTTTTATATAGTTGTGCTTATTATACATTAATTTAGAAGGCTTTATCTTCCAAATGTTTGTGCAGTTTAATTTCACATTTTTGGAACATAAACTTTCATTGGCACTAACATAGCCACTTTTGTGCTGATTTGTTACAAAGCACTACTACATAAATACAGGAAGGCTGACAAAAATATTAAAGGAACAACATGGAAGTATTGTATTATACAAAGGGAGGTAATATTCAGTATGACTGTGGATTGTGATCACATTCTCACTTTGCAGTAATTGATTGCTGTTTGTTGGATGCTCACTTCTTGTTTGAAGTATGCGATTTGATGTGATTATGAAATAAGTATTACTCTTTATCCTTCTCACACTTTTCAGTATTAAATTTCTCAATGAAAAATGAATAATTTTTTTTTTTTAAAGCAAATCATATTCCAACAACTACCTGTCTCATTTTAAGTCCATTTATATGTCTTTTTAGATATTATTGCTGATAAATTTACTTGCATATTTTTCAATTTGCTTCTTTCAAGGTCTGTAAACATTCATTTCTTAAATGTCTTCATGCAGAGAAATAGGTAATTACCATATGTTGTAAGGTATACTTTAAAGTTGATTAAATTATTATAATTAAATTGAATATAGTATGTAAATGGATCCTCTTTAGTTTGACTTACAAGGACATAGTTAAGTAGCCCCAAATTACAGCAATTCTGCTACTTTATACAAAGGAACAAATATTGTATGTAGTTGTTTATAAGTCAAGCCAGCTGCAAACTGCACAGACCAAGATCTACAATTGCATGATCATCTGGCAGATCTGCATCTATGCAGTTATGAGTAATCAGTAGAACAAAGAGCACAGACCTGCAATGGCAGACAGGGGTCTTTGTTGTTTGCAGTTGGACTCCACTTATTAGTGAGTATATGGTATTATTGACAAGGACAATGGTACACACCATGTCCAGATACATTTTATTTTACAAATCAATGATTTAGCAATAAGCTCTCTGTTCCAGATTGCTGAGCTACCTGGATGACATGAAAGGTTGCATTGTGAAAGTATTTTACATTTTGTGTATATTTTATTGCTGTATTAAGAGGGTAGTGTTAGATTGAGAGATGCGACCCAGAATTTTGGCCTGTATATTTTGTAGTGCTCATTTAATTTGATGACTGTTAGTTACACTGAACCATAAATGTGACATTCTTGATAAGCAAAGTCACTGATTACTATTTTATGCCCCAACAAGCTGTGTCCTAACTGTGCACAACAGTAAAAAAAAGTTTCTAAAGATGTGATATCAAATTATAATTAGTTTTCAACAGTCATGAATAAAAATCAACTGATGTTGAAAAAGTGGCCATAACAAAACTGAATTTAATTTTATAATTAATTTAACTAATTTAAAGTGGTCCTTGACTTGACATGCATTGTAAACAGGGCAATGGTATACTGCAGAGGAAACAGTGTACAGTGGTTATAAGAAGGGCATTGATATAGTGTTTCAGCTGTACAATAATTGGTTATGGTTCTGTGGGCTTAATGCCATTTTTGAGCACATGATAGACTATACATGGCAGTCAGTATATTTGATGGAGAAAGAATCCAAAAAGAGCACAGGAAGCTACTGGCAAGCTTCTTCACCTACCCACGTTCACTCAGCTTAGACTTGAACCCACATGTGCAGAGGCAGAACCACTGATCAATTGTTGTAACAAAGGCATTGATTTAGTACAGAACAGTATAATGAGATTGCTTTACAATGATCTGCATGCATTTTTGTATTGTCTGCATTATTCATCCTAGTATTGCACAGTGTATGTATGCTAATACAGCTTTATTATATGTGGACTGTCCAGGTTGTATGAAATAGGTAACTAATGGCCAAATTAATTGTCAAATTCCTTTGGTCAGTTGGATGTATTGTATTTCCAGTCATTATTTGCCACTAATAATAGTAACTTTAGAACTTGTTGTCAGAAATTATTTTGGATACAGTCAAGACAGTTTAAAAGAGGAGGAATACAAACTAAGAAAATTACACACATTGAAAAATAAGCTTTCCGACCATGCTTTTCAGGTCAAGATATTATTTCTTATTTTTATCTCAAAAATATGTAGATAATGCATAAATAGTTGGCTTGTATGGTTTATTTGTGTAATGAAAAGTCACTGGTAAACCACAAATTGTTTTCAGTCATAAAGAAATTTGTTCATAATTCACCTGGCCATAAAGCCAAGAAAGGTTACGGCATTGTATTTGCTATGTATCATCCATCAACATTTGCTATATTAAACTTATTCTCAAAACTATGGGACACATTAAAGTAAATTTATCAAAGAGAATCCTGGCAGCCAAATTTATATAAATGGTATTGATTCATTGCAGCCATTACTAAAATTAGAAAAACTCTTGAATGATTTCTTTTGACAAATTACTTAATTGAAGTGGACCAACTTTGAAAGCATCTGAGCATTAGGTTGTACAAAATTGTGTAGATTCACCATCAAATATGGCCACTGTTACTGAATACAGAAAACCTTTTAAAGACTTCTCAAAAACCACTCCACAGAATTTTGCCAAATTTGACAGAAAGCATCTTTGCATCAAGACCTTTCAGGTTTGTGCAAATTATGTTGAATCTGCCATAGTTAAATAAAACAATTCTTTCAAGGAATGTCCACAGAATTTGACCAAATTTGAGAGAAAGTGTCTTAGCTTTGGCTTTTCATATTTGTGTAAATGATGACCAATCACCATCAGATATGGCCACCATTACTAAATGTAGAAAAACTTATGTCAAAATATAGGAATAATAAGCAATTTGCTCACATAAATGTCTCACTGACATAATGGAAATGAGGTTATAGGAGAAAAACACATAACTCTCTTGGAAAATGGTGCAAGTACAATGATTGGTCAGTATGATGGCCATAATTTTGGTTAAGTTTCACTGAAAAATATGAGAGTAGTTGTATATATGAAATTCTGTCATATATAGCATTACTTTGCATTCAGCTTTTAGCCATAAATGGCTATAACTCTTTTAACATGTGAGCATGAAGACTTCTCAGTGTGTGCATCTTCATGATGACCATAATGTGTACCAATATGTTTGCAGTTAGACTGGACTTATAAATGACTGTAATTGGTAATTAGGGTTGACAATTTGAATAGAGAAAGACAAGGATGGTAATTCTCATTTAAATACTGTTCTACAAGCTAATGTGACTGGGTGGGACATGATGCCTCAATGCTAGACATAACTGTAAACTGCCACACTGCTGACATCATAGCGATATCACTGAAATATTGTTTAAACCTCATTAAAAATCCAAATCGCACACACACTCACACATGCAGGCATGCATACACACACACACAAACTTTGATCATTATTACAGTATTAAAAAGGTAACTATATACGTATGTATGTGTGTGTGTGTGTGTGCATGTGTATGTATGTATGTATGTATATATGTGGTTTAGCATCATGTGAGCACAATACTGGCTATATGATGCCATTTGAAAGTTAGGTTCTAAAAATGTCAAAATAAAGAATTTAGAAATAAACTTAGGAAGAAATGTCTTAAAATAAACACAAGTATATACAGTAGTATTACAAGGTAAAAATAAAACATAGAGAAGTTAGAACTCTGCTAATGGTATATTCAAAATGAGATAAAGGTATAAAAAATATCCTTAAATTATTCATTCAAACTTTTTTATATAAACTGCATTCCCTAAAAATGACCATTGGTGGTACATCATCATAAAGTTTCTAAATGGAGATCACATCAAAATATTTATCTCAAACACTCCACAAGAATGCAAGAAGAATATTTTCCATGTCAGTTGACATTGGCAGGGTATGCATTCTGGTTGAGGTTTACCCTTCAGCAGGTGTACATGAGTTACATGTGTGGCACAATGCCACCTCATCTCTACGCTTTATTTCTGTGAACAATGGCACTCATCAATGATGGATTTGCTGTTCCTAAGCTTGTTTTTGGAGTTTTCATTGCTGTTCCTACACTTGTTTTTGGAGTTTTCATTGCTTTTCCTAAACTTGTTTATGGAGTTTTTGTTGCTGTTCCTAAGCTAGTTCTTGGAGTTTTCATTGCTGTTCCTAAGCTTGTTTGTCTAGTTTTTTCATTGCTTTTCCTGAGCTTATTTGTTGAGTTTTTATTGCTGATTCTAAGCTTGTTTTTGGTGTTTTTGTTGCTGTTCCTAAGCTTGTTTGTAGAGTTTTCATTGCTTTTCCTGAGCTTGTTTGTAGAGTTTTCATTGCTTTTCGTAAGCTTGTTTGTAGAGTTTTTTCATTGCTTTTCTTAAACTTGTTTTTGTAGATTTTGTTGCTGTTCCTAAGCTTGTTTTTAGAGTTTTCATTGCTGTTCCTAAGGTTGTTTGTAGAGTTTTTATTACTGTTTTTAAGTTTGATTTTGGAGCTTTCATTGCTGTTCCTAAGCATGTTTTTGGTGTTTCTATTGCTTTTCCTGAGCTTGTTTGTAGAGTTTTCATTGCTGTTCCTAAGCTTGTTTTTGGAGTTTTCAAGTTTTCATTGCTGTTCTTAAGGTTGTTTGTAGAGTTTTTATTACTGTTTTTAAGTTTGATTTTGGAGCTTTCATTACTGTTCCCAAGCATGTTTTTGGTGTTTCTATTGCTGTTCCTAGCTTGTTGTAGAGTTTTCATTACTTTTCCTGAGCTTATTTATAGAGTTTTCATTGCTTTTCCTGAGCTTGTTTGTAGAGTTTTCATTGCTGTTCCTAAGCTTGTTTTTGGAGTTTTCGAGTTTTCATTGCTGTTCCTAAGCTTGTTTGTAGAGTTTTCATTGCTTTTCCTAAGCTTGTTTGTAGATTTTTCATTGCTGTTCCTAAACTTGTTTGTAGAGTTTTCATTGCAAATATTTAGCATGATATGCAGAACATGTCGACTTACAAAATATTTAAAAGCAGTACAATTATGTGGAATGGAAGTCTTCAGAAGACTTAAAGTTGGGCTAGGTAGTCCTCAATATTGATATTGCATTTGAACTTAAAATTCCTTAAGATAACAAATGTTCTGCTCTTTTGTTAATATAACTTGCAATATCTCTTTCGATTGGGGTGTTTGTGAGGCCTAGGCTTGACATCCCGCTCGCCAAAGGAAAGTGAAGTGTCTCTCACAGCCTCTCCTTTCCAGGTGTAGTGATCTCCATGGGACCACTGTCTGGCTCTGCTGGGCAGGAGGTTACTTGCATATGGCCTCTCCTACACTATTGTATCGACAGCAGCACCTTCACGCAGGGCTCCCTGTTTACCAGAGCCTGCTGCGTGGCGCGACCGAGTGCCCGGGGCTATAACTGTCAGGCAGTTCATCTAGGAGAAGGAAACTCTGATTCCAAACCCACCAAGTCCCAGCCATTGGATGATGGCTTTGCTGCCTGCTTGTGGATATCTTTGGGAGAAGAAAAGGCTACAGAGGTAAACCCAGACAGAAAATCTGGAGTGGAGTCCCCAAGGCAGCTGGGTTTCAACTACGACTTCCTTTCGGCGGTTCCTGCATTTGAACTGGTGCAAATGTCATGCTCAGCATTCCTTTGGACCCCACCAGCAAGGACTAGAGGGGGATCCTGAAGTCTGGGCAGCCCATGATCTCCATACTCCATGCCCCAGCTTGCGCCCAGGAGAGGTCACTCCAGTCTCGCTACTGAGTGAGGAAACAACACAGAAACAACACAGAAGCTGGCTGTTTACGGGTTATAAGTCCCACCCGATTGGCATGGGGAAGGGGCACCAAGGGTTAGCTTCGATGGTGGGAGGAATCATTGTGTCCCACTGATCATCTACCGCCCACCTCTTGCCAAGTAGCCCCAGGTCAGTAAGGTGTTGACCCGCCATCGTCTGCCTGCTTCAGTGGGTGTCTGGAGTTCAGTGTGTTGCTCAGCATGACAAGCAGATGGTAACTCCACACCAGACAAAAGAAACAAGAAACCAATAAAGAAGATTCCAGCTCTTCCATTCACAAGCTGGAACATGTACACCATGTGCACAGGCATCTCTGATGACCTCAGGGAGGTGGACGACACCAGGAAGACAGCTATCATCAATAGAGAATTCACCAGGCTAAATATCAACATAGCTGCCCTTCAGGAAACCAGGTTCACCTCCAGCGGCTCCCTCAGAGAGGAAAACTACACCTTCTTCTGGAAGGAAGGACCGAGAACCTGAGGATCCCCGCCAGCAAAGAGTGGGCTTTGCCATCAAAACAACCTCCTGGCCTTGGTTGACCCTCCCACAGGGGGCAATGAGCATCTCTTGTCCATCCACCTCACCACTGCTGCAGGTCCTGTCAACATCCTCAGTGTCTACACCCTCTTGTCTTCAGAAGACACAAAGGATCAGTTTTATGGGCAACTGGATGAACAGATCAAAGGATGCCCCAAAGAACACCACTATTCATCCTTGGCGATGCCAGAGTAGGTGCAGACCACAAGTCATGGCCTACCTGCATTGGACATCATGGCTCTGGAAAGACCAACAAAAACGGTCACAGACTGCTGAAGCTGTGCACCTACCATGACCTGTGCGACACAAACACCTTCTTCAAGTGTAAGACACAAAGTATCATGGAAACACCCCAGGTGTCATCGCTGGAACCAGTTCGAATTGGTCATCACCAGGCGCTCTGCCTTTAACAGCGTCCTCTCCACCAGAACCTATCACAGTGCAGACTGCGACTCCAACCATGCCCTCAGGAGCAGCAGGGTGTGCCTACAACCACACACACTACACCACTCAAAATCAAAAGGACGCCCTTGCATAAACACTGTGCAGATGTCGGTTCCCTCCAAGGTGGAGGAATATGCATCTGCCCTGGACCAGGCTCTCCAGGACCTGCCAGAACACAATGCCACAGCCAAGTGGAATGTCATGAAGGGTGTCATCTACAGCACAGCCATGTCCATGTTTGGCAAGAAGGAATGGCCCAGCCAGGTTCAACGCACATCTATCAAGGATGAAACCAATAATCGAAGACAAATGAAAAGCCTTCATAGATTACAAAAAAATGCCCCAATGAACAGATGCTTGCTGCTCTCAGAAGTGCCTGAAGCAACACCCAGTGCATCGCTAGACAGTGTGTGAACAAGTACTGGCAACAACTGTGTGAAGGAATCCAGTGCAGTGCCAAGTCCAGAAACATCCAAGGTATGTACAGTGGCATCAAGAAGGCTCTTAGCCTTGCAGTAAAAGGGGTCGCCCCCCCCCCACTTAAAATCTCTGACTGGAGAGAAGATCACTGACTGTGAGCAACAGATGGTCAGATGGGTGGAGCACTACTCAGAGCTATACTCCTGAGAAATGTCATGAGCTACTTTGCCTCTGCTGGGAGGAAAGAGCAGTCCCCCAAGACATGCATGATGCCACGATTGTGACTCCTTTCAAAAACAAGGCAACCACAGTGACTGCAATAATTACAGTGGGATCTCGCTCCTGAGTATTGTTGGCAAAGTGTATGCTCGCATCATACTCAACAGGCTGCAGCTGCTGGTGGACCACGTGTACCTGGAATCCCAGTGCAGCTTCAGAGCAGGCAGGTCAACAACAGACATGATCATCTCCCTACGATAACTCCAAGAGAAGAGCAGAGAGCAAGGTCAACCACTCTACATGATGTTCATCGACCTCACCAATGCCTTTCACCTGGTCAGGTGGCGCTCTACAGTTTCGTATTTTGCATAGGGTTAGAATTTTAAGGAAAAAGAATTTTCCATGATTTCTTCACTGGTTATACTGGCTATATAATAAAGACTTTGTATATCTTAGGTGCTGTTAAAAGAACTTTTAATTCCCTTTATTTTGATATACGATTGATGGGTGTAATTTAGGTTCTAGAGTATACAGCTTGGGCTCACTCAAGATGTGCTTGTTTAAAAAAACTGCTAGCTCCACATGGTCATTTTCACTTCCTGGACTTCAGAGGTAAATTGTAGAAAAAAGAGCTGATAACTTTTTTTACTTTTCAGATATTTTGTACTTGGTTCATTGCTCTTTCAGTAAATGCTATTGTCTACTTCAGCAAAATTCGTTTTCCCTATTTTAATAATTGCTAAAGTTAGTGTACTTTTGATTAATTCTGGTTAATTTGTCAAGCACAGGGGAGCATCCATTTTGTTGTACCGTGTGCTTAGATCATGTACAGTTTCCACAAGTACAGTATCCAAAGAAATGTCAGCCACATTACATAAAAGTAACATAGAGGTATGCCAACATTATCTCCATTGTGCATGTTACAAATGCAAACAACTTCACCTTACCTACGTCACTCTCTCAAAAGTTCAAAATAACTGGTGAGCGCCCCCTCAGCAGGAAGAACCTTTTTGAACTTCTCAGTAAGATCGGTTGCCCCCCAAAACTCCGCAGCATGATATCTCTTTCCATGCCAATATGATGGGAACAGTCCTGTATGATGGATCCTCTTTAGCCTCCTTCCCAGTCAACAGCGACATTAAGCAGGGCTGCGTGCTTGCACCAACACTTTTCAGGATCTGCTTCTCCCTGCTCCTATCCTATGCCTTCGACTTGTCCACTGATAGCATATATCTACACACCAGGTCCGATGGGAGGCTGTTCAACATGGCACAACTGCGCTTGAAGACCAATGTGAGGGCTGTGCTCATCAGGGAGATGCTTTTGGCAGATGACGCGGCTCTTGTGACCCACACTGAGGATGCCCTCCAGAGACTAGGAGACCATTTCACTGATGCCTGCAAGCAGTTTGGGCTCAACATCAGCCTGGAAAAGACAAAAGTCAGCATGCAAGATACCACCATTGCCCCTTCCATCAAAATTGATGGTTTCACCCTTGAAGCAGTCAACAACTTTACTTACCTGGGGTCAACCATCAGCAACACTCTCTCGCTTGATGTGGAGCTGGACAGAAGGCTTGGAAAGGCAAACACCATCATGGCACAACTAATGAAGAGGGTGTGGGAAAACAATGCGCTGACAGAGCACACCAAGATCCGAGTCTACCAGGCCTGTATTCTCAGCATTCTTCTATATGGAAGTGAGACCTGGAGTACCTACATGAGGCAAGAGCACCGGCTCAGCTCCTTCCATATACGGTGCCTAAAACGCATCTTGAAAATCAGCTGGCAAGACTGTGTCCCACACAGCAAGATCCCGCAGTGTGCAAGTACCCCCAGCATGTATTCCCTGCTGAGCAAATGCCACCTTCAATGGCAGGGACACAACCAACGCATGGAGGATAGGAGGCTTCCAAAGGACATCCTATATGGACAGCTGGCCACTGGCACCAGAAGAGTTGTCCGCCCCTCACTCCATTTCTAGGATGTGTGCAAGAGGGACATGAAGGCATGTGACATTTCACCCAATGGCTGTGAAGTGCTGGCTGAGGACCAAGGCACCTGGAGACTGACGTTAAGTAAGGGCATAGCAGTTGCTGATGCGAGGAGAGGCCAGTTGGCGGCAAAGAAACGTGAGAGAAAAAAGAGCATGGCAGCGACCCCAGTAACTCAGACTTCCCAGTATGTCTGCACCAACTGCAACAGGGACTGTCACTCATGCATAGGTCTGTACAGCCACAGCAGATGATACCAACACCCCAGAGACAGACTACACTCCAAGGGCGCTATTCGCATGGTCTCCTTAGACTGAGCTGCCAATGATGATCTCTTTTGATTGATAAATATAAAAACCCACCTTAATTAAATATAATGTGTTAGTATTTGAGTTAAATATTTTAGAATTTTACATTAGAAATTATAATGAATAGTGGAGGTACTTATGATAGCCTCCCTTTAAAGGATTATAACAATAATTTGGTTTGGGTGGAATGTTGTCTATTGTCCACTTATACTGACAATAGTATGTGCTTATAGTACTAATGATATGGAAGAATGATAACCAGTCTAGAAATGGATGAACTTAAAATGGAATATATATGTGTTTGGCTGGCCAGGATTGAATGATAATGAAAGTAAACTATTATTAATATGAATCTTTCAAGAGTTAATGATAGTTCTAACTTAAAATAATAGACTTTGTACTATTGATGGATTTCAATCCTTTTACAGACTTGAATTTGAAAAACTCATTACTGAAATAAGTACCTGACTTTTTGGTGTAGAAGTTAAAAAACATGTTTCAAACACATATAGATCCCAAAAATGCTGCAGCTCATATGTTTTTCTCTGCACAGAAGTTTGCAAAAAGGATATGTTTAGACTGATAAATATAGGTTTGATCTTGAACAGTCAGAAATTTAAAGTTATTTCATTTTTAATATCATTTAGTTTCCATAGGTTTACCATGGGAGCTGAATCAATACCATGAGTCCTCTAATGGCACTATCTACATTTTAATCTTCTGGCCATTTTACCTCAAGAGTCAAGGGAAAATATTTGTCAGGACATAACTCAAATTGTAATTATGATAGGAAATGATAAGTTATGTTAACCCCCTTGAAATACTTAGATGGCTTTTGTTTACAGCACTTCAAACACTGCAGAATTATTTCAAATGAAAATCAAAGGTAGATGAAAGTGGTTTAATACTTTGCGTAAAATATGGCATCAATTCTACATTAGGACATAATGAAATGAAGAGACTTGAAACATAATTAAAATTATATATATTAAGAGTATTGATTGGTACATGTATTTGATTATGATCATAAAAGAACATGATTATTAATGTCTTAAAATTTTTGTTTATTTCTTTGAACCTTTCTAATCTAGTATTAAATATACCTGACCTTCCAAGCTATCTGTAATATTATTTTGAAGTTATGGAACACTGTACTGGAGATTGAAGACTGTGGTATTAAATGTTGTGATGACATTTTCAGATTTATTTTGAAATCCTTATAGATAGATAGATAGACAGATAGACAGACAGACAGACAGATAGGCCGTGGGTCATTGGTTCTTTCCGGGGGTTTTCTGGAGTTCTTCCTCTACCATTTATACTGGCCGTTATAGCCTGTCTTGTGCTGAAAAATGGCATTAAACCATACAACAACAGTTCCAAATTAATACTACTACTAATGCACACTACTTTGTTGGTGTAAGTCAAGATGCAAATATGAATTATACTCAGATTAATTAACCACCTGTCATATGAAGATTTGTAATATTTGGCATGTCCAGCATAAAAATATAACATGTCTTTATTTTACATGTCCAGCATAAATAATGAATCTTGTCTATATTTGACATGTCCAGCATAAATATTGAACATGTCTTTATTTGACATGTCCAGCATAAATAATGAATCTCTCTATATTTGACATGTCCAGCATAAATATTGAACATGTCTTTATTTGACATGTCCAGCATAAATAATGAATCTGCCTATATTTGACATGTCCAGCATAAATATTGATGTTATTGTTGTTCTAGGGTTTAACGCCATTTTTCAGCACAAGATAGGCTATACATGGTGGCTGGTATAACAGGTGGATGAAGAACCCTGGAAAACCCAGGGAAGAACCACCGACCCACGAGAAGCTACTGGCAGGCTTTCCCCACATACCTATGCTAGCCAAGCCTTGGACTCAAACCCACGCAGACAGAGGTGAGATTGCAGTGATCCGGAATGGTGAGCCCTTTAGACCACTCTACCACTCGGGGCCCTCATAAATATTGAATCACTCTATACATGTATTTGACATGACCAGCATAAATATTGAATCTGTCTATATTTTGTGCAGGAATTAAGAAAATGTTTTTGTAGAAGAGTACACTTCTTTGCGTTTCATTTCAATTTGAAAGATATGTTGAGAGATGATCTCTCTTTGCCTCTATGTGACTCTCAGTAACATTACTGTAATAAAATGCAGTATACCTTAGAAGCTGTGAGGAAGTACGCAGGATAAATCTGAACATTTTAAAACTTACATGAATTAAAAATGTTTGCTTAGGCATGTGCAATTTACAATTTTGAAAGAATTTGGCTCTTTGTTATCATAATTTTTGCATGCATTTAAGACAACTGGTTCTCTATGCAGAAGGATCAACCAAAAAATGGGATTCCCAGTCAAATGATATTACAACAAGAATACAAGAAATAAGACTGACTAAAATTGTCCAGCTCCACATACTTATTATTATTATTATTATTATTTAATATGTGCAGTGCATGATAAGCCATTTAACAGCATCACCACCAGCAAGGTTCAGAGCCTGCAGTCCACCAGGGAACTTTGTCAGTTTACAGTTGTTCACAATGTTTGACATGGTCTGAAGAGCTACACAGCAACAGGAAGAGTCATTGGCCTGGCCCCATCAGACAAGGTTGACTTCACAATGACCCTGTTCTGTCTGAAAGTGGTTCAGCATGGTCCACATATGATGTGAAAGGTTGAAGCCAGCAGGGCAAACTGATGGCTCAGCTATGAGGGAGTGGTTTACAACATCTGTTGAAGACCACTTGACACTCCATGCTAAAACAGCTGTCATATCCTCTGACAATGAACCTAATCAGATTGGGCATCTTGAAGTCAAGCAGACTGCTGGATGTGAGGTGATGTCCATCTACAGTGGAAGTTTCTCACTTGCATAGATCTTAGCCAACACTTTTGTGCTTGCTTCCTGGTGATGCAGATGTAGAGGAGGAATGCTGCTGAGTATCAGCATTCATGGTACAGGAGTAGAACATAGTGTTCCAGAGAGTATACGCATTGTTGTCTTGAGCTGGACATCAATTAACTTGGTGTGGGATGATCAGACCTAGACAGGAGTGCAATACTTGGCTGTCGAATAACAGAGGGCCAGTGCTGATGTCTTGAGTGTCTGAGTACTAGCACCCCCGGTTGAGCCAGCCAGTTTGTGGAGTAGGTTATTTCGAGTGCTGCAGTTTTCTTCAGGTGGTTGTAGAATGTCATTGATCTGTCCAGAGTCACAGCAAGGTATGTTGGTATCGGGTCATGTTTTATTTGCTGCCTACTGAGGAAGATAAAAAGCTCATGGTTCACATTTGCGTTGTTAAGGTGGAAGATGCTGGAGACTGTCTTTTCTTGAAGAAGTCCATCATATCCTCCAGGTCTTTGTTCAGTATCCCCTCAAGCTCAGTAAATGAGCAACTTTGGGTCCCAAGAGTAATGTCATCTGCATTTGCGTGACTGTGTTAACAGGTAAGTCATTGATAGAGACATTGAACAAACTTGGCAAAAGAACAGACCCTTGTGGGAGTCCATTAGTCTGACACCTCCTTGAGCTGCAGCTGTCTCTGATGTGCACTCTAAAGCACCTGTCGTGAGGAATAGTTCTGATAGTCTCAGCTATCAAGCATGCCATTACTTTGGAAATTTTCAACAACAGCGCTGCATGCCAGACCATGTCATATGTCGCTGTTAGATCAAGAAAAACAAATTCAGTTTTAAGGTTCTCCCGAAAACCATTTTCAACAAACGTAGTCAGGGCAAGGACTTGATTGCAAGTGCTACAGCTGTGCCTGAAGCCTGCCTAATATACAAGCATACTTATATACAAGTATAAGGGGTGAAAATGCATTTTGTTGTCCTTGCTATCTGTCACTTTGCAAATATCCCAAAGCGTTAAAGAACCCACCTGACCTTTCCCATCCAATGGGAAACAACTTAATTTGTCTAAGAACCCACCTGATCCCAGCAGCCATTGAGAAATTACCCCAAAGTTGTTTACAGGTTTTATTATTAATATTATTACACCTACGTCAACAGCTATTTATAGATCCTATGCAATCTACACTCTTAATATTGTAAAATAGAATTTAAATACCTGTGTGAACTAGTAACTATATCTTGACTATAGAAGATCAATACAATTTACAGTAACCAAAAAATTGCACATAATATAGACACAATCATGTACCATGAGTTACAATATATATATATATATATATATATATATATATATATATATATATATATATATATATATATATATATATATATATATATATATATATCATGGGGAATTAAATTATGTAAAAAAACAATTTAAAACCCAATAAGCATTCAATTTTCCAAAATATAAATTTATTTCCCTAAAATTTTACAATAGTGAGCAAGTTACTCTTTGTCTGGAATAAAAGGTTTCTCGTCTTTGCAATTTAAATGAGCAAATTTAAATAAGTCTATTCCTGTCATGACTCTTACAGAACTGGCTATAACTGAAGAATGATAACACATAACAAAATGATAATACATAACACAATGATAACACATAACACAATGATGCATAACACAATAACACATTGTGAAAACACAATGATAGCTTTAACTCTCTTATATAGTCACCAAAAGCAAAATTAAAAAAGCAAATCTAAATCACTAGAAAAGATTCTCAAACATTTAAATCATCTTATTGTGAAATATCTTGACAGTCATAGCTGAACTTTCTTTTCATTACTGAGCCAATCAGCAACTAAAGAGTGCATGATATCTCTATAGGACAAATGTAATCCTAGGATCATATGATGATGTTGTGAATTCCATTCAACCAATTTGTTGCCCAGTTTGACCAAAATAGTTGTGGATATGAACCTGGCAATTTACCTTGATTTATGAATCGAAATTTCACAACATATTATACATGTACACTACACACTTGACATGACATCACCTTTAATGTGAGTTCTATAGTGTTAAAATGACCAATCATAAGAATATTGTCATTAACCCAAATGGTTTAAATAAAAACAATATTATAAATTGATATTTGATATAGATATCCATAACATATATATATATATATATATATATATATATATATATATATATATATATATATATATATATATATATATATATATATATATATATATATATATATATATATATATATATATATATATATATATATATATATATATATATATATATATATATATATATATATATATATATATATATATATATATATATATATATATATATATATATATATATATATATATATATATATATATATGCAATAGAATCTGTTTCATTATGACCCAGGAATACATAGGATCTTCCATTGTAAGTGTAATTTCATATTAAACCAATAAAACCCCATGCAGTACTCCCTCACTATAAAGCTTCTTAGTATATTGCTTGCCTCCACCCCATCCCCTTTTAAAATGCAGACATAGTGATAGATCCCATCAACTTATTAAATTTTGTTTTTTAAAAATTGTGAATGTTCTTAGCAGAGACTATTTCATGTGAAATTGTTTAGTTACCTTGAAATGCTCAAAGTATTTCAGGAAGAAAAAAGAATGGCAAAACAACCCCATGAAACTATTACTTGAGTGCCTCTAATTTTTCTTTAAATTTTGTTAATTGCTATCAATCTTGTTTTTTATTACATATATGCCCTTAAATATGAATAATGATAAAGATATTGTATATTGTTTCTGTGCCATAAATTGAATTCCATTCTGTGTTGCTCATGTACAAAACTATTCAGGTGAAACTGACCTTTTATTACAGTAAAGGTGTTTTATCACTTTTGAATATAAACAAACTTCAGCAAAGGGGTGCTGCCAGAAATCAAATGTTGATAATTTACTTATTTGGTACAAATAGCTAATTTTTATGACTTTCAGATTAATGTATTTTCATTAAAGGACCTAAATAGACCTCTAAGTTCAGTCAGCCCACCTGAGCTACCTTCCACAGGCGATCATCCAGGTGTATATTCAAAGCCTGATTTAATCTACATTGAGATAAAGTAATTGCACTGTGAACATATGAAAGTGTAAATGGATTTGTGACATGCATGTACTGGTATAATAACATAGTACTGTTGTCAGGTATAATTTACATGACCTGTGCTTGTGTGTCATTTGCCTTATTGGTCAAGGTGAAGATCTCTTTTGATGACTTAGCTCGACAGTGATAATTTTATCCTTAGAGTAATTTTGGTGGATTAGAATTTTGGAGTGGATGTTTCCTTGACCCCAAAAATGTACCAGAATTATTCTTATAGTGTATGACCAATTCTAACTGTATTTTTGACATTGATGAATAAAATGACTCCAGTGAGAACAAGTGATTTTATGGATGTGTCAACATAGGACAGATTTTCCATCACAGTGACAACTCCACATAGAAAATTACAGATCAGAACATCCATCAGGCCCCCTTCTGTGATCAGAGGAGAAAATGAATGCATTTGAGCACAAGGTGGATGACTGCATTAGGCCTGGTTGCTTTTGATTTGTTTTGGCAAAATGAATGTATGACAATATCATTTCCAGGTATATATGTGGTTATATTTGTGTACATTATTGTGTCCTTGTAATCTATTTTTTTTATATGCAACAATATTGCAAAAATGATTGATTATATTAATTGCTAGTATATTCTTTCATCTGCCATCTGTTGGCCTTAAGTTATTGGTACTGTTTTCATATTGGGACAGTCAGTAGTTGTTTTTTTGTTTCGTACCACAAAGGCAATATGAGGACATTGAAATGGTCTCTGTCTATTCATTTATCTGTACTTCTATCCATCCATCCACTTTAGAACACTGTAACATCCAGATTTATCATCAGATTGGAATCGTATTTACTGTGAAGTAACAGCAGCTGAAATGACTTGAATAACAAGCATCTTATGAAAGTCTGTGGACACTTTAGATTCCACATTTATCATTAGATTTCATATCAACAAGAAGTCAGACGAGTTTGATAATGAGCACATTCTCTTTATTTCTCAGAGTTGTGGCCTCTTGATCATTTTAACGTAGGAACTTTTGATGATGAGTACTTTGTGCCCATATTTCTTAGAGTTATGGTCCTTTATCATCTTAGTATTGTAATTGTGAACACTAGCATTCACAAGTTTCATTTGATTTAAATCATATTTATAGTGAAATTCCATCAGTACAAGATCTTGATGATGAAAAGACTTTCTTTGTATTTCTGAGAGGTTATGCTCTTGATAGACTTGAATAGGCATCCCAGTGGCTTGTGAACACTCAAGCATTCTCACCTTTTCTTTGATTTAAGTCAAATTTACAGGGAGGTGGTAGCTGAACAAAATGACCAAATTTTTACCATATTTTACAGAGTTATTTCCCTTAATTAACTTACAATCAGCATCCTGTTTGCTTGTGAATACTCTACTGTTCACATTTTTTGGTTTGATTTCAATAAAATTGGCTGTGAAGTTTCACAATAACAAGGTCTTAAACCAGTTAGATGAGTAGTGGATTTTTAGAATTTCATGCATAGTTATGGCTCTTGACAAACTAAGAAAGTACATTCCTTTAACTTCTGAATGCTCCAGCATTTATTCTTTGTACATGTATTTGATTGTAAAAGATCTGATTTGCAGTGAATGAACAAGATTTTGTATGAAGTTAAAAATCATCAGACTTTGACTTCAATTTACAGAGTTATGGCCCTGAATGATATGGAATAACCATCCCAAAGAATGTGAATTCTCTAGCACTGACCTTTTCTACTTATTTTGTTCCAAATAGGCCTTGTAGATTCATCTTCACAATATCTCAGATGACTTATATGACTAGACTTTGATGATAATTTGTAGACTTATGTCCCTTGAATGACTTTGGCATCTCACTGGCTTCTAAACATTCATATTTTATTGCTTGATATCAACCCCTTTTCAAAGTCCTAGATAAGTTTGAGGATGACAATTATTTGACATATATTTGGCCCATGACCTTAGAATAGTCATGCATTCCAATGAATTTTGAAAACTCCTGCATTCACATTTTTCGATTAATACAATCCATATTATCTGAAAGGTTTTAACTCAACAACATCTGAGACAAGTATGATGATTGGCAGATTTAGATCGTATTTTACAAAGTTCTAGCCATTGATTGGCTAAGAAAATTCTACTGGCTTATGATAATTACCATTTTACTATTTATATTTAATCATGCTAGATATAAAGCTTCATATTTACCAAGATCTTAGATTATATAATTTTCAAGAAATATTTTTGCCATATTTTACAGAGTTACCCCCCTTGATTAACCTGACCCAGTTCCAAGTCCTACAACCTTTTAGTGGGAGGCAGCAGAGCAAAAGTGGCCTTGTTATTGGTAGCTAATTATTTGTTTGTTTGTTATTTTTTGCTTGCTGCATGATTTTAAATAATCTTAAAGATTCCAATCTTGCATTTGTGCAATTATAAAAACTTCCACAGAATAGAGCAAGAGTCAGTTGTAGCAATTTTGATATGACAGTGGGTGGACAGCAAACAGATATTTTTTTAAGGATGGCTAGATGTTTTCTTGTTTTAATAATAGGTGAGTTGTCATTATGTCTAGCATATTTAATTCATTCAATGATTGAAAGTGAAAAAGGTCAGAGGTCACGTAAGCAATTCAGTTACAAATCAGACAAAAAAACTTTTCTTTCTTGAGAATGATAACATTTTGCAGATATAACTCACTCTTCCGCCAGTTTTAATAATCACTCACATAAACTAGTTTTGATTCACAAATTTTGCTGTTTAATTCTTTATATCAGTTCAGTATACATGATTATGTTGTAGATGTGACATCAGATTATCTCCACGATCATCTACAAACATCAGTCACCCATACTTAGATAACGTATTATGTCAATAGTGGGTAGCCACTTACATTGGCATCATAGACAGTAGACTAATGCCATAATAATAATAATAATAATAATAATAATGACCTTATTTAAAGAGGGTAACACAATTAGCTAAGAACTAATCTACCTTGAGGCCATTGCTACTTCTAAAGAATGCTCCTGACAAATATCAAAGTAAACATTACTTACACGTCAGGTAAATGATCTCTTGGCTATTATCATAACATGTAATCACTTAGGTTTAGAGTCCTCTGCTTATGATTGTTTGAGAGAGTCCCAGATATCAAGAATAATACAAATATGATCAGACCTAGCATTTTATTTCCTGAAGTCTTTTCTTGGATTTATGTTATTGCCATATATTACACTGGACAACAAATTTTTACAAAAGTCATGTTACTGAAATAAAATTAGTCAATTCTTATCAATTTTTATGTGCTGAACACGAATATGACAGTCAAATTGCAAAATTGGCTCTAGTTTTTTTGTAATCTGCAAGAAATTAATGTTTACATAACGAAATGCATTCCAATAGTAAAAGGTCAACTGTAATAGCCTACCTATAAAAAATCAAGTCATTGACTACATCTTAGATTTCTTCGCCTGTCTCTTGTACAGCTGTTCGGGAGCATCTCTGAGGAGTGTCCAGCAGTAGTCAGCCAGCATTGTAGTGGACCATTTTCCCTGGTATCTTTGTTCCATTGTTGCGATATCTTGATGAAAACGTTCGCCGTGTTCATCACTAACAATACCACAGTTGCTAGGAAAGAAATCCAAATGGGAATGAAGGAAGTGAATCTTTAGAGACATATTGCAGCCAAGTTTCTTATACTTCATCAACATGTCTTCTACTAGTTCCTTATAGTTTTCTGCCCTAACATTTCTGAGGAAGTTTGTAGAAACTAGGCGAAAAGCATTCCATGCTTGTTTCGCGTCACCTTCCAGCAAGTTGTTGAACCGGTCATCTTTGAAAAGCTCTCGAATCTGAGGACCCACAAAAACTCCCTCTTTAATCTTTGCTTCGCTGAGTCGAGGGAATTTTTCATGCAGGTATCAGAATGCTGGCAAAGTCCGGTCAATGGCTTTCACGAAGTTCTTCATCAAACCTAGTTTGATGTGAAGGGGTGGTAGCAAGATTTTCTGAGCCTCAACCAGAGCTGGGTGTTGGATATTCTTCTCTCCAATGGCTACATTCTGCCTGTGAGTCCATTCCTTCCTCATGTAGTGCATTTCCCTTGCTCGGCTATCCCACTCGCATAAGAAACACATGTATTTTGTATATCCTTGCTGCAGTCCCATTAAAAGGGCAACTACCTTCAAATCACCACAGAGGTGCCAGCTGTACTTGTTATACTCAATGGAATTCAGTAGCTGCCTTAAGTTATCGTATGTCTCTTTCATGTGGACAGCATACGCTACTGGAATAGATGGAAGAATGTTTCCATTGTGCAAAAGCACAGCCTTGAGACTCAGTTTCGAAGAGTCCACAAATAGTCTCCATTCTTGTGGGTCATGAGTGATTTTTAAAGCATTCATGAGGCCCTCAATATCGGAACAGAATATCAGATTACTTTCCTTTCTGAAGAAAGGCTCCAATTGCTGGTGGCGCTTTCGATATGCAGTAATTGTGACATCTTCTTCTAGAAGATTCCATTGTTGGAGTCTTGATCCTAGCAATTCTGCCTTGTTCTTTGATAAGTCCAAATCACGAATCAGGTCATTTAGTTCTTCCTGTGTTATTCTGTGTGGGGTTGATGATGCATCACAGTGAAAATCTGGATCACTGCATGCTGATGGACCAGGAGAAGAACAGGTCGACTCACCTTTGTCTTCGTCAGATGAATCAAGAGAATATTCTGCTGGAGGTTCTGGAATAGGAAGTCCCTCACCATGTGGAACTGGTCTCAATGCAGACGGAATGTTTGGGTAGACTATTCTCGACTTCTTTCGCTTCGTTATTCCGCCGGAAAGAGGAGGAACCAAGCAGAAGTAACAGTCATTTAGGTGGTTGCTTGGCTCTCTCCACACCATTGGGACTGCAAACGGCATTGATGACCTTTTGCAATTCAACCACTGTGAAAGCTGTGTTGTACATGTAGCACAGCATATATGCGGAGCCCAAGGCTTGTCTTGGTCACCAACCTTGCATCCGAAGTAAAGATGATATGCCTTCTTCACTTGAGAATTGATACTTTTCTTCTGGTTGGCAAATGTCACTTCCCCACAAATATAGCAAAAATTGTCCGCGGTATTAACACACTTTCGAGGCATTACTGTTCTTTATTGTACGTAAATGGATAAAATAATAAGTTTTATGTAACAGTAGCTTGAACTGTCTCGCACAACGTCTAAAATATTTTAAATGCTGAACCTATCTGATTGGGCTTTATATAGTACACTGCTTACGTCAGCTTCAGCAGCCGCCTGGCATTAGTATAATAGGCCTACACATGTATAGTACACTGCTGACGTCAACTTACTTCAGCAGCCGCATGGCATTAGTATTGCATTGCATCAGAAAATGATGCAATCAACTGTGGATGATGTGAGCATGATAGTATTATGCAATGTTACATCATTATTCCGGATGTTGCTGCAGTCCTACTGGAGAAATTTACACAGTGAAACATAGAAAATGAGGTATATGAATATCTTCAAAACGAGAGCCAATACAAATTTTTCACGGTTATATTCGTGTTCGGCACACCAAAATACTACAGATTAGGGCCTTTTCAAGTCAGTAATGATTTCACTGTTGACCAGTGTTATCAATAATATTTAGGTCCACAGTCTGTAATAGCCAGGTTATAAATTTGTCGTTTTATCATTTTCAATAAAGATGGTCCAGGCACACATCCTCCTGGAGGGATTAATTTCCATTTGGAAACTCTATAGCAATATCTGTCAAAAATAAAGAATTCTTATGCTTTTGTCAACTATTTCCTCCACTGGGGTCAGATTTCCAAAACCATTTCTGCTAATGCACATGATAAAACATGGCCAAAATATTCTTGAATGGCAAGTGTGCATTATACAGACTAAACACTCTCATTGATATTCTTTCATGTTTTTACACCATAAACTTTCTGTCTTTATCTAAACAATTTTATCTTCATTGAAAAAATTTCTCTCGTCTACCAGTTTTCAACTGTGTCCAATTATTTTGCACTTTAAGCGATAAAATATGCATGAGTATGCTTTGAAATTGTAGTTTGCTCCCTTGCACTGCATCTTTTGAATCAATCCCAAACTAATGAATCTTCGGTTGACAGTGCTTTCAGGAACATGAACACTGACAGACTCATTAAATGCTATGGTCAAGTCATGCAAAGATTGTCTATAATTGTAAAAAGTCATGAAACAAGATGTGAAAGTATATAATCACCTGTTTTGCTTAAAATGTTTGACATCCTACTTATTTCATGATTTCCTTGGACACCCTTTTGTGAAAGTCTAAAAATAACACTTGCTACAAATTTACAATTTTGGACTAGTCAATAGTTTAGTACACCTAAATCTAGCTTGCAGAATAATTCTTATTCATGCAGAGACCATTTTAATTATATTTGCTTCATGATGTCAGCTTCTATAACAGTTGTCTAGCTGATCACTTACAACCCATTACTGTAGGTCTGTTTTGTCAGTTTGTTTTATGTGTTGTGCTATAGTACTTAATATATTTTTAAAAAATATTTAGTCTTCTATATTATTTCATAAATTTATATTCTTTTTGAAAATTCCATAATTTTCAGAATGATTTAAGCAACTGAGAATGGTCACTAATTAATGATTATAATCAACAGAATTTAATCTTTAAATTTTTTAATAGCTTTTCAAGCATTTCATGATATTTTGTTTCAAAGATTATAGATATTCATGAAGATGGGAAGTTTAATTAAAAATAAGGTTGATTTGTGATGCATTAAAACTTCTTGTTACACTGAAGTCATGGTTCATAAAGTCTATAAATGCAATAAAAAGACTTAATTTTATACTGTCATTTTACCAGAATGGCATGAAACATTAACAGCTACGTGAACCATGGTATCCTTGTCTACATGGATGACAGTGTCGGGGTTGGTTCCATCTACCTTGCAAAGTACAGATAGTCTTATCCATGAACAAGGATCATTGCCAGGAATTCCAACCACTGAAATCGGCAGTCTTGAGGACTTTCAGAGATTCCAAAATGGCCACCAGTACACATCATCTCGATTAGGCAGCCTGGAAGTTCTTCCCATGGGAACAGATCCTCCTAAGCTTAGTATTGAAAAAGGATATTATCCATTCCATTTGCATTATTTTGATTCACAAGCTCAGATTTCCCATGGAGAATCTCAAGAAACTGGAAACCAGCCTGGCATAGATCATTATAACATTCTGGATAATCAGTCATCACAGGTAGCAACAACAAAAAGAATAAAAATAATAATAATAATAATAATAATAATAATAATAATAATAATAATAATAATATATTTTTTAAATATTATTATTATTATTACTTTTATTATTATTATTACTATTATTAATTTGCTGTTATTTGTGTTCTTTTTGTTAATTCACCTTTTGTTATTATTATGAGTATTTTTACTGAAAAAAGTAAAAATGTTAATATATGGTAAAAAAATATTCCATGTGGCTTCTGGTCTTTTCATTTTGTATGAACCGATGCACTGCTCTCTTTCTCTCATCACTCACTAGACATTAAATGGACTTGTTATGAATATATTATTAAATATGCAGAATTTAAATAAAAATAAAAATGCTTATAATATAACTTCATGATGATAAAGTCAAATAAAGTTAAAAAAGAAAAAAATTCTGAAATCATTAGCATAGGTCAAAACAAGGATGTACAGTGGTCAAAGTCCATATGCAGCCACTATCAAGAGCTGCCAACTCATGAAGAGAGGTCACTGTATGTCCTGCACAATGAATTGAATTTTTTAAAAACTTTTTTGAGACCACTCCCCACCCCACAACAAAGGCCACCTTTTATGTAAGGTCATTTATCATTGCAGAAAAGGTGGCCTTATAAGAGGGTGACCACAGTATTTGAAATGTAAAATAGTGACCATATACAAAATACTATTGGTCATTAAAGATATAATTATCTGGATTGTACAGTACAATGCAAAATAGCTATTCATAATTTAGAGGTAGCTTCAATGTTAGATCATAGTCATGGAAGATATTTACTGTTGTTGGTATGTGTTACAAAGATAGTGGTAGAGCATCCATCCTGTTATGTTTTGTCTTTGGATCAGTTTTCTGGCAAAATGGTGGGGCATCCATGTTCCATGTACACATTTGTATCTTTTCCCCCCCCCCAAGGTGACATGGCTTCCACCTCCTCAGCAGTGGGAAGAGGAGGGAGAGGGTCATACTATAACAGTGCTCTTGATCATGCAGCCCCACGACTTCAGGTTTGGTTTCACAGTAGCTGGAGGCAAAGATAAAGGAGTTTCTCCTGCAATAGACAAGATAAGCAAAGGTAAATGTTGTCTTTTAAATTGACTCAGAGTTACTAAAATATGTATATATTATATTCTTCTGTTAATCATATGTTCACTTGGTAAGCATGGATATAATTAACAGGTACTTTAAACTTGTATTAACTTTTCAACAAAATTCTTTGGGTGGCCTGTTGAATTAATATTTGAGGAAGTACCTCAGAAAGATCCAGCAAGAATTACATTGTACATCTATATTTAGCCACAAGTCAGTTAATTTTCTTGTGGTCCAAATTATGGATATTTTAGAGAAAAGTATATACAGGAATATTTTTAACATAGTTGTATGAACATAATTAACTTTGTTTTGAAAAAGCATCAGTATTAAATTTCTTGCACACTTTGATACAGTTCTGCTCAATAATGATAGAACATATCTGCATTATCAATTAAATTGCTGCAGCTCAAAAACAGTGCCATGTTTTTTTCTGCTCATTTTCTCTCTCTATAATTCTTTTAATTATTTTCTCTCCATAGGTCTTGTATTTTTGTTTTGCCTATAAGTCTTTTATTTATTCTCTCTCCATAAGTCTTTTATAGTGATTCTCTCTCCATAAGTCTTTTGTAGTTATTTTCTCTCCATAAGTCTTTTTATTATACTCTCTCCATAATTCTTTTAATTATACACAAAAGTAAAATGTATACTCATAAACTGAGTTGCAAGAAATAATTGATTCAAGCAGTGTCTCCATTTGTCTTCGAAACAGCATGTAAACCAGTCTTCCTTTCTTACTGATTCTCTTTGTCACACATTGTAATGGTGTGTCATAAACTTGATTCAGAAAGAAAAGGAGATTGGTACACATTTTTTAATCAAGTAATGTAAATTTTGCTTGTATTGAAAACAGGACAGGAACAACTTTAATACATACCCAATTTAAATCTTGCATGGTTGATCTGGCAATGATACAGGTTCAGATCATAATTCTGTATCATACACCCAGACTGAAAATATTTAGGTGATATCACTAATGTGAGAAGATTGATATTCGTAGATGCCTAGGATAGAACTTTTATAAAATTAAACCTGTTTTGAGTTTCAAGCATGCTATGTAGTTATGACATTTTGGGAAATATTAAAGAGAGAGTTAGTATAAAAACAAAGCTGTACTTGTGCTTTGTTACCAGTCAAGGAAATGATGTGATTATGTCTTGGCCTGATGGCATATATATATATATATATATATATATATATATATATATATATATATATATATATATATATATATATATATACATGCCATATCAAGCATTTTATTTTATGCTGTCTCAGAACAAAGCATGTGGTTTTGTGTATGAACAGCCATGATAGCAGGAAACATGTATTCTATAGCCATGTGACTCTCAGCCAAGAAAAATTCCATTCCAGTTGTGATGCTGGCATCTTCAGAAATTAGATAAAGATTCAAAATAAGCATGGAGTGTAATGTTTTCAATAAATTATTTTGTAAAAGACAGCTTGTGTATTGATATTAATTCTGTGAGACAACTTGGTGGCTTCATTCATGGCATGACAGGTTATGTAGGCACTCATAACCAAATATTTCAGTAATGAGTGTCATGTTTTACAGTTTGATTATGCATCCATTTGACCCATTTTATGACCTTGCTACCATAATAAAAGCCCAGAGCAATCAATAATTTTCATCTGGAAGCTTTTTGTATGACATTTAAGGTACAGAGCATTCAATAATTGGGATTTAATAGAATTTGGTTAAACTATTTTGTATTAAATTTTAGAACAACAATAATTACTTAATTTAATTTGAATCTATGCACATATATGACCACATTGACCTACACTTTACCGGCATACAATATTATTGACTTTATGGTCTTATAAATCTAATTACACTACATTTATGTTTCCATTGTGCAGTTAAAATTTATAATTTCATTAGCTGAACCTTCTTTCACATCAAGCCTGCAATATCAATTTTTCTAGGGTACAGATACTGGATAAAATCAGTTCAGTTGGAAATGGAATGAAACGGAAATAGATTGGATTAAACCCAAAATACAGTTTCATGTACAAGAGCTTGGTACAAAAAGTTAGCAGTGATTTTTTATATACAAGTTTTTTTTTTTATAAAATGAAACAAGGTTAAAATATACATAGCAAAGATTGTTTACTCTGTCTAGGGAAAAATATGCAATTGCCTTGTTTAAATTTATTTTACCTTGTATAATTTAGTCTGGTAACATTTGTATCTAAATCTAATGACAAAAATGGAAACATTTGTCAAGTCCTTTTCTTCTATCACTATGCAATGCATCCAAAAATCTACTTAAGTGTAAACAAAGTTTGTAGTAGTAAGTATTACTACTTACTTTTAATATTGGTGTCTTATTTTCAGAATTATATTATCTAATATTGTATTGTTCCCTTGCCAACAGAGCTGAATGAGATATGAATCATTTTATTCATTTATTCATTCATTTATTTGAACAAAGTTTGGTTCACTAAATAAACTCTTAATACACCATCAATATCTTGGATGCTATCTCATATATTCTCATTAAACATAGGATGCTGCTATGTCTTTAAAAAAACAACTCAACCATGTATAAACTTTATCAATGTGGCCTAATTTTCATGGGTAACAAAATCATGTTTTTTTAGCTGTATACATGGTTGAATTTAACACTCACATGCTAGCAGAATGTGAGTTATCTGTGGAAAATGTTAGTTGAAATTTTAAGCTAATGCATTAATTTGGAAAGTGCTAAATTTTCAAGTGATATTTAGCAAATCACTACTATAACTTCTTAACGTAATTAAATTTGACAAATTACACATGAATAATTAAATTAGGCCCATTGTAAATAATTTGTTCCTCTAGTATTTTGTTGTTGAATGGCCCATTGTATATTTGTTCCTCTAGTATTTTTGTTGTTGGATGGCCCATTGAAGATGATTTGTTACCCTAGTATTTTGTTGCTGGATGGCCCATTAAAGATGATATGTTCCCCTAGTATTTTTATGCAGGATGACCCATTGAAGATAATTTGTTCCTTAAATATTTTGTTGTTGGATGTTCCATTAAAGATGATTTGTTCCCAGAGTATTTTGTTGTTGGATATCCCATTAA
Source organism: Sinohyriopsis cumingii (assembly GCA_028554795.2). Taxonomy (NCBI): domain Eukaryota; kingdom Metazoa; phylum Mollusca; class Bivalvia; order Unionida; family Unionidae; genus Sinohyriopsis; species Sinohyriopsis cumingii. Next base: position 83,093,584 of record CM068825.1, read on the forward strand.
AGAATTTTTGTTCCAAGAGTATGTTGTTGTTGGATGGCCCATTAAAAATTTGTTCCCCTAGTATTTTGTTGTTGGATGGCCCATTGAAGCTGTTTTGTGTTACATATTGCATGTATTCTATGACCCAAAATGAAACCATTGTCCCTAATATGTTTTTGTTTCAGTAAGGTGAGGCTGATTGTTTATGAACCCATCATGGAACAAAGATAACGATTTGGATGTTTGTCATATTGGCTATTTTGGTGCTAAATCAAATCATCATAATGACATTAATGTAGCATAACAAATTTTTTTGAAGAAATGTGATAAATTTGAAAATCATCAATCCAGTTTTATGATGTAGTGATTAATAATTGTTCCTAAAAAAGGTCAGTTTTGCTGGTTATTGGAGGAAAAAATCTAAATTTGTTACTACCAATACAAGCAATGAGAATCTGGTATGGTTATTCCACCTGATCTCTATCAGTTCCTTTTGATTTGGTCAAATTGTAGCAGGGGATTTTTGCAGTGTTTGTTTTAAACCTTTGTAAAAAAAAGTTATTAATCTATTTTCCAGTTATATGGCTTAGGAGCTTCCAAGACAACTTATCTCCCATGGTCATATATACTTCCTGGTACATAGTCATAACTGATGTAACAGTTTTGGCTGCTTGCTTTTTTTAAGTTCATCCTGTTGTACTTTGGAGTTGGGGTACCAAACTGTATAGTCATGTTCTACAATATATTCAGCTAAACCTCTGAAAGCTAATTTTGTTGGCAAGATCATAAGTTACATGGATCTAACTTGGCCTATTGTATGATTATGTGGATCTAAGTAAGCCTAATGTATGATTACATGAATTTATGTATGACTAATGTATGATTGCATGGATCTAAGTAGGTCTAGTGTATAATTACATGGATCTTAGTGGGCCTAATGTATGATTACATGGATTTAACCAGGCGACATTTATGATTACAGGGATTTAACCAGGCCTATTCTATGTTTACATGGATCTAAGTAGGCCCAATGTATGCTTACATGGATCTAAGTAGACCTAATGTATGCTTACATGGATCTAAGTAGGCCTAATGTATTATTACATGGATCTAAGTAGACCTAATGTATGATTACATGGTTCTAAGTAGGTCTTATGTATGATGACATGGATCTAAAATGGCCTAATGTATGATTATGTGGATCTAAGTAGGCTTAATGTATGATTATATGAATCTTAGTAGGCCTAATGTATGAATACATGGATTTAACAGGCCTAATGTATGCTTACATGGATCTAAGTAGGTGTAATATATGATGACATGGATCTAAGCAGGCCTAATGTATGCTTACATTGATTTATGAATAACTAATGTATGATTGCATGGATCTAAGTAGACCTGATCTGTCATTAGATGGATTTAACCAGGCCTAATGTATCATTACAGGGATTTAACCAGGACTAATGTATCATTACATTCATCTAAGTATGCCTAATGTATCATGACATGGATCTAAGTAGGCCTGATGTATGATTACATGGATCTAAGTAGGTCTAATGTATGATGACATGGATCTAAGGAGGCCTAATATATGATTACTTGGATCTGTTTAGTCATAATGTATGATGGCATGGATCTAAGTAAACCTAATGTATGACTACATGATTCTAAGTAAGCCAGATGTATGATGACATGGATCTAAGTAGGCCTAATGTATGATTATGTGGATCTAAGAAGGCCTTATGTATGATAGCATGAATCTTAGTAGGCCTAATGTATGATTACATGGATTTAACCAGTCCTAATGTATGCTTACATGGATCTAAATAGGCCTAATGTACGATTATGTGGATCTAAGTAGGCCTAATGTATGATTACATAAATCTAAGTAGGCCTAATGTATGATTACATGGATCTAAGGAGGCTTAATGTATGATTACATGGATCTATTTAGGCATAATGTATGATGGCATGGATCTAAGTAGGTCTAATGTATGCTTACATGGATTTATGTATGACTAATGTATGATTGCATGGATCTAAGTAAACTTAATGTATGACTACATGATTCTAAGTAGGCCAAATGTTGATGACATGGATCTAAGTAGGCCTAATGTATGATTATGTGGATATAAGAAGGCCTTATGTATGATAACATGAATCTTAGTAGGCCTAGTATATGATTACATGGATTTAACCAGTCCTAATGTATGCTTACATGGATCTAAATAGGCCTAATGTATGATTACATGAATCTTAGTAGGCCTAATGTATGATTACATGGATTTAACCAGGTCTAATGTATGATAAGAGGTCTTTAACCAGGCTTAATGTATGCAAACATGGATCTAAGTAGACCTAATGTATGATTACATGGATCTAAGTAGGCCTAATTTATGCTGACATGGTTCTAAGTAGGCCTAATGTATGTTTACATGGATCTAGGTAGGCCTAATGTATCTTACTTGGATCTACACAGGTCTAATGTATGATTACGTTAATCTAAGTAGGTCTAATGTATGGTATGATGACATGGATCTAAGTAGGCCTAATGTATGATTATGTGGATCTAAGTAGACCTAATGTATGATTACATGAATCATAGTTGGCCTAATGTATGATTACATGGATTTAACCAGGTCTAATGTATGATTACAGGGATTTAACCAGGCCTAATGTTTGCTTACATGGATATAAGTAGGCCTAATGTATGCTTACATGGATCTAAAAAGTATTCATGATGTATGCTTACATGGCTCTAAATAGACCTAATATATGATGACATGAATCTAAGTAGGCATAATGTATGATTACATGGATCTAAGTATGTCTAAAAATATGATGACATGGATCTAAGTAGGTATAGTGTATCATTATGTTGACCTAGTAGGCCTAATGTATGATTGCATGAGTCTTAGTAGGCCTGATGTATGATTACATGGATCTATATAAGCCTAATATATGAATATATGGATCCAAGTAGGCATAACGTATGGTGACATGGATCTAAGTAGGCATCATGTATGCTTACATGGATTTAAGTATGACTAATGTATGATTGCATGAATCTAAGTAGGCCTAATGTATGATTATGTGGATCTAAGTTGGCCTAATGTATCATTACATGGATTTAAGTACACCTAATATATGATGACATGGATTTAAGTAGGCCTAATGTATGATTATGTGCATCTAAGTAGGCCTTATGTATGATAACATGGATCTTAGTATGCCTAATGTATGATTACATTGCTTTAACTAGGCCTAATGTATGATTACATTGATTTACCCAAGACTAATGTATACTTACACGGATCTAAGTAGGCCCAATGTATGATTACATGAATCCTAGTAGGCCTAATGTATGATTACATGGATCTAACCAGGTGTAATTTATAATTACAAGGATTTAACCAGGCCTAATGAATGCTTACATGGATCTAAGTAGGCTTATTGTATTATTACATGGATCTAATTAGACTTAATGCATGATTACATAGATCTAAGCAGGACTTATGTACGATGACATGGATCTAAAATGGCCTAATGTATGAGTATGTGGATCTAAGTAGGCCTTTTGTATGATTACATGAATCTTAGTAGGCCTAATGTATGATTACATGCATTTAACCAGGCCTAATGTATGCTTACATGGATTTATGTATGAATAATGTATGATTGCATGGATCTAAGTAGGCATAATATATGATTAGATGGATTTAACCAGGCCTGATATATGGTTACATGGATTTAACCAGGCTTATCATATGCTTACATGGATAGGAGTCAGCCTAATGTATGATGACATGGACCTAAGTGTGCCTAATGTATGATTACATTCATCTAAGTATGCCTAATGTATGATGAAGTAGATCAAAGTTGGCCTGATGTATGATTACATGAATCTAAGTAGGTCTAATGTATGATGACATGGATCTAAGTAGGCCTAATGTATGATTATGTGAATCTAAGTTGGCCTAATGTATGATTACATGAATCATAGTAGGCCTAATGTATGATTACATTGATCAAATTAGGCCTAATGTATGCTTACATGGATTTATGTATGACTAATGTATGATTGCATGGATCTAAGTAGACCTAATATACGATTACATGATTCCAAGTAGGCCAAATGTATGATGACATGGATCTAAGTAGGTCTAATGTGTGATCATGTGGATCTAAGTAGGTCTTATCTATGATAACATGAATCTTAGCCTAATGTATGATTACATGGATCTAAGTAGGCTTAATATATGATCATGTGGTTCTAAGTAGACATTATGTATGATATCATGAATCTTAAGAGGCCTAATGTATGATTACATGGATTTAACCATGCCTAATGTATGATTACATGGATTTAACCAGGCCTAATGTATGTTTATATGGATTTAACCAGGCTTAATGTATGCTTACATGGATCTAAGTAGGCCTAATGTATGATTACATGGATCTAAGTAGGCCTAATCTATGCTTACATGGAGCTAAGTAGGCCTAATGCATGATGACATGGCTCTAAGTATTCATAATGTATGATTACATGGATCTAAGTAGGCCTAATACATGATTGGCCTTGGTGCATATTTCTTGAATGTGAAGGTTCCATGTCAGATCACTGGTAATTGTGATGTTAAATATTATATTGGGTTGTGATTTTCTAAAGAAGTTCCTTCCATGGAATATGACATACTAGGTTTATAAGATTTTTTTCTCCAACATATTAAATTTGATGGGTTGGATTTGTGCACATTAAAAATCTGATTTTTGTTATAAACAAGAAAACACATATCAGCTATACATGTAGTTTAAAAAAAATTAAAAGATAATAAAAATTAAAGTTGAAACTGATAGCAAAACATTGTAGTTCCATCATTAAAACTCTGATATACAGTATAGCATAATAAAAGTAAATGATACAAAAGGATTGCTGATAGAAATAAATGTTTCAATTTGATATTATATCCACTCACAAAAAAGCAAATATTTAAAAAAAATTAAAACTTTAATTTACATCTTAGTTTGTGCATTGATTTAAACTCTTCAGGATCACATAACTTGGTATGTAGATGCCTCATTAGAAGTACTAGAGTCTCTAATCAAAACTGGATCACTTTGACCTAGATTTCATGCTCCAGTGAATTCTGAATGATGCAACTTAACACAAAAGATGATCATCCAAGGTACTACACCACTGAGACAAAAACAAAGCTTTGCAAACCAGTCAGCCATTCTGTCAATATCAGTTTTCTTGACAATACTTGAGTTATTTTTAGTAATGTCTGCACTCATGGAACTTACTAGTTGGATATGCTTTATGGTGTACTTCTTTGTAGTTTACCAAAGGAAGGTCACTATTGTCACTGAGAAAGATTTTGCCTCATATTTTGAACACTGTTGAGCCCAAACCCATCAAACTGTATATGTAAATTTATCTATACAAATACTATATGTGTACAAAGAACAAGTTACTGTAACCTACTTTATGGCTTGATTGACTTTGTCACTATACATTTATTTCTGCCAATATCTCTAACACCATTTTTCCCAATTTGTCTTTATGGGTACAACACTACCTTTCCCAAATCAGGTCAATGTGATTGTGTTTTAATGCTGGTGTTCATCACCAGAATGCATTTCATTTGTCTTTAACATTTTCAATCATGCCCTCATGAAACTTTATGCTGATGCAGCAAAATAAGTAGTGCATTGAAGTACCAAAAGTAGGTCAGCATGATATATTTGATTTTGAGAGATTGTTTAACCACTATAGATGAGTGTGTGTGTGTGTGTGTGTGTGTGTGTGTGTGTGTGTGTGTGACATAACATGACCTAGATTCTTCACCACACATTCATTTTCATATGTATTATGTAATAAACTATTTGAAAATTACAGGCAGGAAGATAAAATTGTCACAACACCATAGTTACCAGCAATATCTTGGTGAATGATAGAATGTGAAAGCAATAAATTTTATTTTTCAACAAGCATATCTCTGACTCATATTCTCAGAAATCAATTTTTCCCTGGTATTAACAATTAATCAAATATTGCTAAAATGATATGCTATAAATTAATGTCATTGGATGTCAGACAAATGTTAACCCTTACAATTAAATGTTATAATGTCAATTATAAAACTCAAAGAAGAAAATGGAATATATTGCTCTACTGAAAGGGAAATAATTCTTGATAAATTGTTGATAAGATTTGCCACTTTTAATTGGCAAATAACCCACTCACCCTGGTCATCCATGCTTACTTAACTGGAATATTTAAAGATAAAGAATATTGTTAACTAGGAGAAGCATGTTTCAAATGTCCCCTTGTTGTTTATTGGTAAGCACCTTGGAGAAAAGTTGAACTAAGGTCAACATGAACTCTTTACCATTTATGTTTTTTGTAATTCTAAAACTACTGTACTGTGAAAGAAAACTGGGAAAGCTTCAGTAGCTTCAGTTTTGTTTCTCTCTTCCTCTGCATTCCACTTTATTTAATATCTTCATGCTTTAGTGGGTTGATGTTGTTGTTGTGGGTTTAATGCCCTTTGTCAGCATGAGATAGGCTATACATGGCCATCTTTATAACTGGTGGAGGAAGAACCCAGGAAAACTCTGGTAGGAAACCACCAATCCACAGGAAGCTACTGTCAAACTTTCTCACATACCCACGTTTGCCAAGCCGGAGGTGCAAACCCATGTAGACAGAGGTGAGACAGCAGTGGTCTGTAATGGTAAGTGCTTTAGACTACTTGGCCACCTAGGGCCCCTGGGCGATATTGTGATCACTTTTATCAGTCTATGTTGCCATCTATCAATAATCATATCTTCTGAACTGCTTGGTGCCAGTTCACAGTTTGGCAAATAGGTCTCACAAAATATTTAATGGTTCAAAAACAGGAGTCTAGCTTTCTTGGCAGGGAAGAACAGGAGATTAGCTTTTATTGTAGAAAGAACAGATTTCCAGCAAATCTGGTTTTGGTTTTAAAAAGTCATTTGTTTATATGTTTTGAACTGCTTGATGGCATTTACTCATTCTCTTTATGAATCATTTTGAAGCTAAGACAATTATTCTGCTATGTGCTCACATGTCTTTTAGACTTTGGGGTCAAGGTCACAGTCATAAAAAGTTCGCATTACAATTTTGGTTCAGGTATTTTATATATATTTCTATATATATCCTAAACCCCATTACTGGATTTTGCTCATATTTGGGATGAATCAATGAGAAGCTAGGACAGTTCATTCTTTGACAAACTCCCTCACCTTTATGACCTTGGGGCAAAGGTCATAGTCATGGGAACATTATTAAAGTTTAGTTTTCTTTTTATGTATCCGTGAACCCTTTTATGGATTGTGTTCTTGGTTTGGAACAATCAATATGAACCAAAGATAAATAATTTTGAGACATGCTCACCCAATTTTTTATTTTGGCATCAAAATCATATGTTTTATAGCAATGGGCTCGACATGAAGTCTCTGGTCTTGTTGAATATGTTATCTGAACAATAATTAGATCAGTTTGATCATATCACAATAGTAGTTCACATTTATTTGCAATATGGAATGAATTTTTAAGATGTGTTATGTATATTTAATTTGTATTGTTTATTCATTATATGCTATAGATAATTTTTTTTTGGATATTACCTTGTCCAAATTAAAGTTCATTTTCTACCTGACCTGAATCATTGTTTTTGGTTTTGTAATTCAACATGTTTATCTCAGTCTGGAACATTGGAAATTCCCTATGAAAGGCAGGGTCTATCTGTTGTTTACCCACATTTTATATTCTAAGTTTAGTAACAGATCTTATTATAACTAAGTGTTTATCTTGTAAACATTTGGAACCTTCCAGAATGAAATTTTTCATTATGTAATAGTTTACTTTTAGAAAATGCTAATTGTGACCTGAGGTCAAGTAGAGTACTGTATAATCTTGTTTATTTAGAAATTATTCATTCATAATCTGAGCAGAATCAGTTGTATTATTATTTTGTCCAGTATTTCATTTGGGCTGGAATTTATTTTTTAAAAGTATTTAATTCAAGTTATTCTTCTCTGGAAATAGAATGTGCACAAAAATAGCATTCATGGAAACAGATATTTGGATTTATACTGAAATTCAAGTAAGGAATATTCTTGGATTGTATTATTGTGATTCAACAAAAGACTGCTGGCACATCACTATGACAGAGGTCATCACAAGCACATCAACACTTCTAGGATTGGAGTTATTTTTTTGGAATACCACTAAAGTTTATTCAGAACTTTAATCAATAGGACTTGTGCTAGAAAATCTAAGATTATTTGGAATTTAATTTGCAATACCATAAGTTCTTTTTACATTTTTCACTTTGTATTTGATGGAAATAAATTATTTGTTGAATTTTACAAAACTTGTTGGTTTTTGCTCTTTTCTATTACTTAAAAACCATAGAGTCTTAATAAATGTTTAAATTTTTTATCCATTTATAAGGTATGCAATAATGAAACAATTTTCAATACATTCTTCTGTTTCTTGCTCTCAGGTTAAGTGCATCTGTTGCTGTAGTCCATGCATGGAAGATACAGATATCCCAAATACTAGGATATCAAATTTGTTTAATAAATAAAAATTTCAAATGTATAAATATGTTAAATTTCAATAAAAGCACTTAATTTCAACGATATCAGATTTAAATTCCAGTGAATAATTTAAATAAATAAATTAAATCCTTTCATCTGAACACAACTAGAATTGATTCCACTTAGATTAATGTTAAGATATAGAATTGGTAATTCTGAAGTAGACACCATTTATATAAAGAGCTAAGACATGATAACAGAACCAGGATGGGGGTCATTTTCCAATCAAATTAGAAACAACTTGCTTCTAGAACATTCTTAATTTCTAAATAAACACAAAAAGAACCCCAACTTTAACTTAAAATCTAAAATCATAGACAAATATTATCTATAAACTTTGTTTAGAAAATAACAAGACATTACTCAGGTAGGCCCAACTCCTACCCTCAGTTATGGATAAAGGTCAAGTACACAATACAAATTAAGCATACAATCATGGACAAAAGCCGATGCACAACACAATTTAAATAATTTATTACAACTGTTTAAAAAATACTTGTACAGAATAATTTTTGGTTTTGCTTCATAAAGTCAGTATCTTTCTTAAAGCAGATCTGATGGCAGTTGACGAGTCATTGAACAGTTTATCTGTCTCACAGGAGAGAATAGCAAGTCAACTGATCTGATATTATATATGTCACTTTTAGACTGGTATTTTGCCAGTAATTAGACAGTCTGGATAGTTGAAATTTGACATCTTGGGAAGTAAAATAATCTGATATGGTCTGTGTTTAATCCAAAGGGCTGCCACTCATCATAACATAATCCAGCGGTAAAATGGATGTAAGCATTTTATTGCTTTATAATGTATACTTGCTTACAAGTTAGGTCCAACTGCAATCTACATAGACCCAGATCTGATGTTGCAGAATACACCTGGAGACCTGGGTCTATGCACTTTGTTAGGAGTAATCAGTAAATACACAGTTTAGACCATGATCTGCTGGTGCATTATAAAATGGCAGATTGGGGCCTTTGTTGTTTGCAATTTAGATCATGATCTGCTGGTGCATTATAAGATGGCAGATTGGGGCCTTTGTTGTTTGCAATTTAGATCATGATCTGCTGGTGCATTATAAGATGGCAGATTGGGGCCTTTTTGTTTGCAATTTAGATCATGATCTGCTGATGCATTATAAGATGGCAGATTGGGGCCTTTGTTGTTTGCAGTTTAGGCCATGATCATGATCTGCTGGTGCATTATAAGATGGTAACTAAATACAGAAAAATCTTGAAATAGATTTTTTTAATTAAAAATAGCTCAACAAAATTTGACTAAATTTTACAGAAATCATTCTTGGGTAGATGGTTTTCAAATTTCTACAAATTGATCTTCTACCAGATGTAGCCACCATTACTAAAAATGGAGAAGATTTTTTTTTAAATTACTGCTTTTCAGAAACTGCTCAGCAGAATTTCACCAAAACTGACAGAGAGCATTATGGTATCAAGGAATTTCAAATTTAAAACCATTATACTGACTCACCACCAAATATGGTTGCCATAGTTACAAATAGAAAAGCTTTCAGTGACTTCTAAAGAAACCCCAAACACAACAGAAATAGATCTAATTTGAAGGAAAGAATCCTTGCATGAAGGACTTTCAGATTTTTATGAATTATGAAAATCCACCTTCAGATTTGACCACCATTACTGATGATAGAAAAACATATTTTAATACCTTTTTACTCAAAATCTTACTGAACAGAATTTCGATCCACTTTATTAGAAAGTACATGTATCTTGTTACGAAGGGCTTTTAATTGTACGAATATGCAAATCTGCTGTCAAATATGGCCATTGTTATAAAAATGGAGAAAAAAAACCCATTGAAACAACTTTTTCCGATAAAGAAATCAATAAAATTTGACCAACTTTGACAAGGTTGGATCAGGTCAAGTGTTGGGGGGGGGGTGTGTGTGGCATGGTTCCATGACTTCAAAAGGACCCTGGCTATCCTTGAAAGTGTACCAAAGTTATGTGTCTGTTTATTCAAAGTGTGCATAGTACCCAATAAATATGTTCAAGAATAAAATGATAGTCAAATGTCAAGTAACAAGTGACTGTATGTTTGTGTGTGTATATTATTATGGGGGGTAAGCCAGGGGGCTGGAAACCCCAGACCCCCCTAATCTGGCCCTGTTTGACCTAAACAATGTTGCCACAAAGGCCTTTAAATTTTGAACAAATGATGCTGACATGCCTTTGGATATGATAACAAATACAAAACAAGATACAGAAACGATGAAACAAATGTTATCATGAAATATACTAGGCAGGTGCAAATTTCTCACAGGTGAGGGTTGGATAAGTGACTATTGAAATCAAACCCTATGATATAAATAAGTGGATAAAACCAGGTCTTTGGCCATAGATTGCACATGCCTTACATATACAATTAATAGTACAGTGTATTGGTAGAAAATTTCTGCAACAAAACATTTAACTAAGCCAGATTTCTTGACATTACTGCATTTGCATTTTGCTCATTGGTAGATGTCAGTCAGATGAGCAATTCTCAGGCCCATTTGGGCCTCTTGTTGTAGGTATTATTTGGCTATTTGAAACAATGATTTTTGGTCAAGGATGAAAATTACATTCATATACAGTTTGTTTGGTTAAAAGAGAACCAATTGCTCCAGTGGCCTAGTGGTTAGATCATCCACCTCAGATGTGGGAGATCGCAGGTTCAAACTCTGGCCAAGTCATACCAAAGATTTATAAAAATGGTACTAACAGCTGCCTCGCTCAGCATTAAGAGGCTAGTGTTAGGACTGGTCAGCCTGGTGTCAGGATAATATGACTGGGTGGGACATCATGCCTCATGTCTGCATCATGATGCCCCAGTGCTAGACATCACTATAAACTGCCACACTGCAGACATCATAGCGATATGGCTGATTTTTTTTTAAAGCTATGTTAAAAATCCATATCACACACACACAAAAGAGAAGCGGCCTAAATAGATTTGTATTGACTGATGGAGGCACTTAATGGGATTGCACCAGATGTAATTTCATGGACATCATCACTCAGTGGGGTGTCTGTAGTTTGTTTTATGTCATCACAGGGAGAATCACACTTAGTAGATCTTATAGAATGTTTTGTAGTTTCTGGAAAAATATATTTGGTTTTTAAGCTTATTGCCCCAACTTCATCATAGTTTTCCTAATACTGCATATTTTGAGTAGAACACTTCAGTGTTTTGTCCTATGCCCATATTATAGACAGTCGTGACACTGTACATGTATTGTGCTTGTGTGCCTGCATGATTGCACATTATGCCCTCATTCAAAACAGTAGAACCATCTCTTTGGTTTCTGATGATGGTTAGGACAGTTTGCATGGTCCCAGTTATGTTTGTGATCTATGTTTCTTTGCTTTTTAGAGGAGTCATAGCTGTTCTTTGGTATTGGGAAAGCCCATTTACTACATTGAGAAAGTGGGATAAACCCTTCTTATTCAGATGGATTTTGTCTTTATGTGTTCCAGAACTAATCCAGACTTGGTCATGAATCCATGTTCAATGTGTATCATTTTGTAATTCCACTCATAACATAGATGTTCAATTACAGCATTCAACTCATAATAATAATAATAATAATGAGGACTTTTGTCTAGCGCCTAATCTTTAGAAGCTCTAAGCACTTTACAACATTAGACAACACCTATAACATAAAAAAAAACATATATAATGATTTGATTACCAAAGAAACAACACCATGGAATTAGATAACATGAAAAACATGCTGAAAATATTTAAGGTAGGAAACATTATTAGGTCTTTAAGTTTGTTCCTGCAGTCAAAATAGGTGAGTTTTAAGAGCACTCTTGAATGGGATCACTGTGTCTTTGTGTCTAAGTTCAGTGGGCAATTCATTCCACATTGCTGGGCCCTGGTATGCAAAAGAATGTTGTCCATATGACTTAGTTTTCATGGTGGGAATAATGAGCATATGATTGTCAGAAGAGGAGCATAAGTATCTTGCTGGTGTGTATACATGGGTGAGGTCAGATAAGTATGTTGGACTGGAGTCCATCAGTGGAAACGTAGCACAGAGAACACATTTTGTGTTTGACTCTTGATTGACATTGGATAGCCAGTGTAGGGTACAGAGCAGCAGGGAGGTATGCTTTGATCGTGGTACTCTAAGGATGATCCAAGCAGCTGTGTTTTGAACTTTTTGAAGTTTCTGGAGTAGATATTGAGATGAACCAGACAGAATTGAGTTACAATAGTCCAGTCTTGAAAGTACTAATGAACAAGTGTTTTAGTGGCATCAACTGAAAGATATTTGTGAATGGAGCTGATGCGTCTCAGCTCAAGATATGCAGCCTTGCATATGTTCATGACATGTTGGTGCAATGTGAGAGTACTGTCTAGAGTAACACCTAGGTTTTGTACTGACTGTGTGAATTTAATGTTGGTGTTGCTGATATTTATTGTCTGAGGTAAATGATGTGAATGAGAAAGTCTTTGTGTTGTGATCAGAATGGCCTCAGTTTTATCATCATTCATCTGCAGCTTGTTACATGTCATCCATGATTTCACATCAGAAATGCACATCTCTACACCTTGGATGGTAGCATCAACTTCAGTTGGGTGGCAAGATTTGTGTATTTGGGTGTCATTAGCATACAATTGGTGAGACACTGGATGATGATCTATGACACTTGAGAGCAGCTGAGTGAATAGAATGAAGAGAACAGGTCCAAGAGCAGACCCCTGTGGAACACCACAACATAGATCAACTGGGCTGGAGTGTATTCCATTTGCAGACACAGTTTGTGTCCTGTTGACCAAGTAGGACTTGAACCACAGTAAGGTTGTATCATGAATGCCAAATACATGCTGGAGATGGTGAAGTAACATATCATGGTCTATTGTGTCAAATGCTGCAGACAAATCAAGGAGGGTGAGGACTGTAATCTTTCCGCTATCTAAAGCAGAGAGAATGTCATTAACTACTTTTAGAAGAGTAGTTCAGTACTGTGGCAAGGGCAATATGCAGATTGTACATTGCTAAAAAGACCATTTGAATTCAGATGAGATACAAGATGGGATAGAACAACTTTATCTAAGACTTTTGATATGAATGGGATATTAGAAACTGGGCAGTAGTTCTTTAAATCACTATGGTCAAGTGTTGGTTTCTTCAGCAGAGGCTTTACAATGGCAGTTTTGAAAAATGATGGGAATTCCCCGGATGAGAGAGAGGTATTAATAGCTTCAGTTAATGAAGGCAATATTGGATCTAAACACTCAAGCAGCAGTGATGTTGGAATTGGATCAAGTTCACATGACGTTGGTACACTCTTCATCACGATTATACGTACTAAATCCATAGAGACAGGTTCAAATGTTGCAAATGGTTGCTGATGAAATTCTGTATCCCAACTGTATGGTGATGACGAGTCAATCGAAATTGTGTTGTCATGCTTATCTCTAATGGTTTTTACTTTGTCATGGAAGAAATTTGCCAACAGGTCCAGAAGGTTGACTAGAGAGAAGGTAGTTGGAAGTGGTGTACATTTATTCCTTGACATTAGCTTGTTAGTAATCTCAAAGAGCTCTTTGCAGCTGGAACTGTCTGTGTCATTTCTTGGGCATACACTGCATAGAAAGACTAGCAGTTAGGATTTTCCAAGTACATGTATATGTTATTTAGGATGTTATAAAAATTGGTTTCATTCTGGTCAATATGAAAATTGTTACTTACATCATTGCCACCAACACTGTTTATAATGGCTTCATATTGAAAAGGTCAGTTGTTCTCATGGCATCAAATATATGACCAGTTTTTGACCCAGGCAAACACTTAACTTGAACCCAGGGTCTAATATCTTTTTCAACAGCATATTTAATATTGAAGCCTCCAATTATGAGAGTGTTTTTTCTGGAATTGTTGTGTTCTTTGATGTTTTCTTCTATTTCTTTGGTAGAATCCAGTGTATTATGAAATCTAAAGCTGTCATGTCTAAGATGGGAAGACACTTTATTGCTGTTTGTGACATTGTGTTTTACAGAGTGTTACACTGTAGCTTGAGGGACTGTAGATATATTTCCTATATTCTGAGTGGGTTTCTTTCTGGACATTTTCTTTTATTTTCATGTTTGCTTATTCAACTAATGTGCTAATGTGCTTCTTCTTTCAGAGTATTGACAATTTCTGTTTTCATAGTACAGTATAATGTCTTCCAGCACTGCTGCTAAAATGTCAGGCTGCATGCTGTTTGAAGCAGTAAAGCCCTATTCAAGCTGCATATTTCTGACAGGAGGTCGTTATTTAATTGTTTTACTTTCTTTTGATTTTTGTGTTGTCCTTTTCCAGAATAAGACAATGGCTTGATAACTTACTTAGGTTAAATCTGATAATTTTATTGTTGTTTTTTCAAGACTCATACAATTTGACTGGAAATCTGAGAGCTGTTCTTCAAGTTTCTCATGTTGATTCCTTGCTGACTCCTATTTGGCTTTTAAAGACTGGCATTCCTTTGACAGCCTTATTTGTTTTTGCTGTCATTTGTGCAAGTTCTTGCTGAAGCCAATTGTTTTCCCTCATTAGGGCTGTCATGTCCTTTTCACTGCCTTTATTTATTTCCTTCATTTATGAAACTTTATTAGACTGAATGTAAGCCTTTGTGATTGCCTTGGGGAGTAATTTATTATTATATCTTTCTCTAGCTAACACAGCTGAAATTTCCTCACCCCTTGGTGTCCAGTTTCTGGTCACTGAATGGAGGAAGATCTTAGGTGAATTTTGCAAGAGTTAATTGGTATTTCTGTGTCTGAATTCCCAATAGTAGAATGTTTCAGAGTTTGGTGTTTTGTGCTTAGAAACAACAGATAACCAGGTCTGCATAGGAGGATGGCAGTCTGACTGGTGGGTTGTATGCATGAATCACTTATAAGCAGTAGTTGATTGACATTTGTTGATTTGTTTTAAATTACCTGGTAACACTAGTTTGAGATAAAATATTACAGAAATCAGAGGCCACAGAATCAGACAGATATTGCATAAGCGCTGTCTCCATATAGAGTTATGAATCTTAAGGAACAAAGCTGGTTCCTGCTTATTTTAAGCAGAACTCATGTATTTGGAAGATTTTTTATATTCTTCAACAGAATCTTTCAGCAGTCTTCCCAACATGAATATCACTGCACTGTATATATCCCAACATGAATTTCAATGTATTGTATATATCCCAGTATGAATATCACTGTATTGTATATGTCTCAGTATAAATATCACTATTGTATCTATACCAGTATGAATATCACTGTATTGTATCTATTCCAGTATAAATATCACTGTATTGTGTCTATCCCAGTATGAATATTACTGTATTGTATCTATCCCAGTATGAATATCATTGTATTGTATATGTCTCAGTATAAATATCACTATTGTATCTATACCAGTATGAATATCACTGTATTGTATCTATCCCAGTATAAATATCGCTATATTGTATCTATCCCAGTATGAATATTACTGTATTGTATCTATCCCAGTATGAATATCACTGTATTGTATATGTCTCAGTATGAATATCACTACTGTATCTATACCAGTATGAATATCACTGTATTGTATCTATCCCAGTATGAATATTACTGTATTGTATCTATCCCAGTATGAATATCACTGTATTTGTATCTATCCCAGTATAAATATCACTGTATTGTATCTATCCCAGTATGAATATTACTGTATTGTATCTATCCCAGTATGAATATCATTGTATCTATCCCAGTATGAATATCACTGTATTGTGTCTATCCCACTATGAATATCATCGTATTGTATCTATTCCAGTATGAATATCACCATATTGTATCTATCCCAGTATGAATATCACTGTATCTATCCCAGTAAGAATATCACTGTATTGTATCCATCCCAGTATGAATATCACTATATTGTATCTATCCCAACAGTGAACCCAACCATGATCATTTAATCCTATAGTATCTATTACAAAAACTCTGCCACTGCTGGTCCCAAGCCCGGATGTAAAAGGAGGAGGGTTGGGCGTGGGGCTAGCAAACCAACCCTGTAAAACCCAACATGCTACAAAAATACCAACAGAAGAAAAACCAGAAACTGAAAGCCTGAGGGAGGAAGGGTCTTCTTCTGGAAGACTTATGATGCTATGTGGTGAAAGCTGTGAGCCCGTGGAAGCCATAAATTTGACCACCCTTAATCAAACAGGAGAACGTGAGGATAATGCATGAGGCAGGAAAAATAGCACAGGTAGCAGCAGAGATGAGGAACTACAACCTACTGGTCATTGATGAGACAAGATGGATTTAATCTTAATAAAGAAGACTGGTGACAGGAGAGATGCTACTGTATTCAGGACATAAGGAAGATAATGCACCTCATACAAAGGGGGTGGGGCTCATGCTGTCGAAGCAAGCATATAATGCACTGATAGGATGGGAACCACACAGGCCCAGAATCCTCACAGCCATGTTTAGGACCAAGAAAGAGAAAATAAAGATGAACATCATACAGTGCTACACTCCAACAAATGACGGTGAAGAAAGAGATAAGGACCAGTTTTACAACATCCTCATGGGTCACTTCAATGACAAAGATGGGTCAGACAACACAGGATATGAACAAGTCATTGGGATCCATGGCCTGGGTGAGAGGAATGAAAATGGAGATAGATTTGCAGGCCTTTGTGCACTGAACAACCTGGTCATCGGGGGTACCATCTTTCCCCACAAGAGAATCCACAAGAACACATGGATATCACCAGACCATGTGACAGAACATCTGTATAGCCAAGAAGTTCAGAAAATCCCTACAAGATGTGAGGGTGATGGGGGAGCAGATGTAGCATCTGACCACCACTTAGTTGTTGCAAGGCTGAAACTTAAACTGAAGAAGAACTGGATGGGCACAAAGAGAAGAAAGCAAAGTATAACATCAGCCTGTTAAAAGATGCAAAAACTAAAGAAGAGTACAGACTGATGATTAACAACAAGTACCAAGTGCTACAAGAGCCTCTTGAAGATGAGGAATACAATGTGAACAACAGATGGCAGAAAGTTAAGCAGGCAGTAAAATCAACATGGCTAGAAGTACTAGGCCCCATGAAGCACCAGCAGAGAGAATGGATTTCAGCTGAAACATTGCACAAAATCCAGGAGCAGAAACAGAAGAAAGCTGCAGTAAATAGCAGTAGGACAAGAACTAAAAAAGTAAAGGTACAAAAAGAGTACACTGCTGTCCACAGAGAAGTGAAAAGAAGCATCAAGATAGACAAGAGAAACTGCATTGAAGGACTGGCAGCAGAGGCATAAGAAGTGGTTAGTAGTGGAAACATCAAGAAGCTGTACGACATCACCAAGAAGCTGTCTGGCAAGTACAACAAAACAGAGACCCATAAAGGACAAGCAGGGAAAGACCATAGCAAGTACAGAACACCAAATGAATAGATGGACAGAACATTTTGAAGAACTGTTGAACAGGCCAGCACCACTAAATCCCACAGAAATCCACCAAGCCAACACAGATCTCCCCATAAGCTGTGACAATCCCACCAGAGATGAGATCAGGAAGTGATCACTCAGCTGAAGAACGGCAAGGCAGCTGGAACTGATGACATCCCAGCAGAAGCCCTCAGAGCAGACCTAGAGGCTTCAGTGGAAATGTTATACCCCCTCTTTAAGAAGATCTGGGAGGAAGAAGAAATACCGACTGACTAGAAGGAGGGACACCTCATCAAGATCCCAAATAAAGGCGACCTCAGCAACTGCTCCAACTACAGAGGAATCACACTCTTGTCAGTATCAGGGAAAGTCTTCAACCGGGTCCTCTTGGAGAGGATGAAGGAGGCCATCGACCCACGGTTACAAGATGAGCAAGCAGGCTACTGGCAAAAAAGATTGTGTATGGACCGAATAGCTATTCTTCACATCATAGTCGAGCAATTGTTGGAGTGTAATTCTTTCTTCTACATCAACTTTGCTGATTATGAGAAGGCATTCGACAGTATGGACCGAGAGACACTCTGGAAACTTCTTCACCATTATGGCATCCCAACCAAGCTGGTGAACCTGATCAAGAACACTTATAATGGAATGTCCTGCAGAGTCATTCATGCAGGACAGCACACAGACAGCTTCCTAGTGTGGACTAGTGTTAGGCCAGGTTACTTGCTGTTGCTGTTTCTCTTCCTTCTCGCCATCAACTGGATTATGAAGATGTCCACCAATGGGCATAGAAATGGGATCCAATGGACATTGTGGAATCAACTTGAGGACCTGGACTTTGCCAATGACCTAGCACTCTTGTCCCATAGTCAGCAGCAAATGCAGGACAATACCAACGTACTGGCAGCCACATCAGCACAGGTTGGCCTCAACATCCACAAAGACAAGACCAAGATCCTCAAGATCAATTATGTCAGTAACAACCCAGTCACACTGCAGGGAAGTCCCCTGGAAGAGGTGGAGTCCTTCATGTACCTAGGCAGCATTATCAATCAGCAGGGTGGCACAGACGCAGACATCAAGGCAAGGATTGGAAAGGCGAGAGCAGCTTTCATACAGCTCAAGAACATCTGGAGCTCCAAAGAAATTTCCTTGACTACCAAGATCAGACTGTTCAACTCCAATGTGAAGCCAGTCCTACTGTATGGAGCAGAGACCTGGAGAACCACCATGTCAACCGTAAAGAGTTCAGACCTAGCTGCCTAAGAAGAATTCTCCAGATCCACTGGCCAGACACCATTAGCAACACCAACCTGTAGCAGAGAACCTCCCAGCTTCTGGTAGAGGACGAGATCAAGAAGAGAAGGTGGGGTTGGATAGGGCACACCCTACATAAGCTGCCAACTAACATTACCAGACAGGCATTGAAGTGGAACCCTCAAGGCAAGTGAAGAAGGGGCCGACCAAGAAACAGCTGGCAACACAACCTCGAGGAGGACATCACTAAGATGGGTCACACCTGGTGTCAGCTCAAGGGGATGGCACAGGACAGAAGCCTCTGGTGATCTTTTGTGGGCAGCCTATACCCTGGCAGGGGTGACAGGCAAAACTAACTAACTAATCTATTACAAATCCAAATGTTTTTTTTATCATTTCTGCTTTTGTAAGATTGCTATTTGTATCAGTATTGTTGTGTATGTACATTAACAACTAGATCATTTAGTTTTTTATTTACCAATCCCTGCAATAGATTAAAGATGCATTTAGCAATCTTAGGGAACTGGAAGCAATACCAAACATCCAGAGTCAGAGCTAATACAATACAGTTAATATGTAATTATGTTGTTATTGTTTTTTATTTCCAGAAGTAGTTTCTTTGCTTAAACCGATATCCTGGTCTGCTAGAAAATATAGGTTACCATATTTCTTGTAGCTCTTCAAAACAATAATAAAGTGTAATAAATGTCATGATCAATGTCATCTTACTTGATTGCAATAATAGCATTTCTTATTTAATCATGAGACATTGTAATCATAAATCCTGTGAGAGAAAAGGCTATGCAAAATAATGATATGCTTGTTTCTTTATAAATAAATAAATAAATAAATAAATAAATAAATAAATATGTTTGTTGACTGCAATGATCTGGAAAAGAAAGAAAAAAAATACTAGAATTGTGCTGTGAAGTGTCGAATTTTGAATTGCAGTGAACTTTAAAGTTGAATGCATTGAGCATTAAAATTTTATCGCATTTAAGCCAGAAAAGTCTTTGTGAAGGGTTACTTCGACCTTTCTTCATTCATCTCCCCCATGTCAGTGTAAACTTCAAAAAGGCAGCATACCAACTCAGTGAAATTGACCAGGGTATCTTAACACGGTCCTTAGAAAGTAAACATTTGAGCTACGAACCCTAAACGCAAGGTAGGAACCTATGTCCACTTATCATTTTTCAAAGGGAAATTGTCACGCACTGTCATTCACAGATTCCGAGCTGTCTAAACTGATGAAAGGAATTATTTCTTTGGGAAAAATTAGAGACTGCTGCCTACGATTGGGCAGAATAAATTAAGATGTACACTTTAGAGCAATCAGGCTTTAAAGTGATGACCTTAGTCGAAATTCTTTAGTCTGAAAATTTCCTGGAAGGAAGCAGATGTAGTCGACTCTGGGGAGGCATAGAGAGATTAGTGCTTTCCTCATTAAACAAGAAAGGGACCACTGGTGGCCATCTTGCAACAAGAAAGACATGTTTTAGTGCTAGGATGCACAAGTTCTGAAAGAGAACAGCAATAAGGTACGCAATTTTAGTTTCATGTAATATTCTATAATTTGATTGTTTGTTTTATGCACATATGTTTGCTATGAATAGGTTTCCATATTATGTATCGTTTATTCAATTTTATGGAAATGTGTTGATGCTAGAGTTATTATGCAATTTATTTTATTCAATTTCATGGAAAGTGTTGATGCTAGAATTATTATGCAATTTGCTTTTTAATTATACAGTTATTATTTCATTGGTAGAATTAATTGCATGTGATCCAAATGTTCATATGTGTAGGATTTCATAGGGTTATATGAAATAACTTCCTTTGTTTGTTAGAATGATACAGATTATTGTGAGTTAACGATAATTATCTAATTATATCTAATTGTGTAATGCTTGAATAATCTTGTAGGTTAAGGATTGCTGTGAGTTACAATTTGTGAATTTCATGCAAGAGTAATCAAACATGCAGTAGCATGTAAAAGAATATGGTAGTATTCGATAGATGCTCACATGACAATGTAAGACCTGCCACAGGAGCGAGGTCAGTGTCCTACTGTACTAAGTTAGAATTTATGCAATGTGTGGAGTCAACATGCTCTTAGTAACATAAGTGAATTGTATGTAGCTCCAGAGAGTGGGGTATACAGAATTATGGGGTAATTTTGTCCTTTGAGGAACAGCTTTCTGGGAGAGAGACGAGATAGTCTGAAGACAGAAGTCCGAGGAAAAGAAGGACGAGGTCAGAATAAAAGGACCAGGAAGTCCATGAAGGGGCAAAGCATAGAGCTTAGGAAGGATGAACTAGGAGACATTGATATATGGTCCAGACAGGAAGGTGATGCAAATCAGTCATGGACATTGTGCTCTTTTCACCTCTTGTTATGATGATGAAATAAATCCAGATTGGATACTCCTGTGAAATTCTATTGATATAATCTAACTTGAATTGGAATTACCATTATTACTTTGTTCTGATTAAATTTGTTATTTTCTTGTCAAAGGGGGCTCGTATTGCTTTATGTTCTTCCCAGTATTCTCGCTCAGTTCTTTGTTGAAATTCCGTTCTTCTTTCACTCCCGATAGGCTATAATATTGAGGGAGGTCATCCTCTAGATAACACCAGCCAAACCCAATTAACCACCCCTCTTACTAAGAGGGCAACATTACATGTGCCCTTATTACATTGATTCCATGACAATATGATGCAACTGAAGAAAGCATGATTCAGTATACAACGGCATAATTCCAAGTTAGATGGGACCTTAAGTCAGTTAAATTTTGTCAGTTTCACCTAGGTTTTCTTAATATAAAGTACAATACCAAATTTGGTTTCATTCCACTGAGCAGAAGCAAGATTCATGATGGGCATAATGGAATGGGGATGAAATATTTGGGCAAGGTAGCACTATGTGCTCCCTTCATGCGGTATGGCAGAAGCGTAACATCCTTGTTTTGAACTTTTATTCAGAGCCAGTGTAGCCTTGGAAATTCTATCCATTTCATTTTTATCATATTTAGATTTTATTGAGCACCTATAAAATGTCAATATTTATAAAATATGCAGAATTGATTGCAGACCACCAATGAATGTAGTATATTGACTATGTTTGGGCAGACAGAAGTTATTGTCAATATTGGGATCAAAAGATCAAATGTTGAGGTCATGGTATTCCGTCAGATGTTGAATTGATTTTGATAGCTGAATCTGAATGTGGGCATTTTGGATTAATATCAATAGCAAGTTAAGTATGTATATGTGATATCCATGCACCACTATTCAGGAAGCAGCTGCATTTTTTATGTACAAGTCCAGTGACACTGTACCTGACAAATCAAATATCATGACAACATCACAGAGATGTTTATATATAACTGAGAAATTGTTTTTAAATCCTGATCTCTCCTCTTCACTGTTTTCCAAAATATGAATTCCACATGAGTTTAAATCCTTTTGACAAATTTTTCTGATATCCAGGTGTAAAAATCTTCTTTAACATAAAGATAATCCATCATCAGTGGAACCATACAATAAACCAAATCCAATATCAGTGATATCATAAAATAAACAGAATTCATCATCAGTGGTACCATAAAGTAAACTGAATCCATCATCAATGGTACTATAAAATACGTTGAATTCATCATCAATGGTTCCATAAATAAACAGAATCTATCTTCAATGGTACCATAAAATAAATCAATTTATTGTCAATGGTACCATAAAATAAACTGAATTCAACATCAATGGTACCATAAAATAAACAGAATCTATCTTAAATGATACCACAAAATAAACTAATTCATCGTCAATGGTACCATAAATAAACATAATCTATGTTCAATGGTACCATAAAATAAACTTAATCCATCATCAGTGATACCATAAAGTAAACTGAATCCATCAAAGTAAACTGAATTTATCATCAATGGTACCAAAAAATAAACTGAATCCATCATCAATGGTACCAAAAAGTAAATTCACTCCATCATCAGTGGTACCATAAAGTAAACTGAATCCATCAAAGTAAACTGAATCCATCATCAATGGTCCCATGAAGTAAACTGAATCCATCAAAGTAAACTGAATCCATTATCAATGGTATCAAAAAATAAACTGAATCCATCATCAATGGTCCCATAAAGTAAACTAAATCCATCTTCAATATTAACATAAATAAACATAATCTATGTTCAATGGTACCACATCTAGCATTTATAAGGATAATCTATTTAAAATAGAAATTTTGCTCTTGAAGTCCAGATGACTTACTTTTTTAATTTATTTTTGATAACTTGAACATGAGTGAATTTATGATCATTAGTAATTTCCAATATTCACAGTGTTCGATAGTTTTGGCAATATCATACTGCCTTCATCAGCGACTAATGTAGATGATATGACTTACAAGGAGACTGGTGTAGATGTGTGGTAATTCAAGTCTCTCATCTCTGTTTAGTGTTCTCTTGTGGTATTTCAAACACTTCCTTTACCTACTTTTTCCATGTATTGTCCTCAGATGCAGGGCCAGCCTTAGGCTGATTGGCTATTGGGCCCAATTGGACCCTGTACTCATAGGGGTCCCATTTGTTAGTAATTTAAAAAATATATCTTTAGAGAGAAAATAATTTTAAAACGATGGAAGAAAATTTTAAGTTCAATATCATAAAACTTGTTTAAAAGTTTATTTCCAAATGCCGTGCTCACAGGGGGCCCCATTTATAAATGCAGCCAGTCCCACCAAAAATGGTCCAAATCGGGCCCTGTCTTTGCTATGGCCAGTACTGCTCAGATGTGATGACCTTGGTCTGATGGTAAACAATGGAATATTGCTACAATGTTCATGTGTTCTTTAATCCTTGTTTCTAACACTGTTTCTGTTTTACAGATGTTGTCATTCTTACAGTCACTATATTGAATATGATAAACCACACCACATGTTTTCAAATTTTCTGTTTTGTGCTTCATACATATAAGTTGTTCTCTTAAAGAGTTGTCATTTTTTATGATATATGTAAATCCTATGTTGTCTGAATACTCTAGCAAGGACTTCTGATGTGATGCAGATATATGTTGGTTGTATTTGGGCCACTGCTGTTTTTTTTTTGTGTTTTTTCCCTCATTTTGGAAGTTTGAAAATCCATTCTGGATAGCCATTTATTCTTAGTGCAGATTTCACATGCTCCATTTCTTCAACTTGATCTGTCTCATCAATGGCTAGGGAGTTAGCTCAGTGCATTAAAGATCTCACACCTGCCTCTTGTGTTCCAGGTGATGATTGGAAACAGCTGAGGTACTCAGTTCAGTGTGGGTTGCTTTTCTATGCACAGTTACTTTGGCTGATCCATCATCAATTACGTGTATACACATGTCCAAGAATGATAGTTTGCCATTTTCTTCTTGTTCTGAAGTGAACTGAATATTTGGGTCAATGAAGTTGAGATGATCAGAGAACTCATGGACATGGTTCTCATGTAGTTTGGTCAAGGTATCTTCCACATATCTAAACCACATAGATGGTGGGTTCTTGGCTGATTCCATGGCCGTTTTCTTTTCAAAATCCCCATATAAATTGGCAACTATTGGTGAGATTGGGGGCTCCATTGCCACTCCCTGCTTCTGTTGGTAAAACTGCCCATTATAGATACAATGTATGCTGTCCAAACACAGTCTCAGTAAGGTGCAGATATGTTCCATAGGCAGATCACATGGAAAAGAAAGGTGAAGGTGATTGTAATATAACAGCAGAGGCAAACACTAAAAAGGGAGGAGGGGCTTGAATTACCACCCATCTGCAGTCTCCTTTATCACATGATCAACATTAGTCACTGATGAAAGCAGTGTGATAATGCCAACAATTTTAAACTCTTAAGATATTTCTGCTCTGATTATGGAAAAGTACTAATGATCATGAATTATCCAGAGCTAGGAATCAACGTTTACAGATGAGTGAGATTTTTGATGACCATATATATTATAAATGTTTAGTTCTTAATTTTGACTGACATAACAAAAGTGCATGTCAAAATTAAAATGGATGAATAAAACAGCAATACTAGTAGTCCGTGATTAATGGATGTTGATGAGCCCAATTACTTGAACAGAATAGTAACACTGCAACTTTAAATAGCACTGTTACATACATTGTCAGGCTCATGCTACTAATCAAGGCACTTTAGAATCAAGTTAGCAGTCATCTCAAGGCACAATGTTGCCATGCCCTGTTATCAAAAAAGTGTCATGTTTTTTTTCTTCAGTATACCTACATATAGTACAGTGCAACCCTGCTATAACGTGAATTCAGATATAACGCGGTTGTGGCATGGCTCCCAAAATTTTGTATATTCATTCGCACATGAAAAAATAGTTTGTGTTCAAAGTACATGAAATAGTGTATAAAAAAATGTATTATCATTATGGGGAAGATATCGCTATGAATTGGAATTTAATATGATCATGGCATAGTTCCTGAAATTTTAAATACATGTATGTGTATTTTTCTCATATCAGGGAAAGAATTTTTTTTTTAAGTACGACAAATAGTGTGTAAAGCGTTTATTATCATTTTGGGGAAGAGTTTGCGTATGAATTTTAATATAATATGATCATGGTAGCTTCTGAAATTTAACAATATCATCAGGTTCTTGAAGTGTTATGCCAAAATAAACATTATCGGAAATGTTACTTATTACTGGTCCATGAGCAAAGCCAATAAGTCGTCTTTGTGATTGTCTTCAATTAATTCTGTATACACTCGTTGCTCAAACAATAGCCAACATGTGTTTCTTCATTAACTCCATACACAACCAAGCAGCAGACAATGCGGTGGTTGATAAAAGATTCTCACAGTTTAATAAACATAAGAAAACAAAAGTCGCCAACATGTTTGCTGGACTTGGCGGTGTTACTAGACGCAATCAGTTAACCATAAATAATGTCTGCTTTATTATCTGGAAATTGAAAGGGTATGAAATTTTACATGCGTTCAGCTTAAAAATCTTTTATCAAAGTGACTTGTGACCATTCCAGACCTACTGCACTTAGTTCTCTGGTTTTACATGGGTTTGGTGTTTGTTTATAAACTTGTTATTAATTTCCCATTTTTAAAAAAAAATATTTTACCATTATGGAAAAGCATGTTCACAAACGCAAGTCATTCTCTGCACTTTGCGCAATGATTGGTATAGTAGTTTTCACATGTTTTTTTCGATATTCACAAAATCTGAAGTAAAAGTTATATGTACATTGAAAGCATGTGTTGATTATTAATTATTCTTGCTGTAGTCGTTCAAACGAATGGGTGTACAAGTGTTAATTATTGGAAATTTACAATGGATAAATGTACATGAAAATGCATATGAGAAAATTTTAGCAGTATGAAATTTGTACATAGACCCTGGAATGTAATGAACCGCACATGTGCTTCATCTTTCTTAAACTAATTTTCTGTTAATTTTTCCCATTGAATTCAGACACATAATGATGTGTGAAAATTATTAAATAGTTTAAATATGTATGCAATTTTTGCAATGGATTTACATATATTATGGATTAACTGCAAGCACTGACAGTACGATATCAGACGGCAAGTAAACGGTGTTGATACTCTGTTCATGCTGTATATTAGACATTGAATTCA
Organism: Sinohyriopsis cumingii; assembly: GCA_028554795.2. NCBI lineage: Eukaryota > Metazoa > Mollusca > Bivalvia > Unionida > Unionidae > Sinohyriopsis > Sinohyriopsis cumingii. The sequence goes on from CM068825.1 coordinate 83,120,553, forward strand.
GACACAATGATCTGGGGAAAAAATTATTGAATATTGTAAATCTGTGTGCAACTTTTCAATGGAATTACATACTGCATGCCACAACGGCATGATAGTAAATGGTGTTGATACCCTATTCTTCATACAGATTAGACATGAATACTCGTATATGTGCCAATGAGTTGTTCTCTGAAAAAAGTAAAATACCGTAAAACCCTGCATTAACGCAACCCCGATATTAATGCAGTCCAATTTTTTGGACCCCAATTATCGCGTTATAGCGGGGTTCCACTGTACACACCAACCATGCCCTGTTATAAAAAAAGTGTCATGTTTTTTTTCAGTATACCTATATATAGTACACACAAATCTGTGAACCATGTTGACCCAGATCTGTCATTGCCTAATCAGGATGCAGAACAGGGTCTGTTCTGCTTGTTTTACTTACAATTGAATTGTCCAGACCATGATCTGCAGTTGCAAATTATGTGTCTGATCTGGACCTATGTTGCTTGCAATTGTGTTTGTATGTGTTTTTCATGAACAAATACTCCACTATTACTGGTAGTATTGGTGTCAGAAACTTTGGATATCTGTTCTCTGATTTTGCTGCCAACACGTCAACAGTAGTCATATATAGTGTTCCCATTGTCTGTGCATCCATAGGTCCAGCCATCAAACCGTAGTACAGTTTATTCTGTTTAATGTATATTTAATTTGTATTATTTGTTGGCTTTTCTTAATGAGTATATGTTATGTACATTTGTATTTTTTAACAACATAATACATAGGTAATATTTCTTTATGAGTGTGGATTATATGTTCAGATCAGTATCAGTGGAGGTAAACATGTTTATTTGGGTCTGGTCCAGGGTATCAGATTTTCACTTGGAAATTCCCTAACTTTTTGACAACTTTGAATGTTTTAGAGAGAATGATGACCTACATCCAGACTTTTTTTTATTGTGTCTTAGGTTTTTTGTATAATATTGTGTACTTGAGAAATTACTCATTCTAGCTCTAACATCATGGAGCAGAATCAGTTCTGTTGTTGTGTTCAGTTTTTCCTTTAGGTGGATTTAAATATTCAAATTATTATTCACAGTCAATATAAAATACTCATCAATAATATTCTTGGACTTGAACATTAATTTGGAATCATAGTGAATTCTGACAAGGACATTTTTGGATTGTAATATTGTGAGACATCAAAAGGTTGTTAGCTCATCATCACAATCTGTGTCACTAGCATCTTAGCAACAGATTCAATATTGGAATCAATGGTGTAGTGATAAATAAAGAAGTGAGAGAATAAAATAAAGAAGTGAGGAACACAAGTTACTCAGATGCTGGGGGGGGGGGGGGACAATGGCATGCACATAAAGTAAGGGAAAATGTAAAAAAAAGTAAGGGAATGGCTTTCCAATAGCACTACACCTATGATTGGAATATAATTGTAATATCACTGGAAGTTATTTGGGACTTGATACATTTGGACTTGTGATATAACTTTTAGGACTAATTTGGATTTAATTCACAATACTGTATTATTAGTTTTTTAAATTTTCACTTTGTATTCTAGGGAAATAAATTATTTGTTGAATTTTACAAAACTGCTTGAATTTTGCTTTTTCACTTTCTTAGTTTCAAACCACAGAGTCATAACAATAGTTTAGATCATTTCAGGAAATGCAGTGGAGCATATGTGTTTCATTAACACATTTCTTGTTTCTTTCAAAGACTTAAAGCAAGTCACTGGTAAAACTGACATGGTTTCAAAGAACAATTCTTGATACTGATGCAATTAAGTTCCTTAAGAATTCAGTGCAGACCTGATCTGATGCTATCTTGTCAGTAGGAAGCAACTGTTAGTGGCAGTTTGACAGGTCTGTTCAATACAGAGTGATGGAGATTCATATTCAGACACAATGTAACAAAATAATAGCAAAAGGTCCAGTACTTGATTTATTGGACTATATCAGCTGAGAACTGGAAAATTATACAGTGGAAAATGTTTGGCCCATGCACTCTGTCAGTCTTATAATTGGACTGCCAAAGCTGCCAAATTACCTACTACTAAAATGAGCTTGGGATGTTTGGGACTAGCAATAAACTGAATTCAACTGAGTATATAAGAGTATGGGTTTTAGAAAGATAAGCTGTGTATGTACTTTAGGAAAATGTGTTGTGACTTCAGATGTCCTTCAATGTGGATTTTTAAGCTCAAGGTTTTGAAAATTGTTACCATAACCATTTCTAGTGTTGTTTTCTCCTGATTGATTCACTTTAAAGGCAGGATATCTTTGGGAATTTGTCCAGGATTTTGCATCCATGGAAGTAATTTCAAACTGACAAATGGAATTGAGTGATTTCTGTTTAGGTAGTAGTTTGTTAATGTTGCTCAAATTAATGAACATAGTACTGCATAGAAATGTCATGATGAATTATAAATATCATACAGGGTTTAAAGGTTTGGTGAACAATTATAAAAAAAAAAAAGTGCCAGATGTATGCAGTCAAATATATTTGATAGAGGTGATTACATTCAAATCACAAGTGTACAGACCTAGATCAAGTATTAGATTACATAACATGAAAGTCAATAACTAAAAGTTTCACTAAAAGAAATATTAAAAAATGAAATTACACTCATGTTGGTTTGGAACATTCATACTGACTTTAGTCATAAATCATTAAATTATGTATACAAGTTGGAAGGGAATAGTGCAGGGACACATCTAGCTTACACTGAATATTTTCCAATGTTCAAACAAATAAATTCAGCAGAGCAGCTGACATTTTGTAAGTGGAAGTAAAGCTTGGGTATAAAGTGTCCCAGCGTTCAACTCAATGGAGGAGCAACAAGATGGAATTATCTGGTTATGCTATTATGATTGTGGAGACAACAGACAGTAAAATCAGATTATTAGGTGAGTATGGTGTCCAGTTGGTCCTAAATTATAAAAAGTGCTGGTCTAAGAACCAATACAGCCACAATGGAAGCCATATTGAAATTATTTGTATTTTTACTCCTTCTGACTGAATGTTAACTTTGTATTGAAATGGGGTTTTTAACTAAACAATTTCTCATTAATGGGAGGATTGCCATGAAACTTTACATATACATTCATCCTAACTTCTAGCTGGTCATAAATAAACATGGCATCCCTTTTACATCCATTATGACCACCATAGCAGCCATCTTGAAAATCGTTCTATTGTCTCTCATCCTGAATGTACGGTCATGTTAACATGGAGTGTCCATCAATGACTTTTTATGATGTGCAGTTGGACTTAAATGGTACCATTATAATATTCAACATGACCATGGTGACTGCAGTCTTGAAAATCTTGTTATTGCCATCTCACTAAAAGATTTCTTATCATATCTAGTTGTTCCTGAATCAAAATGGTGATGATCTGTCTTGAAAATCTTGCTAGGCCATCTCACTTAAAGATTTCTTATCATGTCTAGTTGTTCCTGAATCAAAATGGTGATGATCTGTCTTGAAAATCTTGTTATTGCCATCTCACTAAAAGATTTCTTATCATGTCTAATTGTTCCTGAATCAAAATGGTGATGATCTGTCTTGAAAAATTTGTTATCATTACTCCTCCTGAACAAATGATAATATCAATAGGAGGTTTTCAATACATCTTATGATTTCTAATTGGTCTTTAACAAAAGACTGCTCATTTCATGTTGAACAGATAGTGATAGTGATATGGGGAAATCAATGAAAGACTTTTTATGGTATGGTTTTGGTCCTAAATGAAAATGTTGCAGATTAAAGGTAATCATCTTTGAAAATCTTTATTATCATTAATCTTCTTGAAGGGATGGTCATATTGACACAAGGTTTTCACTAAATTGCTTTAAACTGTATGTAGTTGGTTTTAAATGAAAATGACTCCAATGTGACCTCCCAAAACGTGAAAAATCTTGTATAAACTAAAATAGAATAGCTTCAGTTTTAAATATATAGTTGTTCCTGTAGTCATTCTTGTATTAAAATAATGCTGATCTCTGTCTTCAAAAAGACTGCTACAATTAAATTTTTTTATAGTTACATCTTTTGAACATATTCTTATGAACATTGGGATGTCACTAAAATGCTAAAACACTGTAGTTGGTCCTGAATGAATATGGTGCTCATGATTTGTTCAACATGGCTACTCCTCTTGTATGCAGTTTTCACTAAAAAACTTCATACAATATTTAATTGGTTCTGAATAAAAACTCTGATGTGACCACGTGCTCATCCACATTTTTGAGAAGGAGTTTTGAAACCCATACCTAACTGACATTATGTTCAAGTTAAAGGTCATTGCTTAAATACAATTGTGTTGCTATGAACACAGTGAGATGTACATACACATATTCTGACCAGTCATTTTACTTAGTCACATTCGAATGAACAAGTCAATAGTCAGCATTCTGACATTGATTTTAAGGTCAAAGGTCAAAGGTCTTGACTCACTATTTAGATTTACAGACTTATGAGAATAATCAAATAGGCATGTTTGAATAGATTTTTTAAAATTCAAACCCAGTTTCTGGATATATTATGACAATACCTTGAATGATAACACTTAAATAACTTTGTTTTTAATTTCCCAAAACATATTAATTATAGATTTAATGAAATTTAGCATGTTGTTTTATGTTTCTGTTGTGTGGCTGATTTTTCTGTCAATAATATCGGGCTCAATGTTAAATACTGTTACAAATAATTTAGTATTGCCATCATAGATATTCTGTGAATGTGTTAACTTGGATATGCAAGACAATATTTTTGTCACCAAATTTGCTGTGTTGTAGTTTCAAGGATATTGTCAGCAAATTTGTTGTGTTGAAGTTTCAGTGATATTGTTACCAGATTTTCTTTGCTGGACTTTCTCAAGAAGATCATATTGTCAATACTTAGCAGTTCAAAAGACTAATTGTTCAGACACAGCAGACTTATCTTAGATTCCTGGAAATTCATTCCCAACAGGTATAAGTCACTTCAAGGAATTCTTCTTGTATTTGACTTTGAAGAAATAATCTTCTTTTGATCATGCCTGAAAAAAATATTTATACAGAAAATGAGTGACATCACTATATGTCACTGTGTGTATGTTTGTGCAATCCATTCATCTATTTTGCAGTCTTCATCCATATGACATCCCTCTATGGATACTGTTTTTGAAAGAAAGGCTATCAATTATCAGAGAGGAGTGGACACCAGAATTTTCAAAATGGTGAATCAAGTTTTAAACATTCTAGCTGATCAATGAAGATTAGTAGACCATGATAACAAGTGAAAAGGATAATAAGAGAAAGTTGATGATGTTAACATTAAGCTTTTTAACAAACATTTGACGTGAGTATTATTATTTGTATAGAGAAAAATTTAGATTTTATTCTCAAGCACTATAAACTGTATGTTGCATTCTATCTTTGTGGTTAAAATATCAAAGGTCAATGCCACAGTGACTGAAAGAAGAAAAATGGTTTTAGCACAATTTCTTGAGTTGACCACCATGTACAGTTACTAAACTTTATGCAGATATTGCAGTGGAGAGAAAATGAAACCTGTCAATTTCAGGGCTTCAAAGGGTAAAGGTCAAAGTCACTGTGACTGAAAAAAGAAATATGGTTTCATCAAAATAACTAGAGGTCTCCACTGTTAAAAGACTTTGTATATAGCTTTCATTTTGGTAAGAAGAAAAAATCCTTTTGATCTTTGTGTCACTGACTGGAAAATGGTTTTTACACATGACATTAGTTCTAAATCAATGAGATGGACCAAACTTTGTGGATCACTTGCACCTGGGGCAAAGAAACATGTTAATTTGGGGTCAGAGGGTCACAGTCAATGTGACCGAAAGAAGAAAAATGTTTATTTTTGCAAATCTGGATAAGACACCTTGATGAAAGCTTGTGGAGGGGCCTGGTGATAGCTAATCCTATTACTCCATCAACTTTTTCAAAACAATGCTTGTTTTGTGAGATGATGAGAAAGTATTAATTTTGTTCTACCTCAATATAGCTTATTGATTTTCATGATTAGAAAATGTGTATATTTTCCTTTTGGTCAAGTCTGTTTGTTGACAAAGATTGCTATCAAGCTTTTGTTGAATGGTCTTACAGTTTGATTCACTCTTCCTTTAGTTTGATTCCCACAGTGGGAGAAAATATATACAACATTTGCTTTCATTTGCATATTACATATTATTTGTTACCTTTCTCAATCTGGAGAAACATGAACATCCAAAATATCTATGGTTCTTGGGGATTCAAGGTACATGCTACTAAATTAGATAATTCAACTTCATTCAGAAAATAATTTGTCAGTTTTCCTCACTCTATTAAGATTCACAAGTCGTGTGACTCAGGGCAATTGAATACATGCCAAACCAGCCTTTGTTTTATGTTGTGCACTTGGATATTATTTTGCTGAGATTTACATTCTTGAAGGATTTTTACTTGTGTGATTTATGGTATATCATTATAAATTTAGAATTCACAAAAATATATGCTTCAAATGTGAACTTGCATTTTCCACAAATAACTTACATTTTAAAAGTTGGTAAATGCTAATTTTGAGCCCTTTTTTATAAATTGCAATTTTAGTTTTCATCAATAAATTACATATTCCTATTTTTCCCAGAAAAAGAAAAATATTATATGTAAAAAATGCTTTACAATGAAGTAAGCAAGTGAGTAAATAAACATTCATGCAGGAAGTGTAGCAGTACATGTACTATGTATAAAATTTTGCTCTCTGTAAACATAACTACTACTACTACTACCACTACTACAACTACTACTACTACTACCAATAATAATAATAATAAAGTGATGTAATAACTTGGTGCATAATGTGTCCCTGGAAAAAGTTTTAACTATAATGTTCAGTGATGTAGAATCTTTCACAAATGTTGTTACTTACAAATCATGGATCCTAAATACACATTGGTTTGGGGTTTTTTTTGTTGAACAAATGGACCTCTTCAGTTAGGTTTTAAAATACACATCAATATCTATCACATATTTAGCATTTTGATGATAATTATGACACTGACATGTCTGGGAGACAAAACAATCACACTGCATTCTCTAAGAATGAATTGTCCAATGACGACATGATGCCAGAATCTGTTAAAAATATATCATAATAACTGGGTCATGACTCATTGTTTTCTCAGTATTAATAATTACAACTTTGAACTGTACAAAATGCCCATACATCATGGGATTCTAGCCAATAAAGCATATATCCAGGGAAGTTTTATCAAATATTTCATATGAAATCAATCCAAGTAGTGCAACTTGTTTATTTTCATAAAAACAGCCATAATTCAATTGAATTTACTGGATAATTTTTCTTGATCAAATCTATGCAGGCTCACTTAAGACAAAATGTTCTCTACCACAGTCATAGGTGAAAGTTATTATCAGACAACAGATTTAGGATTTGGAATGGTAAAATCTGATCAATAGATCATCTGGTCAAAAAGTATGATTCTTGGTTCATAATGTTTCATACATTCAGGCATTATTTATAACTTCTTTTCAAACTCTGCTTAAACAACAGTCAAAGATTTAGGTCACCATGATGGAGGAAGAAAATTAGTTTCTGTACAATAACATTCTGTACCAAACTTTGTGGATGGTTTAGATTTGAAGTAAGGAAGAAACCTATTGATTTGGGGGTAATTGTGACTGAAAGAAGAAAAATGGTTTCATCACAATAACATTAGGTGTGTATCATAGACATGGATCAAACTTTTGTGGATAGCTTGCACTTGCAGCAAGATAGAAGCTTACTGATTTTGGGTTCTAAAGGTCAAACATAGAGATCACAAAGTAATGAAAATGATGATTCACTTTTATTTTAATGTTTTTATTAGAAAGTTTCAGTTCTCAACCAAAGTAATGAAAATGATGATTGACTTTTATTAGAAAGTTTTTATTAGAAAGTTTCAGTTCTCAACCAAAGTTTTTGGTTGGCTTACAAATGGCTTGCACTTTAGGAAGAAGCCTATTGATCTGGGGTCAAAATGTCATGATTAATGTGACTCAAAGATAATTTTCTTTGCACAATAACTTTGTTCTAGTGAAATATTTAGACAAAACTTTGTGCACAGCTTGTATTTAGGGTAAGAAAGAAACCCAGATATTTTGGAAGTTGAAGGTCAAACTCATTTTAAATCTAGTGAGAAATAATGGTTTATGCACAGTACATTTTGCTAAATGGTCAGTGTTACTGATACTCATTGGTCAATAATCCCGTGTCAACCATGCTCTACTAATGCCCACATATAGAACTGTTAAGCACACAGCAGTCATATAATGTACTGTTCATGGCGCTCTTATTGATATATGGTTGGGTAAATCATTTTCCATTTTTGTAAAGATGGCCATATTTGATATAAAATTTACATCATTTGTATAAATTTTCAAGGCAGTCTCTGGGAAACAGTCATTTCAAGTTTTTCTTCTTTTATAGTATTGGTGGCCACATTAAATGGTGAATCACCATCCTTTGAACAAATTAGTAAGACCTTTATGTTAGACTGCTTGCTCAAAAAATTTTCTTTTACTGATTTTTTGCAAATAAGTCATTTAAAAGTTTTACATTTTAAGAATGTCAGGATGCTTCTTGTCAAATTCTGTAAAATTATGTTAAGCATTTTTCAGATGTTTAGTGTTTTCTTTTGTTAGTAATGGTGTCTCTTTTTGATGGTGGATTGGTGTCATTTGTTCAAAGTAAAAAGCATCTTTGCTTTTTGTCAGATTCTGTAAAATGTATATAAAATAACACATAAAGGTTTGTGAGAAGAAGTCAATTTAAGGTTTTTCTATTTTTAGTAATGGCAGCCATATGTGGTTGCAGATTGGCATCATTTGTACAAAACTGAAAGTTCACTCTGCCAGGATGTTTTCTGTCCAATTTGATAAAATTCTATTAGCAGTTTTTGAGAAGTTGTTTAAAAGTTTGACTATTTTTAGTAATGGTGGCCATATTGGATAAAAGACAAGGATCCACTGAACAAATTGATATTAATATACTCCCTTTAAAATGATGCAAAATGTGATCAAGTAGTTTTAGATAAAATGTTGTAAATAGCAACTGTGAATGGACAACACACTATAGATGACACATGAATAATAATAATAATAATAATAATAATGCTTTATTTATAGAGGGTGACTCATTAGTCAAGGACTATTCTCCCTTGAGGCCCTCTTAAGGAGAGTATAACAATGCACATTATATGAAGATAGCAATAATTGCTGTTTATTTTAACATGTTTAGTATTAAAATACTAAATTCCATTATCTATTAGAAACACATACATGCTCGTGATGCATGGCAGATGAGTTGACAGAAAGCATTAATTTATGAAGGATTTTCAATTTTGCACAAATGTTGCTTATCAATATCAGTGCTGTTACTAAAACTAGTAAACCTTTTTAAGAATTTCTTTTTTTTTAAAAAGCACTCAACAGAATTGGATGAACTTTGACAAAATCCATCCTGGCATAAAAAATCTCTAAAGTTTGTAAAATACTGCTTCTCTGCCTTCAATTATGGGTGATGTTAATAAAAGAAGAACAGCCTTTAAACGACTACTAAAAATGAAGCAAGTTTGTCTGAAAGCATCTTTGCATGAATTTTAGTTTTCACATTTGTAAAACTTAAACCAAATTGCAGTTTGCCATTGAATATGGCCATTGTTGCTAAATATAGAAAATCTTTGTTTCCAAGATTACTGTACAGAATTTTATCATATTCAACAGAAAATCCCGGCATTAAGGGGGTTTAAGACATGTACTGCACAAGTGATGTCAATTCACCTTTAAGTGTAACAGCCATTACTAAAAGTATAGAAACAGAAAACACTGAATCAATTTTATGTGAGAAACCTGTACCATAGAATTTTAATAACCTTGACCAAAGCATCCTGGCAAAAAAGCATCAGATCTGGAGGAAGAACAAAAACAGGGAAATCAACTACCATCGTGATTTCTTGGCTAACTGCCCATGCATTTGGTACTGCTATTTAATTTTAAATTACAAAATGTGTCATAATGGTGTTAGAGTAATTAATATGCAAGGTCGTTAGGTCAAACCTGCAGAGTGTAAGATTGTACTTAGGTCTTCCTTACTAATCCTTCAAAACTAACAAGTGATCAAGTAATTTTCAGGTGGAAAAAATTAATATAGATTAATCCATTTGTCAAATTTATTTATAGGGATGCATCATTACTCCAGATCATAAAATAAAAAGGCATATAGTATTTATTCACTTTTATACATTTATTTGAAAGATATTAATATGCTTTAGATAATGCCAAAAAAGGTAATATTGCTACCAAGCGACAAAATAGAAGTAAATCCATAATTTTATCATCAGAGTCATTCCTGCTATTTAACAATCAAAAGTAGATATAGGACTCACTCAATGTAATGCTGTCCTAGGGAGCCATACAGCAACCACCTTATAGTGAGACTGCCTTATAATGAAGTGCATGATACAGTATTCCCTCATTATAACACTGTCATTACAGCCATTGTGAGTATACCACCATATAGTGAGACTGTTCATAATGAAGTGCATGATACAGTATTCCCTCCTTATAACACCATCATTACAGCCATTGAGTATACCACCATATATTGAGACTGTTTATAATGAAGTGCATGATACAGTATTCCCTCCTTATAACACCATCATTACAGTCATTGAGTATACCACCTTCTAGTGAGACTGCTTATAATGAAGTGCATGATACAGTATTCCCTTATTATAACACTGTCCACTACAACCATTGAGTATACCATCTTATAATGAGATTACCTTATAATGAAGTACATTATATTTTACTACCATGTAATGAAATGTGATTCTTGACCATGCTTGTCTTATAAACATGTTATAGTAAAGGTCTTATACTGAGTGCTGTATTTGTTCATTAAACAGATGATTTGTTTTGGAGCTACCCTTATACCTACATCAACTAGGGGCCCCGAGTGGCCGAGTGGTCTAAAGCACTCTCCGTTACGGATCACTGCCATCTCACCTCTGTCTGTGTGGGTTCAAGTCTCAGATTCGGCTAATGTGGGTATGTGAGAAAGCTTGCCAGTAGCTTCTCATGGGTTGTTGGTTCTTTCCGGGGTTTTCCCTGGTTCTTCCTCCACCATTAATACTGGCTGCCATGTATAGCCTATCGTGTGCTGAAAAATGGCGTTAAACCCTACAACAACAACAACAACCTACGTCAACTTAGCTGATAAATATAATCCAGAAATAGTGTATTGGTTGTTTGTTTGATTTTTATTTGTTTCTACAAGTATTATAAAAAATGTACGTCATGAAAGTTATGGATATTCCAGACTGCTATAGCAGAAAATGCAAAATTGGGTACTGTATGTACTTGCTTATAAACTGAGTCCAACTGCAAACATTACAGACCCTGATCTGCTGTTGCATAATGTGCTGGCAGATCAGAGTCTGTGTTTGTTCTACTGATCACTCCTGACAAAATATATAGACCCAGATATGCTGGCACATTTTGTGATGGCAGATCTGAATCTGTGTAGTTGGGCTAAACTTATAAATGAGTACATATGGTATTTAATAATGTGAAATCACAATAAAATTGTATATCATCATCTAAAAACTTAAATGAATTAAAAGTCTCATTAGTGCATCAAAATGTAAACAATTATATCCTTATAAATCAAGTGAAGTTAAAGTCCCAATAGTACATCAAAATGTAACCAGTTGGATCCATACAAATCAAGTGAAGTTAAAGTTCCCAATAGTACATTCAAAATGTAAACAATTGGATCCATATAAATCAAGGGAAGTTAAAGTTCCCAATAGTACATTCAAAATGTAAACAATTGGATCCATATAAATCAAGTGAAGTTAAAGTCCCAATAGTACATTCAAAATGTAACCAATTGGATCCATAATCATAAAAGTGTTTAAAGAGGGCAGTGGTGTGCTAAGGAGATTTATAGTGAGGTTCCACTGTATTTCATCCTCTTCCACACAGGTTCCCCTGCAGACCGTGCTGACCTTGTGAGTGGAGATGAGATCTTAGAGGTGAATGGCTGCTCATTGGAGAACTGCTCCCATGCTGAAATCATTGCCTACATCCACAAGGTTAGTTATTGAGAAGAATAAGAGATAGATGTTTACAATATGTGGTCGTAATTAAATTTGAATTAAAGTTAAATTCTCACTTCTAAAGATTCCATAGACTTCAACAGTGATTGACTTGCTTTGAATAAAGCTGTTGAAATTATAGGATGTGTTTTAATTTAATTAAATTATATTTTCTTATCCATTTTTCAAAATTTCACTTTAGATAAAGATGTGATGATACTTAATACTAAATAATAACACAAATTTTGGTCTAAATTTTTCAGTTATTATGTTTTTAAAAGAGGCCCATAGTAAATATTTTTGATGGTTGAGGACATTTTTAAAATGCCCCATATTGCAGATTAGGGTCTATGCTGCTTATTCTACTGGAGATTTCATACAAACTTGATCTGACAGTGAAGGCAGATCTCATTCTGCAACACTGTTGCCATTAATTAGACATAATACATGTACACGTAATCCTCATGGCCACTATATAAGTGGATTACCATCAGTTTGCATGAATTAAGTGGATAGCAGCCAAGTATTTAAGGATCTGAGAATGTTTTAATGGTAATTTTACTCTTTTATTAGTTTTGCATCAGAGGATCTGTTAAAACTAAGAATTAAGATGGTAAAACCATCATCAATATCATTAACATCCTAAAAGACAAAACTGTTGTCCCCATTTTAAGAGTATTAAATTTGCTGCAGATGAACAAAATATGTAAATCTCTGTAGCACCACAACATATTCAGTCATGATGTTGCAGTACCCTTGGTATTTCTGACATATTATCGTGGATTTGACTGCCACAAATTTAACATCATAACATGTTAGAATTCAAATTCATTGTTATTTGTTTTGCAGGGATCTTTGTGTCTTGTTTATAGCTCACAAATTATCACACAAATGAAAGTCATTTAGTGAAGATTTCAGAGATGTGGGTTTAGTTTCTCCCCAATGCAACCTTTCCAGTTCTTATCAGACATGACAGAAATATGTCATTAAGATATCATAGACATTGATGGAATGTATAGCACTCCCTCATTGAAACACTGTCCATTGGAGTCAAAGTATATTGCCTTGTTGTGAAACCACCTAATAAATAAGTACATTATATAGTATTGTTTGATTAAAACACTGTCCCTTGGAACCAGAGTATATAGTGTTATAGTGAGACCAGCTTATAATGAAGTCCATTATATACTACTCCCTCATTAAAATACTGTCCATTGGAGCCAGAGTATATTGCCTTATCAAGAGACAACCTAATAATGAAGTACTGTACATTATACATATAATTTTAGCACCACTTAGTGAAATAGGATCCACAATTACACTTGCCTTATCATAGAAACCATGCAATAATGATGGGTGTTATATATTGATAGTGATATATATATATATATATATATATATATATATATATATATATATATATATATATATATATATATATATATATATATATATATATATATATATATATATATATTGTATCATCTTGTGTCTATTAATCCTCATTGCCTTCTGTCCATCCTCCTATAAGGCACTCATGAGTGCAACATGTCCTGCAGTTTTTTAATGTATTGCCATAAAACTTAATGCCATCACCTGAAGATGCACATATTTACAGTTCCCTTTGGACCCAAAATGTTTGTTAGAATTATTGTCCTTTTTTCTTGTAATAGTGTATCATACAGTTTCATGAAAGGATCTCATCCTGTAGTTGCTGAAGGATTGCCATGACACTTAGTAAATATTATGGTCATCACCTTATGAGGATAGCCTTGAAACATGACACACAAATCCATCCCATGGTCTAGTTGGTTCTAAATAAATGGTACCAATATGGCTGCAACAACAGTCATCTTGACAAACTTGTTATCATGCCTCCTCAACAAGAAATTGTCAGATTAACTTGGGTTTTTCACCATAAGACTTATTACGGTGTCTACTTGATCCTAGATGAATATGATGCTGATCTGACATCCAATATGGCCACATATGGTGCCATCTTGAAACTCCTGTTATCACTACTCTTACTGAAGGGAAATCAGATTGGCATGAGGTTTTTACCATAAGACTTCTTAGGATGTAGTTGTCCTGAGGGTGCAAGGGACAATTCTTTTGGCACAAATTTAATGCCTCATACATCTTCCTAATAAAAATTAAATTAAAAAAAATACACAAGTGAAATCAAAATGGTCCATATTTTTGGATAGATAATAATGAAAAACATAAGAATATCATTTGCTTGACCTGCCAAGTCAATGGAAGTTCAAAGATAAACGATTGATGCACCCAACCCCAAATTTATACATGCAGATTTGACAGCACTTGATGCACACATTGCAAACACAAGCCCTTTCCCTGTGTGATAATTTTGAAAAATATTGTTTACCAAACAGCTTGATGCAATTCAAAATAATTTACATCCACGCAGTTTTTGAGATACTCTACTTTGCTTTGAAAATATGTCTACTACAGTAGGTGGCTAGCTTTGCTTCCTAGCTGACTATTAGTATTTCACTGGCTATATACTGTGAAGTGACTATGGGCAGTGTACATGCCTCATGTCAATTTCAAGAACAACACAAGCATGAAACATCTGATTCACAAATATATCCATACTTTTAATTATTAAACAATAATAGTTCAAAAATGTACTGTAATGCTGCAGAATTTTGTAGAGATAATTTTGCAGTACATTCTGTTATGGTCAGAATGATACTTAACCATTAACTTTTACATATGGATTAGACTTGCAATAAACTGCTGACTGCAAGGGATAGGATCTGCTGTTTGGGGCATGAAGTGTTTCAATTAAAGTCCATTCAATAACGGTCCAACAGATATGTCAATGTAGGGTTAAATATAGGGAATAACTGTGTTGAGACAAGCCAGAGCAAACATTTTGGGAAATCTTGGATCATTCGAAACAGGTGTCATAAAATTATATTTTCCAGAACAGTTATTAATAATGGTGGACTTGAGAGGATTATTCTGACTTCAGTGGGAGTGTTACAATTTGGCAGCTTGAGAAAGCAATTCTGATTGGATAAGTAAAGTGAGGGGGTGTTTCCCCAATGAACTTCAAGGTTTTAAAGTAATACCCCTTGTGATATTAGTCAGTCTGAGCTTTCTGCTGAAAGGGGAAGCTGTTGTCAAGATCAGTAAAAAGAAATCTTCTTGTTAAATAAATTGTCCAAGGGACAGGGTGTCTGGAAATTTGAGACCCAAAATTAGAGAAGTGGCAGAGGGAATTCTCTGATGATAAGCAAGAGAGGGCTCGGGAAGGCAAAAAAGTATTGTCTCAGTTGCATACAACATGTTCATTAATTTAAGTCTGTAATTATTTGTTGAATTGATTAATTTTAAATTCATACTTCAATTTTTCCTTGAGATCTGAAAATAATCATGCATTAGTGGTCTGGAATGTTATATGATTCATGTATTGTAAGAATGTCATGCAATATTTCATTGATTTGAATTAATTCAGATTTGTGGTTTTGTATGTAATAGAAATCATGTATCATAGGAATTTCATGCATTTCTTCTGATATGAACTGTGAGAAGTAAATTATTTTTCTTAAATGAATCACTTATTAGCACACTAATGTAGTTATGACAAGGATTGAAGTCCATTAATTTGTTTGTGTAATTAAGTTGTGAATTCTTTTCAACCAAGAAATGATGGTGTTAGCATTAGGAATGTGTGCTGACATGCATAGCTCAGCCAGTAATTTATAGCCACAGCTGGGTGTGATGTTTTATCTAAGAGGGCTAATTATGTCATAGCTCCAGTTAAGAATGCAAGTAGCCACTAAAAAGACATTTATGATGGTAAGGTGTGTGTATCAGTACCAGATTGAAAAATGACCATAGCTCAGTTCTGCTGAATTTCGATAGATGATATCTGCCATAAAAGAGTGGGAATATTGTTGATCCTAGGAGAAGATAAAAAACTGACATGTATTTAGGTTGGGTATTATATTTTTATTTGAAGGAAAATATAGGTCCATTGGGAATAAAAAACCTTCAAATGAAAAAATATGTCCTGAAATTGATATTGACTGGTCAGTTGCCAATTTTAGATTACTGGGAGTAGATTTCTCTTTGAATTTGGAGGATGTCGTTGAACTTAATTATCTGACAAAGCTGAAGGAATTAAAGAAATTACTTGGCTGAAGAAATTTGTTCCTAGTTAGAAAATTACTTTGATAAAATCCTTGATTTTGCCAAAATGTATTCATCTTTTTGCTGCTTTACCAAGTCCTCTGCCCCATATAGAAAAAGAACTGAATACATTATTTTTCAGGTTTATTTGGGGTGGCAAAAGTGAGAAGGTAAAAAGAGATACTCTTATAGCTCCCTCTAAGTCGGGGGATTAAATATGGTTCACTTGCACTCATTTATGTGTTATATAAAACTTTCCTGGATTAGGTGCCTTATACTGAATGAAGATGATTTATTGCAAAAACTTGTTTCCAAACAAGTATTTGAAAAATTTGGAGGTATACAGTTATTAAAATTAGGAAAAACTAAGTTGAAAGAAACATCTAAAACAATTAAAAATATCTTTTGGTGTGATGTTATTTATGCTTTATCTCAATGGAAAAATTAACCATTGACAGTTCCGGAATACTTGTCTCAAGATATTCTTAATTTAGTAACTATAGTCAATTTTAAATCATACACAGGGTGGAGAACAAATGGTGTTGTATTTATTAAACAACTTTTTGATAAACAAGGATCTCTATTAAGTTTTGATGAAACAAAACAAACAAAACAAACTAATAATATTATAGAGTCCTTTGCTCTTATATCAAAGATATCAGTGAAGTGGAAAAAGAAAATTAAAAGTAGAAATACTTTCCAATAAATGCTCAGCAAAACTTCGCTCCTTAGGGTAAGAGCAAAGAATGAATTTATTTACAAAGATCTAATGAAAACCATGATACAAAAGCCAACTCGTAAATATGAAACTTGGTCCAGGCAACTAGGGTGTACAATTGGTGTAAATGAATGGTCCAACTCTTTTGTTTTGGCTACAAATGACACAAAACTGATTAGCTTTAATTTTAGGTGTCTACATAGAACTATTGCCACAAACCAGTTTTTGAAATGGATTAATTTATGATAAATACACCTCCTGTAAGAAGGGAACAGAACACACTGAGCATGTATTCTGTACACACTGAGCATGTATTCTGTGACTTTTCATTTACTAAACATTTTTGGAAATTATTTGTGGAAATGGATCCAAACTTACAACCCAAATTTTAAAATTACATGAAAAGATGTCTTTACAGGAAATAAAAAAAGTGATGATCTTGTCAACTTTCTATCATGCTTGCAAAATGTTATATATACATCAAAAATCCCAAATCTCACCTATTACAAAAATTGTGTTATCATACAAAAGTCTGGTAAAATATGTTGCCAAAGTGAATGACAGAACTGATGAGATTAAGAAAAAGTGGACCTTTTTTTTCTTTACTTTTGCATCAAAGGTACAAACAAGCAATGTATAACACCTTGAATTTGTAAATGAGTGGTTCTTTTGTACAACATAATGAGAGTATACTTGTATGTGTGTGAATGTGTGTGTGCATTTGTGTTGTGTTGAAGGAGAGGAACATGAGTAAAGCTCAGGATGGAAAATAATATTACGGTAATGCCCCATACACCTGGTCAGGTACTGATGTTGGGAAACGTAAATTCCTGGCAACTTATATTCAATAAAAAAATATTTAAAAAAACAAACAAACAAACAAAACAGATGACAAAAAGAGGCTAAAGAAGGAGAGAGAAAAGGAAACAAATAGGGCAACATTGACCTGTCACCAACAATGATTTGGAAGCAATGCAACCAGGTGATACTGACATGCCAGCAATTGAAGTTCAATCAGTCACTCGATTATATGATGAAATCTGTTTATCAGTTTAATAGAACCACTAAATGAATTTTGCATAAATTTGATAACTCTATTTATAAGAGAACTCAAGTCATTCAAAATCATGTTCAGTTTAATTTTGTTAATGTAATTGATTAAATTGTTACACTTTACATATGGGGGTTAGTGTTGTTCTATTCTATATCTCTGTAATTTCATCCATTAATTTAATATTTTATTTGATTGTTTTCTTCATGCTGGCAATAAGACATGGTCAATCACAGATTCCTAGATAACAATTACCAAATACTGTAAGAAGTGGGGTGATCTCATCTCATTCCATCTAGTAAAAGTCACATCATAGCCTTAAGTTAAGTTAAGAAGTTTGCAAGGAGCCAGTTTACAAATCTGTCCTGTGCCATATGAATGAAAATAGAGCTCATCTGAGGTTTATTATGGACACCATAGTTGCCATTTTGAAAATATTGTTATTTCTACTCCTTCTGAATTGAATATCATATCAACATGGGTTTTTTACTAAAAGACACCAAAACCCTTGGGGCTCCACAAATATTAGTATTTGCAATGAGGTTTATGTGGATCTAAAAAAAAGAGATCTTTTTCTGAATACTTACATGATGAGAGAGAGAGAGGGTGTGTAATTATGAGATTATCAGTGTCTGTAAGAGTGCACAAAATTAGGAAAACTTTTTTTTTAAACATGTAAATAAATAAGAATCAGCTGAACAATATACATTCCTTGTGAAAATGACATCATGTCATTAATAAATACAGCTGTTCCACACAGAAATACAGTCCTCATCTCATGAAGAATCTTAAGAATGAGGTACTTTCCTAACTTTCCTATAAGCTCATTAGAATTAAGAATGATTCTCCACAATGTTTAAATACTCCTTATAAAGTTTAAAGTTCAGGATCTTGGCTTGAAGACTGTGTGGAGCATTGCCTATTTTATTTTACATCATGCTTGAACTAATGTGGCTTATGTTCATGACTCCATTTCTTGTGTCATTACCAAATAATGTGCATCATTAGTCATCATCATTTAAATTATAGACGTTTTCGCCCATATGGGCATGTATGTCTGGTTAATGTCCATAAGCAGACTATTTAATTGATCCCAGGGGAAGGAATCAGAGCCTCATCCCCCAGGCATTACTGTGCGTAAAAGGCACTATTTAACTGAGCCGTCAGGTCTTGGGTCAATATGACTGGCTTCATAGACCCTAGTGACCTGAATGTAAGGCTATACTTGAGTGGGGATAGACCCAGCACACACTCGAATTAAAGGTAGCAATTCAGTCTGCATTAGCAGCACTAGGTGTCAACCAAGCAGTATGTGACACCAGTAGCAATTGGTCGCCACTATGACGTCACATCAGGACACCTAGGTTTTAATTCCCACATGGAGGTTTAATTAATTGTTCATGAAGAGAGGAAAAAGTGCCTCTCCCTTCATGTATTTAATATGTGCTATGCACATTTATTAATTTAATGTCCGGCGGTGGCGAGGAGGAAGGTTTGGTCAGGGAGAAGCCTGCTCACTAGGAAGGCACCTCAGTTTATCCAGGGTTAAAAGTGTTTTGACTCCCTTGCCTAAAGGTTAAAGAATTGTCGTCTTGACAGATTTTTGGAGATATATTCTGTGCCATTTTTTTTTCAAGATAGTACCGCACCAGTGACCACCCAGTGAGAGTCTGTAGGGTTATTTAAACTTTATCTATTGGGTGGGGTGGTTCTTGGTTTGGGTTCACACTTTTGTGTATGGTTACTTAAACTTTCCTAGGCTTAATGGTGCGCTGCTTTGTGCAGCGGGGCCTGATGGTCCTTGGGGTTTGGATCACCTCATATATTCTTAAGTTTAGGTCCTAACTAATTTCGCTAGGTATTTGGTTGTCGCATTGTGCAGCAGGGCTTGATGGTCCTTGGGGTTTGGACCCCCTTATAGGTATTAATTTTGGGGTTATAGTAAGTTTTCCTATCTTGATAGATTTTACCGCCTTGTGCAGCGGGGCCTGATGGTCTTGGGCTTTTTAGACCACCTTATATATTCTAGGTTTTGGGGTCTTATCTAGGTGTTCTAACTGTTTTTATTGCCTCGAGGAGAGGCTGTGCCTTAGTGCAGTTGCAGTTGTTTTACTACATATAATCTGCGGTCACCTTGCGGTAGGAAAAGATGTTAGTGTCCTTAATTTCATGTTGTAGGATTGTGGTGCCCTAGAAAATAATTAATTAAATTTGTTATTTTAAAGAAAGGAAAAAAAAATACAAGAAAAGAATTATTTTTTTAAAATTTAGATTAAGGGTTATTGTAGTTTATTTGTTTCTATATATGTGAGTTTGTGGTTGGGCTAAGTACTTGCTAATCTATCTTTATGTTTGATTTATTTTCCTAGTTTTTGGATGAAGCTATTAGTATGTTGTTATTTTATTTTCAGGCCAAGTCTATTTGATTAAGACAGATATCAATGCCGAATACTCAGGTCACTAAGACATGTAAAAGACATATGATCTTACATATTCCCTAATTTTAAGTTTATTAGCCTGTCTACTAGTTATGATAATTGTTCCTGTTTTGTTTTATTTTTGCAATGTTATTTTATAATCAGGCTAAATCTATTTTGATAAGACATATCTTTGCTGAATACTCGGGTCGCTAAGACTTGTCAGAGACATCTGTTCTTATTTATTCTCTAATTTTAACTTTGTTAGCCTGTCTACTAGTTTTGGTAGGTTTGGACTTATTTTGTTTTGATTATTATCCCAGTTTGTGGATAGAGTTATTTATGTGATGTTATTTTCAGGCTAAATCTATTTTGATAAGACAGATATCTTTGCCGAAAACTCGGGTCGCTAAAACAATATGTCAAAGACATCTGGTCTTGTTGTTCCTTACATTTAGTTCATTAGTCTGTCCCCTAGTTGTAATTAATTGAATGGTATTTATTTATTGTTTAGCGGGTCATACACTTTTGTTTAAATCCCCCCTTTTTTCCCAATGTCAGTGAGGAAGTTTATATTATTTTTGTAAGTAATGTCCTTAAGTTTTGTTCTTTGATGAAATCTGGAGAGGTCGGTGTGGACCCTATTTTATGTTGTTTAGTCCTAAACCTAGTTCTTTGGGTTCCATACTTATGGCAGCTGTTAAAATCATGGTCTAAATCTTCTTGAAGTGGACAGTGTGGGCATTTGCCATTTGAGTTTATGTTGATTGTCAAATATTTCCCAAAGCTGTTGGCTAATTTAGTTTTGCCTATTAGTATCCTACTGATAAGTTTTTTATCCTGACTTCTAACGAGTTGTGGTGGGTTGGTTGTCTTGCGACCAGTATGGAGTATAGCTTGCATCCATTTTTGCTGTTATTCCATTGTTGTTGCCACTTATTGTCGATTTTAATTCTGATGATGCTATACAATTCTTGGACACTGTAGTATAATGCTATGGAGTCAGGTTCATGGAGATATTGTTTAGCTACTTGGTCTGCTTTATCGTTACATGCTAGTCCGATATGGGAGGGCCCCCACATGAACTCTATTATATGTTTGTTATTTAGCAGTTGTTTAATTAAGTGGTTGGTTTCCTTCAGGAAGTTGCTTCTTGTGATAGAGTGGTTTGATTTAATCAAGTTGATGACGCTAAGGGAGACACTAATGATAACTGCTTGTCTAGTGTTTGTTAGTTGGATCCATTTTAGAGCTTCAATAATGGTCCAGAATTCGGCTGTGTAAATGGAGCAGGTGTTCGGCAATCTAGTTCCGAATTCTGTGTTGGTTTCAGGGATTACTATTGCGGCAGCAGTTTTGTACGGTTTTGTAATTTTTGAGCCATCGGTGTATATCTTGGTGTACCCTATGTATTTTTCTTCTAGCTCAGCTAATATTTTTGTCCTTATGTCATGTACCTGGTCTTGTTTGTTGCCATAAGTAAGGTCTATTGTGTTACAATCAGGGTTACCTCCCGTCCATGATGTTGGGTCGGGGTAACTGCATTGTTCAGTTTGTAGAGTGGGTAGGATAAGATCTTTAGTTAGTTCATGAATTTTTTTGTTACGGGTGGTTGTGGTTTCATTTTTTAATGAAAGGGATATTTCTTTGTTGGATAATTTTCCTGGTGGGGTGGCTTGTTTTGTGGATCGAAACTCATGCGGCATATCTTAATATACTTTTGTTTTTTCTTAGTTGCAGTGGTAGTTCTCCTGTCAGTATTTGGAGCTCTTCTAGGGAGGCTGAGTTTAATGCTCCAGTGCAAATGATTAGTGCCTTATGTTGTATGGAATCTAGTTTATTAAGTGATGTTTGGTTAGCTGATGCATATACTTGGCATCTGTAATCTATTTTTGCTTGTGTAAGTGCCTTATATATTGTTAAAAGTGTTTCTTGGTTGGCCCCCTATGTAGTTCCCTTGAGGTTTTTTAACAGACTTAGATCAGCTTTACATTTTTGGGTGAGCTCTTTAATGTGGTGTTTTCATGTTAGGTTTTCGTCAAGGAACATTCCTAGGAATTTGGCTATTTTGACAAATTTTATTATGTTCCCAATATGTGCAGTTTAGGGTATTCTATGGTATTTCTATTGTGTGGCAAGAACATAATGGCTTCTGTTTTAGTGTTGGATATTTTAAAACCCCATTTATCTGCCCACCGACCTATTTGGTTAAGACTGTCTTGTATTTGCCCTATGACTGTTTTGCTATCTGGATTGCCTGCTTTCCAAATCCCACTATCATCAGCAAATTGGGATAGATCTATCTTATTTTTGTTAATTATAGTGTCAAGGTCATTTACCATGATGTTGAATGAAGTGGGGCTAAGCATGCTACCTTGTGGTGACCATTTTCTAGGCTAAATATATCTGAATACTGATCCCCTACTTTTGTCAGTATCTTCCGATCTGTTAGGAAGTCTGCTATCCAGTTATGTATGCGGCCAGTTATTTCGTATAGATTAAGTTTTGCAATAAGACCTTTTGTCCAGACCAAATTGAATGCTTTTTCTAGACTGAGAAATACTGCGATTAGATGTCTGTTGCATTTGCGTTTTGCATTAAATGCTAGCTTGATGTTTGCTTCGAGTCTGAACAATTGGTCCAGGGTGGATCTTTTGTTGCGAAAGCCGCTTTGTGTTTCTGCAATGTAGTTGTTGCTTTCTAGATGGTATTTTATTCTGTCATTAATCATTGTTTCCATTATTTTGTATATGTTATCAGTTAAATATATGGGTCTATATGCATTGATGTCATTTGCGTTTTTGCCAGGTTTGGGTATTGGAGTGACAACAGCTTTTTCCCAACTTTTTAGTAGTTGGCCCTTCCATCAGCTATTATTAAGTAGATCTAGCATGATTTTGATTAAGTTTTCCGGGATGTGTTTGTATATTTTATAGCCATTAAGTTGGTCTTCTCCGGGCGAGGTTGCCTTTTTCTTAGCAAGTGCAGCTATCCATTCTGCTATTGTGAAGTTCTCATTTAATTTTGATTGTTTGGATTCTAGGATGGAGAAGAGCTTCAGATACTTTTGTTCTACATTTTGGTGGTGCTCTTGGAAGTTTTGGGTATGGTTGGAGTTGCTGCTCATGCTTGCAAAGTGTGATGCCAAGCAGTTTGCCTTTTCTTTGTTGGTTAGATTTCCAATCATTTTGGGAGTTGGTTGCTTGTTTTTCCCTTTTATTGCTTTTATCTTGTCCCATGCCTGTTTTGCATTGGTTTTGAAGTTTATGTTAGAGCAGATCAAGGCTAGCCAGGATTTTTCTTTTGCATTTTGGATTATTGTTTTCATTTCTTTTCCCCTATTTTTGTAAATCCTAAAGTCATTGGAGTTCCCTGCATGTTTATATCGATTAAGGACCTTTTTTTTTAGTTTTTTGAGCTACTTTACATTCTTTGTTCCACCATGGGACAGTGGGTTTAAGTTGTTGTCCTCCTGTTCTGGGTATACTTATTTTAGCTGCCTCAGTTAGGGCGTTCATTACATTTAGATTATATTGATCGATGTTATCATTATAAAGGTTCTGCTAGAGTTATTGTAGAGAGGGCGATTTGAAATTTATCCCAATCGGCTTTGTCACACCTCCACATTGGTATGTTGTTAGTTGGGTGTGTTTGTGTCATTATATTGAGGGTGAGTAGGACAGAGAAGTGATTGCTTCCAAGGGTGCTGCTTTGATCAACTTCCCAATCTGAGATTTGGGCCAATTTAGGAGTGACTATGGTGAGTCAATTGCTGATAGTGCACCTTTGATGGGTCTACTCTTGTTCCTGCTCCATTGTTAAGGATAACTAGATTAGACTCGGTTGTCCATTTTTCAAGTTTTCCCCTTAGGTTTTGTGTTATTCCTCCCCATCTTACGTTATGGGTGTTAAAATCCCTGCATATGGTAAGATTTTCCTCTTTGTCAGTGGTCATTTTTGTATAGTGAGTGAATGCTGTTGGATTATCTCCCCCGGGTCATATACGCTTAGCAGTTTTATAGTATGCTGTCCATTGTTAATCATGATGGTTTGAATTTCTATTTGTTCAGGTGCGTATCATTAGTAATTAATCTCATTACAAGAACTTGTGGTTAAGTCAGTGAGTGAATCTGACTTTTAGAATACTGCTTATTGGTCTTCATCAGCAAAGCATCAACAGCAAGGCCACATGCCTGGTTAACAAAACCCTGTTATTTAATTATTAAAAACAAGCAAACAATGTTCTACTCATCATGTGTACAAATTAATAGTATCAAGCACAATTTGATAATAAGCAGATAAACACAGTCTTTCCTTACCTACCAGCACTTAGTTATTAATACACTGCCTTAAAAACTGGCTCTTTTGTATGGTACAAAGACTTAAGATTTGCCTATTGTCAGCCCTAATCTGTGTCAGCACATGTGTCAAGTGTTCTATGCTTGCATGGCCTAGGGATGTTTTCTGGGTCTTTGTCTTACAGATCAATGTACTATAGTACTTGCTAACCATAATTAATCTGTTCCAGTGCGTCTCAGAGAATTAGGAGCTGAAACATTCCAAGTTTAAATTAAGTTTTGGTTTTATGGGTTTTCTAAAAGCATAAAATTGAAATTTTTTGCAATTACAGACATAATTTTGGGGGATTCAGTAGAAAGCATAAGCTTATTAGTAATATCTCCCCAACAGTAACAAAAAAGAAAATATAACATCACAGATCTCGATCATGCTGGTACCAATGGTTTTACAGATAGTATGCTTACACTTACATACAAAGCGTAATAATGAATAAGAACTAATTAATTGTGATTCAAATAGTTGTGAGTTCCGTCAATTAATTAAATCTCTTAGTCATCCTAATATAATTTTGCACAGCTAAAAATATTTGTCTGTGTGTCGTTTTCTACAGTTAACACGGGGTTGCCAAATAATGTTTAAATCATTAGTGTGAAAGTTGTTGTTGTTGTTGTGGGATTTAACGCCATTTTTCAGCACACGGTAGGCTATACATGGCGGCCAGTATTAATGGTGGAGGAAGAACCCAGGAAAACCCCGGAAAGAACCACCGACCTACGAGAAGCTACTGGCAAGCTTTCTCACATACCCACATTGGCTGAATCCGAGACTTGAACCCACGCAGACAGAGGTGAGATGGTAGGATCCGTAATGGAGAGCGCTTTAGGCCACTCAGCCACTCGGAGTGAAAGGGAGTGTGTATAGATTTTAATACTTGGAACAGTCTAAAACAAAGTGTTTTGCATTCTCAATTTCACCATAGGATCAGTACTTATTATCAGATACATGATTTGTATATAAATCCTAATTTAATTATTATATAATATAATATAATTTTGCACAGCTAAAAATATTTGTCTGTGTGTCGTTTTCTACAGTTAACACAGGGTTGCCAAATAATGTTTAAATCATTAGAGTGAAAGTTGTTGTTGTTGTTGTGGGATTTAATGCCATTTTTCAGCACACGATAGGCTATACATGGCGGCCAGTATTAATGGTAGAGGAAGAACCCAGGAAAACCCCGGAAAGAACCACCGACCTACGAGAAGCTACTGGCAAGCTTTCTCACATACCCACATTGGCTGAATCCGAGACTCGAACCCACGCAGACAGAGGTGAGATGGCAGGATCCATAATGGAGAGCGCTTTAGACCACTCAGCCACTCGGAGTGAAAGGGAGTGTGTATAGATTTGAATACTTGGAACAGTCTAAAACAAAGTGTTTTGCATTCTCAATTTCACCATAGGATCAGTACTTATTATCAGATACATGATTTGTATATAAATCCTAATTTAATTATTACAATTTGTTCTTAGCCTAGCATGCATGATCTGAGACATTCTATCTCCAGCATGGAGTTGTTTCTTTATCATGGTTCAAGTAGGCTTTATAATTTTGTATTGAAGAGTTGTTTCTTACTTCAAATTCCATATTTGAATCATAGAAGGTAGAAATGAATTGTAGAACAAGGTCATTCTATACATTAGGGTTTGAAGATTGTTTGAAGATAAAATGGAGTAGGTCTCATGTTCTGTAAATAATGGACAACTCAAGTCTTGAAGATATGTGGGAGCTAGTCTGTGGTAAATTTTAAAGAAATGAAGCAGTTTATGCTTGTAATGGTGAAAGTTTAGGCTTTCCCAGCTTGTTTCATGGTACAATTGTGAAAGAGATGCACTTTTGGTTGCACCCATTATTATTCTCATCACCTCAACATTTATCTTTTCTAGGAATTCTTTATCATGCATTGTACAATTGTCCCAATGGGATCAGCAATCAAAAATTGGAATAACATAACATCTGTATATTTCTTCCCCAAGGATAATAGATTTGAGACTTCTTAAACAATTTAATTTCTCCCAGGCTTTGTTGGAAATGTATTTAATATGTATATGCCAAGTGGCATCACAGGATAATATAAAATGCCCAGATATTTGTGCTGTCGAGTAACCTCTTGTAGGTTTGGTTTGGTCATGGATAATAAAGGCTGATGGTAGTGATTCCATTTTCATGTTATTATCATTGATTCAATCTTGTCTGTAACTGACCAACATCTGGATCTGATTGTTTCCATCAGAATGTTGTAATAATTTAGACTTCCTAGTCTCATTAATAACCATATTTCTCTTTTGCCTATAGAGAAACCATTGTCTGGGATTTTTTGTACGTTTCGCTTTGTCATACAATTGTTTTCTCTGCCTTATAAGTTTCCTAATTTTGTTATGCATCCAACGTAGATCGTTTTTGCGAATAATAGCAGTCTTGTGTGGTACACATTTCCTTACTGCATGCTGGATTATATCTATAAAATTCTCAACACCAACATTGACATTATTTTTGTTAATTATGCCATCCCAAGCGAAAGACACAAGTACTAAATTCAAAAGATTATAATTCCCATTGTCATAAAATCAGATGTCTCTTTTATAACACAGTAATTTTGAGAAGGTGAATTTAAAGTAGCATGTATAGGACAGTGATAATGAATACCTTCAGCGAAAAACAGGTCCAAAATGGCAGCAAAGTACATGAAGTCAGGTTTTGATAGCAAAATTAGATAAAACGAGGTCTTGGAATGCTCTGTAAAATTTGCTGCATTGGTTATTAAATGGTAAAGATTACTTGACTGGCACAACAATGAAATTTTGTTTTTTGTAAGAAGGCAGTTTTTTGTTAAAGTCTCACATTAAAATTATATAGTCAAGGTTAGTGGATTGGGCCCTCTTTTGCTTAATTCAAGACACTCCCAAACAGATGCATCACATCTGGGTGGTCTGTATATTCCTGTGATTAACAATTTCTTCCCTTTAATTTATATTTCTATTCAAATGCATTCAAGGTCAGGAAGGATCAAAATTTGTTTTGGTATTCAGAGTTTAGGAGTTTCGGTTTCATGGATGAAAAATGATGATATTAAAGACAGAAAATTTTGGGACTAAAAAACAAATCGGTCTTGAGGGGATTCTGGTGTACTGAAGTTTTGAATTTTAGGAGTTTCACTGCCTACATGTGTGTGTATGTGTGTGAGCACACATACACGCTCACACACAATGCTCACTTTATTAACTGCCCAGTTTCATTAAAATATGAAAACAGCAGGTGACTCAGGGTGGCCAATGGTTTTTCTTATGGGCAGTTAGACAGACATACAGACAGCTGTAAATTCTAACAGTGAATCATTACAAAAATCATGCATAGATCAATATCATGAATGCTAATTAAATTAAACTGCTCACTTCCGCTTTGGTTAAGTTTTGCATTTATTAGCACATGACAATGAATATTTTTGGAATGCTATCATTAAATCTGGTGAGAGGATGAATTTTGATATGTGCTACAAACTTATTGCCAAAGCAGGTCTCTGTGGCTTATACAATTTCACGCTTCAGTGACTTTGTTGAAATGTTGTACCTTTTATGCACAGTCTGTCTATCTGGATGGATGGATGGATGAATGTGTTTTAACAGAATGTCAGAACAACACTGGTTACCAGGTATATATATGGTTGTCACCTATTATGTATTTTATGGAACCGTTCTGCACTGATAGCAAAAATGTAGTGTTGTAATAAATCATCTACTTAATGGCTCATGAATGTGTTCAGTATTTTAGAGTTCAGGTAGATACATATTGCTGATTAAAAGTTAATTTCTAAATATGTAACAATAAAATATTGCTAAAAAACTTTTCTTAGAAAAGGGTCCAACATTCTGTTGTCAAGAAAACTTTAGTCTGAAATTATTTCATGCATGAAAAATTAATGTTTACAATGGCTGCTGGAGACATGAAGTGGGCTCAAAACCAATGAGGCTCCAACAATTTCACAATTTCTGAATGCTCAGTTGGTAAATTTTAAATGAATCTGGTATACAACTACTCTTGTGATATCTGCTTTATGCATTTGGGTCAATGTACGTCTTTCATCTTGGTTAGTATGTAGAGATAAGTATTTGGGGTCCTTTGAGCAATTTCATTTTCTGAACCTTGCAAAAATATCTTAAGTTGAAAATTGAAAGTAGAAATGAAGTCGGAGAGTCATTGATCTTTTTCTTTAAATATGAATCAGTAAAAACAGTTGCTTAAAGGTCATAATTAGTTTGTGTACTGTGGATGTGTCACAATTACAGAAAACTCACTCCTTATCAATGAAACCATGGCTACCAACTCTTTGAACTAAATGGATTTAAATATAATGCAATGACCTCAGTCCCTTAATGGTAGAAAAAATCATTGTATTGGGAACTTGTAAAAGTTGCTAATTATCTAGCTTAATTAAATTATCAACCAATCACATAGGTCAGTGGTTCCCAACACCCAGGTCACAACCCAAACCAGGGTCACAGGGTTGTTCTGAAGGATCGCCAGGATCTTTTTATTATTTTGGTAAAACATATCAAAATGTGGAGATGTGGTTGTGAGGCTCAGAAAATTTTTATGTTTTAGGGACATGGTAAAAAAAAGGAAGGGAAACTAGTGGCATAGGTACATGTACTACTCAATATATTGAACCAGCCATTCTTTACCAAGTCTGTGTAAGCAAGAGACAGCTTATTATTTATTATTCATGCTGTTCAAGTGAGCACTGGTTATAGGTAACCAATGAAATATGGAAAACATAAATGATAATGTTCACCCCATTCAAAGGTGACTTGATTCACATTGTGCACAAAAAGTTTTATAGTTTTTGATATTGCTAACCAGATCATGACAATGTGGATGGATTTACAACTGGGAGCTGAATATTAATAATTTACCAGTGTCTTTCTAGGACTTCAAAATAAGAATACATCATTTTGCTGGCAGGCTTAAGCTTTCTTCAGGCAAATTAAATAACACTTTTCTGACAGGCCTGTTGGGCAACTCACTTAGAATACAAAAGGGGCCCTGATCAAGATTTAGTGGGGCCCCAGACATTGGGCTATCAGATTTTTTTAGCTGTTTAAACATTATGTTTTCTTCCTATTTGAAAGTTATAAGTTGGTTGTTTGAAACTGATTTTTATTTTTACAGGAATATAACTTTATACAATTTATAACATTTTTATATAGTATATATAATGCTAACAAGATTTTCGTTTTCTTTCTTTCCTAGTATAACTTCAAACAGTAGCCACCCCCACCCCCAACAAAAATAAAACAAAATAGTGATATAAAGATTCGAAATATTACAGGTATTGTGGCTTGTTCAGATATGTACTTTTTTTTTTTACAAATTGGACATACATGTACTTAATTCAGTCTCTACAAGCAAATATCACATACCAAAACATTAATTTTAATTTATTTAATCTTGTCCTCACTTGTGAATATTGACAATAACATTTTGTAATTTTGCAGATGTTATAATTTTAAGAACGTGCCAGACTGACACACATTTTGTTTTCTCCACTTGTCTAATTTACCTGTACATTTTAATTCAAACATGTAGATCCCATTTATCAATGAAAAAGAATAATTAATTTCATATAATATACCGTTCAGACTTGAATTAAGAACATAGCTGAATAAAAATGGAATGGGGTTAACAATTTACCTAAAATTATCATGTTTATGCTTTATTTACTTGTCCAAGCACACTCTCAATGATATGTTTACATTTGTACAGCACGTAAGGGGCAAAACTTACTGATTAGTAAGCGGACGCCATGTTGAATAACTAGCATAGCTTTGATTAGATGACAATAAACATACGGCCTTTGTTTTGGAGTTTATCTGGAATAGTACATGCCAAAGGGACGTATATTATCTCTGTTTAATTGCTTTAAGTGCTTTTATTGTGTGGCTGAGGAATCTGATTCTTATAAAGGGGCCTGTAAACTTGAAGAATATAGAAGGAAGTTGAGGTGAGTTTTGTGTCCCCAACATCGACAGGTGCACTCAGGTGCCTTTCACATGAATAACGTGTTACTCATCATTATCTAATGCCTACAAATGCTCCTTGAAGTTACTTCAAAAATGTGTTGGTATTTTTAAAAAATAATGTTTATGTAAACTATTCCATTTGGATACTTTGTTGGAATCTTGCAGGTATTCGTGAAAAAGTTGTTCTTCAGCTTTTTTCTCTTTCTGACACGACTGGTGGTGGAGAACAGCTCGGTAAAGAGACGATTCGTGCAGGAGCATCCACTTTGTAACTCTTGGATATATTGGGAAGACAAAATAATGTTTTTAGTTAGTAGAAAGCTGCCCGATAATCGGGGTGAGTTACAAAGTAGACACTCCAGCACAAATCGTATCTTCATCCGGGAGGTCGTTTGTTCGATCCCCGGCCAAGTCATACCAAAGACTTACAAAATTGTTACTAACAGTTGCCTCGCTTGGCGCTCAGCATTAAGAGGTTAGTGTTACAAAGATGTTAGGACTGGTTGGCCTGGTGTCAGGATGATGTGACTGGGTGGGACATCATGCTACATGTTTGCAGCATGATGCCCCAGTGCTAGACATCACTATAATCTGCCACACTGCAGACATCATAGCGATATGACTGAAAAATTGTTAAAGCTACATTAAAAATCCAAATCACACACACACACAAATCGTGTCTTCACCTTCATCTGAAATATGACTAAAGAGATTATGGGAAGATCTTATGTCCAACATCCATCCATTAGCACAAGGTTGTTATCACTACTCCTACTAAACTTCATGAAGGATTGCCATGAAACTGTATTCACATGTCCATCCCAGAGTCTTGTTGATCCTATTTGAAAACTGTGCCACTTGGACAGCCAATATGGCCACCAGTGGTCATCCTGCTGATATAGTCATTGCTACATCTTAGTTTTGGATGGTCATATCTACATGGAGTTTACATACAAAGACTTCATATAATATTGTGTTGAAAATTGTGTTGTCACTACTCCTCCTGAACAGAAAATCATATTGCCATGCAGGGGGTCAAGCTAGACTTGAATTTTCTGGAGAAGTTACTTTTGTCTATATTATAAACACATTTGGTGCATGTTTAAAAACTATCATATTCATATGCAGTGTAGTTTGGTAATTTGACTTAAAAAGAGAACAACAGACACTATATTTTGCCATGAATTTTAACTGAGTAATTAGATTACAGTATTGTAATTGCAAGTTAGTACAAATGCTTAATCAGCTACCTTTAAGTAAAAATTTATCTTTTTACTTTCTAAAAGTTCACTATAAAATGGCAGTTGAAAACATTTTTTAAACTTGTTTGATAGAACCCACTGTGCCATGTAATTGAGAGCAAATGCACACATCTTTAAGATCACTATTCATCTTAATTTCTTTGTTGTGGACAAAACTGTTCATAGACAACATGCTGAAGAATTAAAGTCAGTACAGTAAAAACTGCTATGAGTGACCACCTGTCACTTCCGACCACAATCATAATGCTCAGATCGATTTTATTATATAAACGCTCTGTAATGAGCAACCACCTGCTGAATGTAACCAGCGACTGTGATGTTTTGACAAAATACGCATTTTGACACTGCTACGGATGACCGCATCGCAAAAACAAGGATAAACTCCTCTGACCTTTATTTAATCGACGTAAAAATGACTGCTCTTACCGTTCTAAATTTAAACAAAAAATTAAAATAGGCTGGCTGTTGATGTTGGATTTTTTTATAGCTATGCCTATAGTGTTTTATAGTTTCTGTCGTAAACCAGACTAAAGTATATGTAGCAGAGATCTCGGAAACGCTTAATTACGCGTATTTGGACGCCAGTTTTTGATCTGGGATGCAGAAAATCACTGAGGCGGGAGTTCTCGGTACGCATGTAATAGGTGTGCGGAAAAATTAAAAGACTTGCCAGTCCTGCTACGGTCACCTGCTTTGTGGGAAAATGTGTTGATCAGTTAGCTGTGCTGATATTTACAATAACAGAATTCAGTGACTAAAAGACCCCTTGATGTGTATACATGTTGCCATTTTATAAAGAGTACATAAAAATGAACATGATGCAATAGCTGGGCAGCAAGTTCAAAGGCTTTGACTGGCGGCCAGGTGGGAAAATGTACTGATATTTACAGTGATTGAATTCAGAGGCAGAAAGACCCAGAGATGTACATGTGGTCATTTATAAAAGTACATCAAATAAACAACTTTAGCTTTCGTTATTGTGTTCATTTCCGAATGTAGCAGAATAAGCAGTGCACGTGACATCAGAATCAAGACATGTTGAGACTTAGACAAAATGCCATTTGTAAGTGGGTGACAAGTCACCTAAAAATGTAAACTTCACCTTCTTCTGTTAGGAAAGTGAAAACGACTTTGCCCTTGATTATTTAAGAGGTACATTGACTAACCATACCATATTTTTTTAAAATGCCCCTAGCCTTAGCCCGGTTAGTTCTAGTGTTGTAGTGAAATGTATTCATCAAGGCATCAGTAGCTAGGCCTAGTTTTTATATCAATTACGTTGACAAACAAACTCTTGCCCATTCACAAGCATTATGTTTTGATAGCTGATTGACCATTAACCTTTTTCCGAGTAAGGTAGCAACTGTCGATTTCTTGCATGCTATCCTTTGATGATAAAACATACAAACTTGTGTTTTAAGATCAGATTCGGTGATCTGGATATATATTAACTGCCTCTTATACACTATTTTGTCATAAAATTAGTTTGAAACTGTAAGTGAACCAGTAGGCCTAACGGGAAATAATGGCAGAATTTGCTAAGTCTGGGATGTACCAGTTTATTAGATTGTCTGTTTTCTTAAATCATCGGGCAAATATATTCAGAAAAAAATATACAAATCATTGAAACCAAAGCCTAGATATTATTTTATTAAAGATTTAACTTTAAAATGCAAATTATGTAGGTCAGAAACATATGGGACAATGGTATGTTGTGGAATTCGTGAGATGCGCTTTAAGGTCTAAGCTGTTTTCTGACTTGACACGTATTTGTGAAAACACGGGGAAAAACAGCAAACCAGATACTATTTATTTGCCTAAAATTACTACAAGTACGTATACAAATAAATAAACCATAAATTTGCAATCCTGTTAATGAATTGTTGTAATGAAGCTATATTATAGTGAGTGATTACATTACGAAAACCTCCATCTAAAAATAGATGCACTCATGTCTGTGTTGATTCTATAGGAAAGAAGGGACTGCAACTTTTGATGGTGGGACTCCTATTTTTTACCAAAATGAGAGTCCTGGACTCCTAGTTTTAAAATCCTAGCGAGACCTCTGTGTAGATTATTTTCTAATCTGGTTCCCTGCTTTGTATGCTCGCTGCGTTCTTCTCCGATATTTGTATATGGGTGAGCATAAAGAGCAGGGAACCAGACTAATTATGCTGCACTTAGTCTGCTTCCTAGCCGTCTCGCTGGACCTGGCATCCCTATCAATGACCGTATTGCGAGAAGAGACAGACACCAGTGACCTATATGTAATCAATAGTTATGACGACTGCTTGATTATTAATGATTGTTCTGATAACAAAAACAAAAGGTATATTTAAAAAAAGATTGTTGCTATTTGTGATAGATTATACAGTCCATAAACCAGGCTAATGTACATGTCACGAATTGCCTTTGTAGTGCCAAAGTTAAAGTAGTGGTCGCATATATTGTTTGTCTTTAGAGTTAATCTGTATTGGGGGGTGTGAATAAGGTCATTGTCTATGAAACCAGCAATAATCGTTTGCATTTTGATTGATAGTGTTCAAGACTTGTCATGTTTTTGTTGTATCCCCCTCCCCCCAATGTTAAGTGATTACATCCCAGTCACAAAGCTGTGTGACTGGGTTACACACTTTGCTTGTAGAGTTAATCCCTACGTGTCATCTTTGAATGAAGCTGTTGACTTTTGTCTCTGAGTAATTGGTTCTGTTTCTGAATGAGATAATTGTTTCTTTTTATTTCATTAATTGTTACTGCTCCAGTGGCTTAGTGGTTAGAGCATCTGCCCCGGATATGGGAGGTTTTGGGTTCGAACCCCGGCTGAGTCATACCAGAGACTTCTAAAAATGGTACTAACAGCTGCCTCGCTAGGCGCTCAGCATTAAGATGTTAGGACTGGTTGGCCTGGTGTCAAGATAATGTGACTGGGTGGGACATCATGCTACATATATCTGCAGCATGATGCCCCAGTGCTAGACATCACTTTAAAACTGCCACACTGCAGACGTCTTAGCGATATGACCGAAAAATCGTTAAAGCAATGTTAAAAATCTTAATCACACACACACATATTAATTGTTATATATGCAGTGCACATGTATAGATTTTTCATATTTTCCCACTACCCAGTCAAAACCATCTTTATGTTCTATATTACAACTGAGCCCTAATAATTTTAACACCTAGAACCTTAATAACAATGGACGAACCTCCAGCTAAAAAGAGACAAATTTTAAGGCTGCAGAAAATAATTATTGCAACTGTAAGAAGTGAAAAAGAGCAGACCACTCGCAAAAAAGCAGTTTAAATATCGGTAAAACAAATTTGGATTGTCATAAAGGAAATTGAGCAACTCAGAAATGATTTCATATGCTAAAACATGATCTT
This sequence comes from Sinohyriopsis cumingii, assembly GCA_028554795.2. NCBI lineage: Eukaryota > Metazoa > Mollusca > Bivalvia > Unionida > Unionidae > Sinohyriopsis > Sinohyriopsis cumingii. The sequence goes on from CM068825.1 coordinate 83,156,076, forward strand.
CAAACATAAACGTTATTTCATGTCTAATGATATAAGTACAGAAAAACCTGTCTTGAAAGACCACTGCTATGTCAGACCAACTGTCTTGAGTGACCACATTCTCAGTGCACAAATTTATTGATTATATAGCATTGTGACCTGTTATGAGAGACCACCTTTCTTGAGAGACCATACTTTGGGCAAAATTGGTGGTGTTTCAAGACTGGTTCTACTGTATACCTTTATTGCTATATAATTTTGTTTTTAGATGAATGCATTCAATATTTTATCAAGAACTATTAATAAAGAATATATGTACAGTGATTGTGGTTATTGTTCTTGAAATTGTTCTGAAACTGGACCTTGGAAACTGGTCTTTTTGTACAAACCTGCTAAGAGAGACCATCTGTCTTGATAGACCACTTTTTGTTGGCAGAAGGGGCGGTCTCTCATAACAGGTTTTGATGTATGGAAATGAACCAAATCCTTTTTTTCAAATGAATCGACACAGCCAGCATGCAAGTGCATCTGTTTTTCGAAAGATGGGTTTTCTTAATATAACCAGTCACTTTATAGCTTCATTACAACAGTCCATTGACAGGATTGCAAATATACGGTTTTATTATTTGTCTTCATACTTGGTGTAACATTAGGCATTGGTTAAATATTATCTGCTCTGTTGTTTTGTTTTGTTTTTGTTCATATTTAAAAAAAAAAAAGAGTGAACTCAGAATACAACCATGACCTTACAGCATCTCTTTAATTCCACAACATAGCATTATCTCATATGTTTCTGACCTACATAATAGCATTTAAAACTAAATATTCAGTAATGTAATATTTAGACTCTGCTTTCTATGAATTTTTTATATTCCTGAACATATTTACCCAGTGGTTTGCAAAAAGACAATCTAATAAAGTGGTACTTCACAGACAAGGCGATGACCACCATTAATTTCCCCATGACAGGTTCACTTACGGATCCAAACTGATTTTTATGAAGAAAATAATGTACATGCATTTGTTAAAATATTCTTGTTACCAATTCTATTCTTAAAACATATATTGCTATTTACATCAGCTTAAGTTTCTAAACACAAATTTGTATACTTTTATCATCAAAGGATAACTTGTGGAGATTAGGCAGTAATAGTTGCTAACTTACTCAAGAATGGGTTAATGGTCAGTCAGCTATCCAAACACATGCCTGTGAGTGTGCAAGAGTTTGTTTGTCTGCGCATTTGATATCAACACCAACTATTTGAGGGCTTGAAGCCTACATTTTGCCTTGAGCTTCAATATAATACTGAAACTAACCTGGCCAAGCCAAGGAAGCATCTCAGAAAGGATAGTCATTCAATGTTCCTTTAAAAGTCACAAGGCAAAGTTGTTTTCACTTTCCTAACAGAAGAAGGTGAAGTTTACATTTTTTATGTGACTTATTTGCCCACTTCGCCTGGTAGCATGACCCCTGCCATGGAGTTTTCACTCAAAGACTGTTCATAATATCTAGTTGGTCCGAAGTGAGTGGTGCCAATCTGATCTACAATATAGCCACCACAGTGACCATCATGAAAATCATTATTGCTACTGTTTGTGAATGGATGGTCTTAGCTGCATGGAATTTTTACTAAATGACTTAACTTCTTGTGATGTCTAGTTGGTCCTAAAGAAAAGGTGCCATTTGGACATTCAATATGGCAACCAGTGAATATCTTGACAGAATTGTTATTGCTACTCTTGACAACTCATGCAATGTAGGGTTTTACATAAAGACATCTTATAATGTCTGGTTGGTTCTAAATGAAAATGGTGCTGATCTGATGGCCGTTATGGCTGCCAGAGTGGTAATCTTGAGCATCTTGTTATTGCTGCTTCTCCTCAAAGAATGGTTATTTCAAAATAAGGTTTTCACTGAAAGACATTTTATTATGTCTTATTGGTCCTAAATGAAAATGGTGTTGATCTGGTGTCCACTATGTCCACCCTGGTGGCCATCTTGAAAATCTTGATGTAGCTACCCCTTCATAATTTTGGGACCAATGTAGTTTATTTTCGTTACTTGTATTAGTATGCTGTTTGGTGGGGTGAGGTTTAAATATTGCCCCATTGCCAAGAAATCTGCCCTTTTGTAAAAGATCTTACAAACTCCTCAGAAATAGATTTTTTAAAAACTTATATCTAAGTGTTGTCATCATTCATACAGTAAAGCTCATACTATTAGTTGAAACTCTTACTGTCACAATGGGTGTAAAGATGAAAAAATCCTTGACCATCATTCAGCAGCATCTCATAGAGAATAACACTGCACACCATACTTTTTCTCATGGAGTCACATCTGATGACCACCACAGAATGGACATCATGGTTTGCTGTTTATGATCTCAGCAAGCATGTTTTAAAGAGGTTCAGAGAGAGAGAGAGAGGCATTGATTTATCTACATTATTATCTCTTTCAGGAGCAATTTGCATACTTTTTGATACTGAAAACAAAACCGTAGTCATCCAGATAATGATAGATCTTTTCTAGTACTAGCGAAGGTAATGTGATACACTACCAAATGCCAATCAGAATTTTGGATATTATTAACATAACAACAGTATTTTTACAACTGTATTATTGCTTCATTTTGCATATTGAATTTATATTTTCAATACAACATTATCATAATGTACACGTTTAGATCCTTATTTCTGTTGCATTTCTTGCAATATACCTTTTTAATGATCATGTGATATTGTACTTCATGCTTCAAAAAGAACAATAAATGTTGATTAAATTAATGACAAAATCGCATTCCTGTCTAACTGAAGTGAAATAAAATCGTACAAACTCTGATGGTTATGTCATTATGTTATGTATATTTGATTTAATTATATCTGATTTAATATATATTTATTTCAATTTAATTGTTTGTCAGTTGAAACAAAAATATGTATTTTTCATTACATGCTATTGTAATGTAAATTTATTCACTGGAGATGATACTTTTTCCAGAAAATAGTTTGACCTTGACTGTTCATTTTATAAACACCAGGTGTTGATCTAGATCCTGACCTTGATTCAAAATTAGTAGCAACCACATAAATAAGTTCTATTTTTATTTTAAAATGATTGTTTGTTGTCGAGGTCATGATGGGACTATGTGTTTAAGATGTAAACAATTTTTTAAATTTTTTTTTTTATTTCTTAGAATAAAATGATTGGTTTTTGTCAGGGCCACACTGGGTGTACGTGATCTTTAATAAGCACATAATTTCTATGAGGTTCTGGAACATTATCACGTGACCCCCTTTCTGTGTTTTAGAGTAGGATATAACCTTTGTTTTGGAAAGATATTCTAGTAGAAGCTGGGCTTTTTCTTACACTGGAAGTTGTATGTTGTGCTGTTTGGAGTTATTTCAAATTACTTTGATTAAAAAAAGATAAATTTTTTTTTTTTTTGGAAAATGTGTGTGCTCATGTGAAATTGTTGAACAAGGAAAGTTTTTATGAAAATTTATTCAGATTTCCAAAACCAGAATGATATTTCTTGTTTCTATATCGTCTTCCATATTGGATTCTTCATCGGGACTCGGACTTGAAATCATTAGAACATTTTGTTATTAGGACTTCAAAAATTTTATTCATGGATTATTTTTGGATTGTTTTTTGGATTTGATTCCATAAAACCGTGAGTTCATATTTTTTCATTTTTACAGAATTTTTCCAGGAAAATAAATTATTGTATTTTTTCAAAGCTTGTTGTTTTCACTCTTTCTTAACATAATGTTCAATTTCTGACATCCAATCACATCATTAAAGACGGGTACTTGATATTTGAGAAGGCATAGTTCTGTCAGTTTTGCTTGAGAAAGCATTATTAAGATTTTTTTTATCTTTATTTTAATTTACAATGTACTATTTTGTATCAGTTGTCATCAGTTAGTGGTTTTATTTTTTATCACAAATGGTCTCAAAAGTCATTCAGAATGTATGTAGGTTGATACATACTGTACACTTTTTGAAGATAAATGCTGATGTACAAACTAATAACCTAGCACAATAGAAGCCATTTTTTTTTTCTTTGCTATTGACATGTTGATTTCATATGCAAATGGATAACCTGTCCTAATGACACAGCAGTAGCTCGTCTGCAGGTTTGTTTTCTTAGCCATTATGTAGACAATACTCAGGATAATATGATATATCCAGAAGCTATTCCATTCTTTGATTCTGGTTTAAAAAAATCAGTGATACAAAGAAAAACTCATGAACTAATCAGTATAGCTATTATGCAATTATTGCATCTATCTGTTTGTTATTTTCCATTCCTTGTTTCAGATTATTGGTTTAAAATGGACTGGCCTTACTGTAAACTATTTACAAATGTTTAATTAGACTTTTATTTGTTAATTGGGTTGTCTCAGTCATGAAAACCGCCATACTGCAGACATTATAGTGATATGACTGAAAGTTTTTTAAAGCTGTGTTAAAAATCCAGAGCACACACATACACACGCACACACACATGCATGAAAAGTTTTAGAAAATGGAATCGATGATGATGTGTTGATGGTCATTGTATTTCTGGAACATCGTTTGAGAGAACACTTAACATCACACCCTTTAAGTTGGAGAACTTTTCACAATAATCATTTTGGTGAGTCATTGATGCCTCAAGCTGCCTAATCCTAAAGTTAGATGATTTCCATTTCTCAGTTTTTAAATGGCAGTTGGACCATGGCTTAGACCAATAATGAATTCTAGCCAGCAAAGACAGGGAGAGTGGAAAAAGATTATTTGCTGTGCCTAAATTATCCTGAACCAAAATCATTTTGCCTTTGACTGCTGACATGGGGAGCAACTACATCACAAGCAGTCCATGTGCCCAGGTCATGATAAGGTTTATAGCTATGAAGCTATTATCATTCATTACTATGTTCAACAAATAAAAAGGAATTCTTAGTGCAAGTGATAACTGGAATTCCTTGGTGAATATGAATGTATGTCCAGTGACAGTTGTAAGCAATCCTTGTAAATAAGACTGTTAGATTCTCATAGTAAAAACTGTGTACAATGGATCATAATTGTCAGTAGAAGATAAGTAGTTATGACATGACAAAGTATATAAAACTCTTCTTTGCTCATTGGTTAAGACTTATTTGACTCAGGTGTATCTGTTCATATGTATATGTATCTCCCTTGCTGATGCAGAATACTTGTACAGTGTTAGAACTGAAACATGAATATCAACAACAGGTAAACTTGATTCATTTAAACTTTCAGTGTATCTTATTAGCTAAAGAATATATCTCTATGCTTGGACTGGGTGCAAACAAACTTGAGACCAATCAGTATAAGAATGTTATGCAAATCAAATGATTTCACTTTTTCTTTAGAAAAAAGACAAAAGTAATGGATCATGTGGTTTGGTAATCTGTGTGTGATAGAATTATATGTAAATGTAGCAAAGATTTGGATAATAATTATTTCAGATGCATTTGATTAGAGACATCTAAAAATAGCACTTTTTATATTTTTGGTTCTCTATAGAAATCCAGATTATACTGTATGGTGAAATGAAATGCTTGAAGATCAGATCGAAAAAGCTCTGAATAAACAAAAAGAATTATTCTTAATCCATGAATTAAAAATTACAGTCTCATATACATGGCCTCATTTGTTCTGGACTTGCTAGGATATCTTTGGAAAAGACTAACTGTGGTTTACCGTATTTATTCCAATATTTTGAGTAATTTGCTCTTTAATGAGGTGCCCATCATTGGCCTGGGTGACCATTTACTGAAATTTCTAACATGCAAGACCAATGCTTTCAACCCTGAATCATGCCACCATACAATTTCTTGTAGATCTTTTTAAATGTCAGTGGGAAGTTCCAGATGAATTCAATTCTATTCCATTGGATATTATACAAGTTTTATTTATTAGATCAGTGATGCTTTAAATTTGTAGTACTCACTTTTGACACATTATTGATGAGGTCAGATACAGAAATATGTGATTTTGGTTATATTTGTAAAAAGAAAAAGTTAGGGTATACTAGGTAGGTTATAACAGACCTTTTAATATATTTTTTGGGGTGGGTGGGGGTCCAGGTAGATTTACAGGAAGCATAATCCATAAGAATTGAACTTTGATCATAGTTAAATCCCTTTGTATTCCCCCCCCCCCACTTCCAGAGGTTTGGGTGTCTTATTTCCAAAATTTTATTTTATTCACTAAAAAATATAAGACTGGCATTTTAAAAATAGTGTCAGTTGGGTAACCAGAACCACACATGCTTTTTTATTTGGCCTAGGCATATTTCTTTGCAAAAGCATGGAGGTAAATATGTTAGACAAATTGCCTTACATTTGAAATTATGAAAGATTATAAAACATAATTTAAAGCTTTGGAGATATTTACCAATTCAAAATATGAGGAATAAAATTGTAAGGCATACATAGTTATAAAAATATCACATTACCAACAAATGAATGATGTATCCACACTCACGATGGATAAGGTTGTTCCTTTAATTCATGTCCTGATAATGTTTTCGCCTTAATAAAAGATGGTGTTTACGTCAATATAAATGACAATACGTTATTGCTAATGGGTTCACTAGCTTTTGCTATTGATAATGCAACAGAACCTGTTACTTCTTGTAACCATGATAAAGTTTTAGACCTTTGCAAGGAAAAACTTCCTGAAAAAACATTTGATGAATTGCCTTTTCTAACTTGCAGTAAAGTACTGATGTATCTTCAGAGTTTAGACTAGCAAAATACACAAGTGCTGATATATTTGATCAAGATTACTATGGAAAGCAGCATATTTCATTTCAGAACATGGATGTAATCTTTATATAAAAAGTACATTTCCAGAAAAATGGAAGGAGGCCAAGTTAAACATTTTCATAAATCTGTTCCTTATGACGATATTAACTGTCATAGACCCCCCTTAATCTTTCAAATGCTTTTGAAAAAAAAATCATAATTCCTTAATTAGGTTTCTTTGAAAACAAATCTGTGTTGTGTTTGACATGCTTTTGCCCAAATAATCATGTGCAACTGCTTGTGGTAGTAACTGAAAAATGTCTCAAACCTTCAGATGGTGGAGATCTAGTGGGAGTTGTGTTAGTTGATTTTATGAAAGCTTTTGGCTTAGTTGATCATTCTATTTTACATGAAGCATGAAAACTTGGCAAAGTCAATAACATTACTTGAAAGTTTTCACTGGTAGGTATATTGTCCTATCTTATTTATTCGGTCTACAAGGTCACAGGTCAATATTTTAGATTTGTATGTTGCATTTTCTGCTGCTTTATAGGGGCTAAGTGCATTCTCTGGAACATGACATCATGAGACTTCCTTGATAACCATTACACACTGCTGTGGCTATAAAATTAGCAGAATGAGCTGTCACTTGCCACACATTCTTAACACTAACACCATTGATTCTCATTTGAAAATAATTCACAACTTAATTACATAAATAAATTAATGGACTTCACTCCTGGTCATAACTATATTACTTTGCTAATTTAGCGATTCATTAACATACATTTCTAGACAGAGAAAAATTAATTCTCAGTATACATGATACAATGCATTTAAGACAGATAATTTACTTCTCACCATTCATGTCTGAAGAAATGCATGAAATCGTTACACTACATGATTTCTATTACATTCAAGACAGCTGCATGTACAGTTATTTTCTGAACTGAAGGAAAAGTGATGTATGAATTTCAAATGGATAAATCTAACAAATAATGACAAACTTCAGTCAACATATTATTTGCAATTGAGACTAATCATGTGCTTTATTGAGACTCACTCTTACTATGCAGCTGGATCTCTTTCTCATGTCCTAAACTTTCCAACACACGTCCTTTGGACAACCTAACGAGAAATGCTTGATATTTCCCAGAGCTAAATTGTGGCTTGCCTCAGAAACTTAGATTGTTTAATTTCATGAGCAAGGTTCACTTAAAACTTCAATTCTGTTGGGACTACACACCTCCTCATTTAGTTCAGCCAAACAGGGTTACTTTCTCTAATCACCAACAAATTTTAACACTTTCCATTGAAGTCGGAATAATTTTTTCTAAGCCTGCCTTTATTAAAAACTATTCTGGAAAATATCATTTTATGACACTTGTTTCAAATGGCGCAAGATTTCCCAAAATTTTTGCCCTGGTTAGTCGCAATTAATTTTCCACCATTTAACCTTACACTGACACATCTTGTTGGACCATGCCCCAAACAGGGCAGATCCCATCCCTTGAAGTCAGCAATATATTGTGAGTCTAGCTCATGCATCACACATAATTTTTACGAGTTACATTGACCATGACAGAATGTACTGTAAAATTATCTCCACAAAATTTTGTACCATTACACATGATTAAAATTAAAGAAAGAAAAAAAATGCTAGCTTATGCATTGATAGTACAGATGTGTCATTTCCATCCAAAACAATAAAAATTACATGTATAACTGTATTTTTGTTACTGTTGTTGATGAAGAGCTTGAAACTCAGTTTTTAAGTAAAGCTGGAGTTGGCTGAACCACACACATTTCCATTATTTGATCAGCAGCTCCATCTGAGGGCGTAGGGCTGATTTGTTTCATCCAACCACTACAATGTTATCCACTCTGACCATCAGTCTCGACACTGCATACTTTTATGTATTATGCATTCCAAAGAACTTCATATATTATATATTATATAGTCTATGCATTGTTTAATTTTCTGACATTATTGGCTTTGGCTGTCTGGCACTTTTCACATCTTCAGTTAGAAAGTGTTTAAAAATATCATGGAGAATAATTTCTTGATTTGAGGATAGTCTTAGGCAATTTAATCAGACTGGTCAGAATCATAGCATATTCTTTAGAAAGAACTAAAACTTAGTCTCATGCTCTTTTTTTCTACTCCACAGTGTATTCAAACCAAATCAATTTGTCTGCGGGTGCGGAAGCAAAAAGAGAGCCATAATCTAGGTAGGTAACAAGTTACTATCTATACTCATGTTCAAGTCAGATCTGACTGAAAAAGTGCATATACCCAGCTCTGGATCTATGCAGTCTGTTAGGTTTAATTGCTAGGACAAGCAACGTAGACCCTAATCTTACAGTTCTTATTGCAACTGCAGATTAGGGTATATGTTGTTACCAGTTGGACTTGATTTATAGCAAGTTTATGTTGATCAGTCCCATTTACTGGGAATGTTAATGTTACCAATCCCATTTTTAGGTAAAGAGGTTTATTTTACTATATGAAGATAGAGAAATACAGTGTGTCTGTCATGTGTTTTTTTTTTATTATTACATATGATATGCTTTTTCACATGATCAGACTAAACCTTTACATTGATTCTAAAAAATATTTTTAACAGTGTTTCAACTGCATGTAAGACAGAGTGTCTCTTACCCTGTATGACTACCTGATAAAATGTACAAGTTAATTTATATAAAGTTTGCTTGTCAAGTCTGGAAGAGCAGATTGCCCATCAGTTTAGGTGAATAAAACCAGTTGTCCAAATGTGGGATAAAGATGAATAATAGAAAGACGCCAGTTATAAACTAGCCTGTGAAAAAACTAATTTTGCTGACTCTATAGTATCTTATATATATATATATATATATATATATATCACTTAGTTACCATACTTGCTTTTACCATACTTGCTTACAAGTTGAATCCAACTGCAAACCACACAGACTATGATCTGCCTTTACATAATGTACCAGCAGATCTGGTTTATGGAGTTGGTTAGCAGTAATCAGTAGAACAAGCAGCATATACTCTGATCTGCTGGCATATTAGGTAATGACAGATCATGGTCTTTGTTGTTTACAGCTGAACTCCTAAGCAAGCATATATGGTACATTTATGCATATATGTATCAGTATAAATCAGATTGCTGCACCATGTGAAAATACTTTAAGAAATCTTTGTTCTGTCATTTTGCAACCTCATCAAACTGTCAACTTTGACCATCCCACAAGTTAGCAATTTCTGTGTGAGGCAGGAGATATATTTAGAATGTATAGTCTCATGTCATTGTTCTCAAGTACAAACAAATATTCCAGTAGTAGCCACAACTGTACTACTCTATATACCATTGATAATACACCAGTCAATAAAGACAGTTTTTCATATTATGATGACCATTGATATGTACATGCATCTGTCTGTTTCCTATTTCATTTCTGCACAGCAATTCAAGTTTGCTAATATCTACCATTACAACGAAGAAATGATTGATTTTGGGCTCAGAATGTTAAAGGTCAGGGTCAAAAGGTCAAAGAAACTGAATGAAGGAAAGCTTTCTCTATGCAAGGACAAGATTTGCATACCAGATACCTTGATAAAACTATGTACATGGCCTGTGTTTGAGATCAGAAAGACACCAGACCTATTTATTGATTTAGGAATGGGGGTCAAGTCAGAGCAACTAAAAGAAGGAAAATGTTTTCTGCACAGTAACATTAGTTCCGCATCACAGTTTGGAAAGGAGCTGCAGTAGCACAGTTGTTATAGCATGTGACTTATTTTCTAAGGGTTATAGGTTTGATACCCATTAATTATTGAATGCCTCTCTGTGTCTGTAGTTAAAGGTGCTTAGCTCCCTATCCTCAGCAAGATATGGCCAGAAATATTCATGAATGTAAATTGTGCTATAAACACCAGTCAGCATGGCTTAAATTTGAAACTAGCAAGCTTTTTTCAAATTCTGATATGCCTCAAAATAACAGTCTTAAAAATATGTATTGAAAGTTTCTTGCAGGTGATATTTTGTATTTAGAATACAAAACATGCTAGTAGATGTTGAAAATAGCCAGATTTTTGCTACTTGAAAATATGCAGGAGGTTGCAGGTTCGAACCCCAGCTGAATCATACCAAAGACTTATAAAAATGGTACTAACAGATGCCTCGCTAGGCACTGGACATTAAAAGGTTAGTGTTGGGACTGGTCGGTTTGGTGTCTGGATAATGTGACTGGGTTGGACATAATGCTACATGTCTGCATGATGATGCCCCAGTGCTAGACATCATTATAAACTGCCACACTGCGGACATTGTAGTGATATGACTGAAAAGTTGTTAAAGCAATGTTAAAAATCCAAATCACACACACACACAAACACACACACACACACACACACACACACACAAACACACACAACACAAACACACACACACACACACACACACACACACATGAAAGTATTATGACTATAAAAATGCTACTTGTACCAGAAATTAAGGAAAGTAAGTTTCTGATTATTTGAGTGGTACTGTAATCCTAATCTTTATAGAATTATATTTTTGGCTGTACAAGTATAACATTTCATCATTCTGAATAAAATAAAGTGGTAAACTGCCAATATATAATAACAAAATATTGATCATGATTGAAGTAAGGATCCCTTTTGGGTTTTTTATGCTCCCATCTTAGTTATAACATTGCCTATTAGTGTCAAATCACATCACTTTACAGCCATTATAAGTTCCATTTTAGTAACTTTAGAACTGGATGAATAGAAGCCAAATATTTGGTATAAAACTTTACATTGAGAAGACATACATCAAGCTTGATTTTCTCCATTTTCCAACCAAATGTAACAGCTAAATGTATGGCCCTAGTTTGACTTGGATTTTTGTCATTAAGTTTAAACATATTGGTAGGAGTTCCCTTGTCATATTTACACATCTTTCTTCATTTCCTTTTAGCCAGGTTGCTTTAGGCAGGCTAGATTTGTATGCTCTTGTCTCAAGTACTCCAGTATCCCCCCCCCCCCCTTACAAATTTGAACTTCATGGTCTAGGATCAGGTTGGTCCTGGCTATACAATTAAGAACTGATAAAAACATAATTGGGTTTGAGATTGCAGTGTGTAGCACACAACATTATTATGTTGACTGATTAGACTTGAGGATAGTGTGAAGCTAATACATGTACCTTAGTTGTAGATATTTTAGAGCTGTGTAGATTGGGACATCTGTTGGTGACAAGATTGTTGAAGAATGTGAATTAACTTTTATTCCTAAGGTATATGTATGAGCCTTCATCAGTTGTGTTGTTACTACAAACCGTAAACTGAAAGGGAGTCTGCTTTTGTAAAGTGTCTGTTTACCATGTACCAAATATGCTCTACATTTACATCCAGCTGAAAATAGTACAGACCTAGATCTGCCATTGATAATTCTCCATTAGATCTAAATCTGTGCAATTTGTAAGGAGTAATCGAGGAACAAACAATTTTAGACCTGATCTGGAGATTATGTTTCTGTTTTTTTTACTGTTGGACTTACAAGTAAGTATATACGGTAGTTCAGAATGATGTTACATTATGACAATGATTGATATGGTAATTTTTACCAAGATGTATTAAAGCAGTATGAATGGGGGTGTGTGTGGAGGGATTTGATGTAAAAATGACATGGTTGTAACTTCTGTTTCACCATAAATGAAAGAAAAGAAAATCTTATACAGTTTTAATAATTACAATAACATGCTGTGAAAAGAAATCATATAATCAACAAAAAGTGTTGTGGACCTTTTGAAATATTCTGTGATGTAAATTTCCAGTCATGTCAATAATTGGTACATAGGGCAGCCATATTGAAATTTTCTTCCTATATGGATGATCACATCAGCATGGAGTTTTACTATATGACTTGTTATGATGTCTAGTTGGTCCTAAATGAAAATCAATGCTCAAAGAAAAATGTTTTCAACACAGGCTGAGGGTTGGTGACTTAAAAAATCGCAAGCCCTGACTCAGAGTCTGCAAGCCTGGACTATTTTTTCCATATGCCCAATATTGCCTCTTTTTTAATGCTGTTTGTCACCCATCATTGCAGTTGCTACACTTCAGATATAAAATAATAAAATCATATTAAAATGACTCGTGTGTTTATTTGTATGTCAAAAAATGTAATGCACAGTATTGTTTTCCTCCTGTTTCTGAGGTTAACCATTGTTCTGTTTACTCTAACAATGTCCTTCTTACTCAGTGGATTAAAAGTGTTTATGTCCATTAGCATCTGAAACATTGTCTTGATTTATTAGTTTCTGTTTACACTTTGATGTTGTTCATAGGTGCCGCTTCATATGTTTAACCAATGTTTCGTCACACTAGTGTAAGCGTGAGCAAGGGAAAGCTGAATTACTATTCATAACTTGAAAGATTTTGAAGAATGCATGTGTGTGTGTGTGATTTGGATCTTAACATAGCTTTAACAGTTTTTCAGTCAGATTGCTACGATATCTGCATTGTGGCAGTTAATAGTGATATCTGCTACTGAGGCATCATGCCTCAGACACGTAGCACCATGTCCCACCCAGTTACATTATCATGACACCAGGCCGACCAGTCCTAACACTAATCTCTTAATGCTGAGTGCCTAGCAAGGCAGCTGTTAGTACCATTTTTATAAGTCTTTGGTATGACTCTGCCAGGGTTTGAACCCGAGACGGACGGTTTTGAAGAATGCAATAGCAATTAAAACATTAGACCATTAAAAAACATCAAACTACATAAGTGTTTTTGCCAAAATCATTTTTAGTCAGTCTTTCCTTTTTATCTTTTTAATTAAAGACTCAAAAGCCAACATGACCATATTTGATCCCTTTATTACTTATAATAACTAGAAAATCGTCCCACAGTTGGCTTAAACTTTCCAGATAACAACACGAATGTACTTAGTTAGCTTGTCATGTACACATGATAGCCTTAATTGCATTACATGGCCATGCATCACTGCGATGGTTGAAACAATTGCTGGAACAGTTCAGTACCCACCAGACTGGTTCTAGCTGGTTTCTGGCACAGCCAAACGTTGTTTTAGAAACACGTGTTAACTCCATGTGAGCACTACATCTAGTTATAGTTCCCTAGGCAATCTGTTCCCCATTCACAGATCAAGTTTACCGTTTTTGATAGAAGTACAGTATGATAAGTTGAGATCTTTATGAGGTTATGGGGTAAACATGGGGATAAATATGAATAATTTAATAGTAATTCAACATCTTGAAAATAAATTGCCACATTTCATCAGTGTGATAATAGTTTTCTTAGGCGAGTTATATTTCTTTTTGACAAGCCCAACATACAGGAGGGGCCTTATTTGAAATTAGAGGGGCCCCGGATTTCTGGCTATCATATTTTTTTAGCACTAAAATGGCGCTGATCTGAAGTTCAGTGCAGCTATCACAGTGACCATCTTGAAACTCTTGATATCATTACTCCTCCTACATTGTTGGTCATATCAACATGGTGTGTTTACTAAAAGACTTCTTATGATGTCTAGTTTGTTCTTAAATAAAATGTGTGAATCTGAAGTCCAGTATGGCCACCACAATAGCAGTCTTGACAATCTTGTTCTGGCTGCTTCCAAATGGATGGTTATATCCTCATGGGATCATCACTTCTCATGATGTCTAGTTGGTCCTAGTTGAAAAAGGTGCTGATCTGATGTCCAATATGGCCACTTGAAAATCTTATTATCTCTGCTACTGAATGGATGGTCATATCGAACATGGGGTTTATACTAAAGACCTTTTGTCTAGTGGGGTCCAAAATGAAAATGGTGCTGATCTGATGTCCAGTATGGTCACTACAGTAGTGAACTTGAAAATTTTCATTACTCCTTCTGAATGGATGGTCATATCAATGTGGGGTTTTCACAGATGGACTTCATGTGATGTCTAGCTGTTGCTAAATAAAAATGATGCTGATGTGACATACAGTATGGCAGCTTTAAAATCTTATCACAACTCTGTTAGAACAGAAAGACATACTGATTTGGGGTTTTCTTCAGAATTTTTTTTATTATGTGCAGTTGATCTTAATTGACCGTGGCACCAATATAACATTTATTTTAGCCACTTCAGCAACCGTCGTGAAAATCTTGTTAATGCTATTTGTTTTGAAAGTCATATATTGAAAGTAGTTATCGCTGCTCTTCTTCAATTAGATGGCTATATCAACATGTTATTTTCACCAATAGACTTCTTAAGATGTGTAGTTGGTTCTAAATGAAAATGGTACCAGTCATACTTCCATTATGCCTGCCATGATAATAGCCTTAAAAACCTTGAAGTCACAATGGAAGATCATATGACAGGTTGTTAATTGTTTCTTTTGTACCAAAAAAACCCAACTTTTAATGATGTCTGCTTTGTCCAGAATGAAAATGGTACCAAGCTGACATCCATTATATGTACTAGAGCAGCTTGTTTTTAAATCTTGTTATTGCTAAATAATATCAGAGATGGTTTCCACATTCAGCATTTAAAAAAAGGAAATGGACTTATCTTGAATTTTTGGAAATTGATTTTGCCCAGTTGAGCTTCAAATGTCCACTTTTATTGTATCTTAAGAGTTACTCTTTGAGATTCCACCTCCCCAACATTTAACTTCACTTACTGACTACACTTTGTACACATATATACTAACTTTAGTCCCTTGAAACTGTTGACCCAACAACAGTTATGGGCAAACCAAGCAGCATACTTGATCAATCCTGCACTGTATGATATCAGATCAGATTGTATATGTGCTAGCTAGTGGGTATGTCACAAAACTCTGTTCATTCCAGAAATGAAAAACTTGGCCCCTACTAAGTTGAATTTTTTTTATTAATTTGTTAATTTTCTAGCATTAACTTTCATCTCACCTCTGTTCATGTGGTTTAGAGTCTCAGGCTCTATGTGAGAATACTGCCAGTAGCTTCCCATGTGTTGGCGGTTCTTAATGAGGTTTTCTTGGGTTCTTCCTCTGCCAGTTATACCGTCCGCTGTGTATAGCCTATCCTGTGCTGAGAAATGGCCTTAAACCCCAAATAATAGCAACAACATCTAGATCCTTAATACTTCTATGCATTTTTGCAGCCACGTTTCGTGAAATGTGTGAACGCCAGTATCAGTCAAGTTTCTCATGGTTAGCATACACTAATGTTAACAAAATGACCCTTACATTTATTAGAAACTATTACATAATATCTTAAATATAAGTATGCCAGGATCAGTCTGTATGATTCCATCCTGGCTAGCTCTCATCACAAGAAATAAAAAACTATCCAAAATAATCTTTTTCCAAAACAATTTAACAAACTCAAAACAGATTTGATTACAGTAGACAATCTTAATAATTATACTAATGGGGTGACAACTACAATAAATTCACCACAAATCACTTTACATACATAAAATGGACAAACCTATTTTGATCTGTGGCAAGAAATAGGAAACCTATTACAAAATACACAAATAAATTTTCTTTATCAAATTATATTGTTTGAATTTTTAAAAGAAACTAAATATACGGCATGGGAATTGTGTGTGGGGCCAAAATTCAGATACAACATTTCAGCTTTTGATTGAATGGAGGTCATCTCATAGGCTTGCTACATGTTGTTTATCTTAGCTTGAGGTCTGTGTGGTGTTCACACAAATAAGGAAATGAATGTTTGAATATGAAGTACATTATTTGATCATTGACATAGTAAAATCAGGTTTTCATTTCAATGCCTTTTTTATAATTGGTTGTGACATGTGTTTCCAGACATATATGGACACAATGCAAATTTTCACTATCATTACTTATAATTATTAACTTCTTTTAAACATTACTTGTATTTTAAAAACAGGTACTTGTTTCCTCTCGCCATTTATGAGAACAGAGTCATATAAATTAAATGGACTTTTGGTACACCCATGCAGATTCCATTTGAGTTCTTTGTTGTTGTAAAATACATTAAAGAAATTACCAGAAATGGTGACTAATGGAAGTAGGAGCTCAGTGGCTAGTGTGTGGGGCATATGACCAGAAGGATGTGGGTTCAGATCCTACCATTGGATTAGCCCATGACTGTTTCAGCAGTGTATCCATGCGTACGGTACTTTACTCCAGTTGCCTTGGCACTAAATAACATGCTTGTGTTGCAGTGCCATTTTGCCGTGCAATAAAACACCAACACGACCACCATCAGAAATTCCACCAACACCAGAAATAGCAAAACTACACAATATGGCAAACCAGTGTATTTGCCTCTGGTTGCCATTATGTTTGATTTTGAACACTTTCCCCAGTCAGAAACTGTACAGTGTAAAACACAAAAAGGAACAACTTAACAAAAACAAAACCTGTTGTTTTCTGTTTGACATTTATATTTATGGCAATGACACTCTTTTGTACTGGTTGATATATTGGTATGTCACAACATGAAAACTGTTTTTAGATGGCACACTGGTCATTGGGCTTTAAAATATTACCATGAGTCAATAGCATGCCAGTCTGCTTTATATTTTCTGCAAGAGCAAGCAAGTGGCAGGGACATATGATTGATGGCAATGCAACACACCAGCTGTATTAATTCTAGCCCATGATGTTGATAGTGTAAGTAACAATGAATTCATGCAAAATGAATCTGGATAGTTCATATCTTTTAACTTTTTATTTACCACTTTTACACATTTGCTGCTAGCGAAAGGAAGACAGAAACCCAGAGTTAGATGGTATAGTTTTGTCTGAAATATGAAACAAATTCTGAATGAAATGCTTTAGCAGCAGAAGGGCTGAATCCCACAACTTTTAGAAGCCTCCAAATGTCAAAATAAGCCCTGTAAAAAAATGCGTTGACGCGATGATGAACTCATCACTGTAAACGTAATTGGCTGCGTTTTGTTGTCGTTGCCGTCAGAAGGGGCTGAATCCCACAACTTTTTAGAAGCCTCCAAACGCTGAAATGGAGGGCTAACCCTACGCCGTTGTTGCTGCGTTTTGTTGTCGTCAGCCCTTCTGCTGCTTTCTATCCAAAAATTTTATCTAACCAACCGAGGATATAAATTAAAAATTACTTATACCAAATAATGGTACACTCAGAATCTTACACAGCCAGGCTGTCTAGGGAGTGAGCAGAAGCACTTAAAAAATATATCCTGGTGAAGGAAAAGTTTTAAAAAGATGTGCAATTACAACAACAAGCACAAGTTGAATACGCAGCTGAAGCAAGGGAGTTATTTCAACCTGTCACTGCAGCCACTGAAAAGGTTTTAACTGCTATTAGGGACCCCGAAGAAAAAAGAAGTCTTACTCAAATATTGCGAGAAGAATCCGCGCTGCAACCTGCTAGACGAAAAATGATTGATCTCAAATCAAGATTTAGCCCCGAGGGTATAAAAAAAATTGAGGAATTTAAATTAACAGATGCCAACAGTAGGTATCTTTTTGGTAAGTTTGCTGCCGAAAATTATCAGAATAAAGCTCAATATTTAAAACCCGAGTATGTCAAAAATGTAAAGAAAGATAATTGGGGTGACTGTTTGTATAAAATAGCTACAAACGATTATACCATAGATAGAGAAGATGTTGGTTATCCATTTTTTGCTAATGGGATAAGAGACTACAATACAGAACAAGAAGAAAAACAAAAATTAGCACAAGAGCAAAAGAAACAAGAAAAACAAAAGCATAAAACAGCGCGTGAGCAGCAACTGGCGGAAAAAAACAGAAAAACAAAGAATAATACAAGAGCAAAATAAACAGAAAAAGGAAGAAGAAAAAAGATTAGCACAAGAGCAAAGAGAACAAGAAAAACAAAAGAGACAACAACAAGGAAAGAAACGTCAAAAAGACCCTTCTCCGTTGCGGGAGGAAGACTTTTCACCCCTTGCGCCGTTGCAACAAACAGAGAAAAAAAACGAGGAAGACCCCAAAAAATACCAGAAAAAACAATAGTAGTACCGCACGTAGATGTAGCTGATCCATCTTCGCCATCGCTAGCTGATTTGCCCCCCGGGAGTTTGGAACAACACGATCCATCTAAGCCATTGTTAGTTGATGAATCCCAAGGGCATTTGGAAGAACATGATCCATCTTCGTTGCCAATTTATGATTTATTGTTTGGTCCGCAACAAACATTACCATCCCCCCCCCAGCTACTCCTCTTCCTCCGACACAATCTGGAACAATTCAACTACCGGGTAAAAAATCTCAACCCATTCTTACTTCTACCTTGCGGAAACAACAACCACCCACTGGCAGCGGTTTTGGAATTCCTTGCCCTGATAATATTTTCAATGATGTGTCCTGGCTAGAAGTTCTTATCGGAGGAAGACGTGCCGGAAACAACTCCTGGGAAATAATTAATGAAGCCGCTGATATTTGTCAGTGATTATTTCAAGGTGGTGTTATGGATGCTTACATATATCAAAAACTCGTTCATGAACTTGTTGATAGTGACTAAAGCGATTAGATACATGACAACAAATAACATAATATGGTTATGTACAACAGTCACTATGCGCCTGTGCGGGTCAGAGCAGTAAACTCACGATTACCGATTTATAGCGCAGCTTAAGGAGATGGACTTGGCGATACCGCTCAAAAATTATTTGCTGGGTTAGCACCAAAATTAGGTCCCCTTGCAAAACAATTATCGATGAAGGCCATTAATGTTGTTGGTGAAAAAGCTCCTGGTGCAATTGTTAGCGCTGCTGGCAAGGCGCTCTCAGCGGTCAAAGAAAGACTAGTGCGACTAATGAGATGCAAACCGGTGAAATTACCAACCACCGAAACCATGCCCGCGGAAGTCAGTAAAATAATAAATCAAGCCGCAAATCAAAAACTAGCGGCGCTGGAATCTGACGCGCAAAGAAATATCACAGCAAATTTAATAGCAGGAAGCGGACTGTCATCCATTTGAAATCACATGCAGTAGTATAAAATGTTTAAACCGATAGCTGATGTAGCATTTGATATAGATGCGCCGGTTCCCAGAGACAAATCGGTGCGTGATTATCAATTTTATTCCTATGATGCAAGAGTTCCAAATCAGCGAGGGCGTATTGAACTTCAAGTTCATGATACAAGTAGATATTTCTTACCATCTGAGGCGTTTATTGAAGTAGAAGGCAGTCTTACAAAGGCGGATGGTACTTACTACGACGCCAATGACCAAGTTGGTTTTGTCAACAACGGGATCATGGCGTTGTTTGATAGCGCCGCATACATGATTGATGGGAAAAATATCGAAATAATTCAGAATGATGTCGATGTTGCCACAACAGTAATTGGTCTGGCGAGATATTCTGACAACTTTACAAGGTCATCCGGTCCATCAATGATGTTTGCCAAGGATATCACCGATAACGCTGATCATATTCAGTATACTCTGAGACAACCAAGAAATAATGCCGGCAATGCCAACGCTGATGTGGAGTCGGTAGTTGTAAATATTAACCCCGAATACAACTTGGGATTTGCAACATGCCGAGCAATGTTGTCAGGGAATACCAGAAATTTTTCATGCGTGATTCCACTCTCTCACATCTTTGGATTTTGCAGAGATGTCCAGAAGGTCGTCTTTGGAGCTAAACACACTGTTATGCTTAACAGAAAAAGCGATGACAATAAAGCAATCTGGCGAGGAGCTGGTGCTGGTCATGCTGGTATGGTAAATCATTGCTATTGTGGTTTACAGTAACCACAGACGCTGTTCAAAGTCAAGTCAGGGATGTGTTTACTTGGCATATAGCATCACAACAAGGAGTTTCAGTGCCACGACATATCTTTATTGCGCTGCAGGATATTAGTCGGATGGGTAATCAGCTAAAGTCTCATATGATATTTGACAAACTTGACGTTACTGAGGTTTCGTTGAGAATAAACGGCCAGCAAGAACCATCCGAAGATATATCATTAAGTTAAACAAATAATCATGTGGCGCGCGCATATCATCGCTGGTTGACATTCCTGGCGCGTAACCTAAATATAGATACTGGGACGCAAATATCACTGTTTGATTTTACAAACTTGTACCCGATTTATTACTTTTCACTGGAGCATCTTGACTTATCCAAGCAGTCTGTTGTTGATGTTCACTTTCGAGCTCGTGTCGGTACGTTGCCAGTTCCCGATCCTACTGGTGCAGCAGGTGTTTTCGGTCCCTACAGAGCAATTGCGGTCATCCTCAGCGATAAGGCAATGTTGCTTGAAGGTATTAGTGGCCGAATGAGAGTCGTTGATGCACCAGTGGAAAACATGTAGACAATTAGATCAATCGCGTTTATTATAAAAATGTCATACAGTCACGTTAATGTCACTTTGACTCCTGGTCAGGTGAAAAAATTACAATTGAAGAACGCAAGCACATGTGGGACAAAAATAACTTTAAAACATGATCAGATTACTGGCGGTCCAAACAAGCTATTGCTGACTAAAACACAACTTAATCATTCCAATAAAGCAAAACAAGCAAAAAATGGGGTTCAACTTAGTTTCGCTCCAAAAGCCATCAAAGATATGGTTAAAACCTGTGGTATAATTCCTCTTCTTGCCGCAATACCGACACTGATAGCTGCTGCTGCCTCAGCCGTTGCTAAGGCCGCCGCGTTAGGAGCTGTTGGAACAGCTGCTGGAATGGCACTAAAGAAAGCCACAGGACAAGGATACAAAAAAAAAGGGACGCGGGTTAAGACTTCCAGGAACCCAAAACGGTTTTGAAAACACAAAGTGTTTTTACACCGATGTCAAATTTTGATTTGCTCGATGCTGTTAAACAATTAAATATATAAAATTTCAGAGGTGTCTTTATGCGAGTTCAGTTACCACGACAACTGAATAATCCAGAAACCAGAATTATCAATCTTGATAACAGCGATGGTCCAGGAACTCACTGGGTTGCTTACGCGATCGATCCACGTGGAATTATCTATTTCGATTTGTATGGGTTAGCACCGTCAGTTGAATTTCTCAAATATACAAAAGACGTCCTCGCGTCCTTGACAGGGTCAAAGACAAAAGTTTGGTACTCAACGCTACCAACACAAACACTAACCGATCCTCCAATATGTGGTCAACAAGTATTGAATATTCTTGATGCGATATCAGCGTCAACCAAACCACCCCACAAAGTTGTGCACGAGTATACCACCGGTCGATTTAAACAATTTCCTATTAAATAATGGTTGATATTTACGGAAGATCTCTTCTCAACAGAAAAGTGAAACGCACCAACATAACCTTATAAAAATATGCGACCAAAGATGAAATCGATAATCTTTTAAGTCTGACCGGTATAGACCCAGATAAGGTTGTTATTTTTCAGGACCAACACGGAAAACTAAAAACCAGCGATATCAAATGGCATGAAATAATTCGTAGGGTTATTGGAGCTACTCCGGGTAACATCCCTGTGTTCACTGATAGTGGAAAAATCAGAGATTCGCTGATATCAATTGCAGCACTTCGAGATGATATGCAGAAAGTTGCAGTAAAAAGGACCGGTGATACAATGACAGGTGAACTCAGCATGAACGGTAACAAAATAACTGTGTTAAGAGATCCAACATCCCCAGAAGATGCTGCGACAAAAAATTATGTTGACGCTATTGACGGTAAATTATCCACGTTGCGAGCCGAGTATGATGTTCATGTAAACGCGTTTACAAATCTCCGTAGAAACTTTAGAAAAACCGATGAGACCACAGATAAGTTCTTTGGAACTCCTCCTGTCATCGATATGAAGCTTTCTGATATCAAGACCAACATTGACACGATCAAACAAACATAGCAAGATATCATAACGGGGATTCCTGATATCATTAACAAAACCAGTTTGATTGAAGTCCCCACTGGAGTTACTCCCGGACATATTGCCAACATAGTATGCAACATGGTCTAAACAAAATAATACTATCAAATATACAGCAACAGTCACTGGAGTGTATAGACTGTCTGTGTTCAGTGCTGCTAAATTTGAAATCTTCACAACATATCTCTGGAGATATTCCACTGACAAGTATTCCGGGGTTGTGACTATCATATTAAACAAGGGGACCGAAGAAACATTTATACTGGAATCCGCCGACAAGAAATTAACCGCAACATCTTACTGGTTGTGTTTGGAATTCGTACCTGAAACACCTCAATTGGTTACTGCGTAAAATAATAAAATGGCATTAATGAAGTCAACAATGGCAGCATCAACGACTACACTGGATGCGCAACAATACAGGTATGATCAAGTACGCGAATGTCAGTCAGAGTTAAAAAAACACCATCAAAAAAATACAAACGGCGTGTGATCATGTTAGACACAATAGTGTATTCAGTGTCCGCGATAGTTGCGTCTACAGGAGTATTATTATCAGCGCTAACACCAGTGACAACTGCAATCGCGGTCACAATTACAGTTTCAACATCAACGACAATTGCAGGAGTTGCTAATATTATCGTGAAAAAAATATCCACGTGCGCTCTAACAAAATTGCTCTAACAAAAGTTAAACAGCGCGGCCACGAGCACCTACTCGAAATTGTCATCGCTGATATCATCCAGTCTCAATGATACAACAATATCAGATTCCGAATTCGTGCAAATGGCAAAGATGTATGAAGACTACAACCAAAGTACAAAGTACTTCGATTTGAAATGACAAAAGATAAATAACAATGTCAGCGACATCGATGGAATTACTTCAACAGATAGTCAAAAATACAAGCCCGGCGCGAACTTCAATGACAACAGTAACCTCAACTAAGCCAGAATTCAATATTAATTTTCCAACTGCGATTCCAGTAAACGAGATCGCCTTAGCACAATTGCGAGTATATCACAGTTGGCCCAATATCAGATCAAAATCATTTGGTGGATTGCCAGCAAATAATTAGTTTGTGTTTGCATATAAAAATAAACCCGATGGCACTCCCGACTGGAATGTCATTGGGTTACCAACCGGGTCTTATCAAATCGAAGAAATCAGTGAGGAATTACAACGTCGAATAAAAAATATCACAACAAAGGAATCCAAAATAGCAATAACTGTTCATGAGCCAACGCTGTCTTCTGCCATTGAAATAAACACCCCAGACTATGCCATGGATATATACAATAGTTTGATCAGAACAGTGTTATGATGGCCTGAAGTCACTCCACAGACACCACCAACGCCTAAAAAGTCTGATTATGTCACAGACGCGCAGTCATACCACGAAGTTGAACCATGACACAAAGATCTTTTACTTAGAATAAAAAACGAAACATTGGGTAGTAAATTTGAATTCATTAATGGGTTTTTTATTTGGAGCTTTTCCTTAAAACAAGAGATCATAAACCCAGAAGGAAGTAGAGTTGTAGCTTTATATTTTAGTCAAAATAATATTCTTAGGTACTTTACAGTCATTAATCAAGAACATAAAACACAACTAGAGCGACTACGGCAGCGCTTCCAAGAACATCTTTTTGATATAACAAGTTCTTGCAGCGAAATCATTACGCGGATTGAAATATTAAATCAGCTTGTATCCGACATGGAATATATTAACCAGCGAGCAATTCAGACAGTAATTAACGATAAAACCGGTTCTAAACAACAATTTCTAACCGATTACTCCCTGACGGAAGCCATATTGCTGAATTATAAATTTCCCGGCTATAACATGTCCGAGCTGAAGAAATCCATCACTGACCTCATCAATGAGTTCTTTGATGACATACTTGCACAACACAGAAAAACACTACTGGAGCCAACTATCCTCAGACACAACAATAGCCCAACTGGAGAGGGCCGGCATGTATCTCCGGGCATCGTAAATATAACTGAAGTGGTCACGGTCAATCTTGTGTGTGATGTCATTGATGGCAGTTACAGCACGGACACGACAGTATCAAATCAAGCCCAGCAAGGATTTGTTCTTTATTCATTTACTCAGAAAGATGTACCACCTGGATTTCTGATTGTGCAAGAGCCGATCAATCCAGTCTCTCTACAATGTCATAATCCGTGGCTGACCAGAATAAATTTTAAACTAACAGACCAGAGTGGTCACCTTCTTGATTTACGGGATGAAACACTACATATTAGTCTGCTAGTGAAATCCTAAGGATTTTTAGTCTTAAAGAGTTTCAATTTTAAAAATATTTTATATATATTTTGTACACACTGTTCGATTTGCTAATTTTATCGGGTGTTTACTAGTAAAAATCACAGAAATCGACCAATTTGCTAATTTTGATAGGGTAATTACTAGTAAAAAATCACAGAAATCATCCAATTTCTCAATTTTGATAGGGTATTTACTAGTAAAAATCATGCAAACTTAGTAATCTGCAGAAAAAATATATATATTTATTTTTTTTACTGAAAAATCATTTACGATTTCACAATTAATCAAGCAAGTATTATATAATGTATCACCGCATGAAATGTTTCATACATAACAAAGAACTTCTTGATGAAGCTGTCAGTGCTGGAAAAGTTACCCCGGAAAAAATAATTGTTGATGAATACGGCAATGACGATTTTATACTGACTGATACGCAACTACAGCGACTAAAAAAAGATCATATTGTGATCGCGCACTGCGGTATACATCAAATTTTAGAATATATACGCGTATTTAGATCTTAGATTAGATTTATGAATATGTACCACCACATAAATGTTTTCGTGTATGACAAACAAGCGCTCGAGCAAGCAGTTAGGGCTGCATTTGCACAAGAAGAAATTAACGTTAAATTCATTATTGACGAATACGGAGACGAAGACTTCTTACTAACACAGCAACAGTTAGATAGTCTCAGACGCGAGCATATTGTTTCAACTGTGTGCGACTGAGATCAAATTCTCAATTATGCTCACTCTTGCACTAAACCCCACCGACTAAGGGAAATATTATCTAACTCAGACTGATGCAAGTAAAAAAAAAGTGATATATTTTTTTTACTTTCAATTTCAATTCCAAGTATTTGACTTCATCAAAGTGAGATATTTACTTCCTTGATGAAATCGCCTTGATGATCAAATCCTTGACTTTGTCAAAGTGAGATATTTACTTCCTTGATTTTGTCAGCCTTGATTTCGCCAGCCTTGATTTCAGCGGATATACAATTCTTTAATCTTCATACATGAGTATTTATTACCTTCCTTGTTTCATATTCTTGAGCTAATTCCGACCTAATCTTTTCAATTGCACGAGACAATGAAACAAATTCATTTATTTGTGCTTCTTCTACTGTAGCTAGTGATTTATACAAATTGGTCTGGATCGTCTTTATAAATCGATATTGAGCAGGAAGAATATAACGCCGTGTGCATTTAGCTTCATGTAGCGATTCAAAATCAGACATAATTGTTTCAGGATTTAGTGATATATTAAATCCACGCTCTTCTAATTTTTTAATAGCAACAATCACATCAGTGATATTTTTGTAATTCATATATATAATATTATATATTTAAAAGAAAAAAAAATTGGACACCACATCTCCTTGAGTCTCTAGCTTATCAAATGATAGGTTACCAAACTCAGGAGTGGAAACACAACCCCCATGTGAGCCCCTAACCTGTCAAATAACAGTCTAGAAAGCCCAGAGGGTGTGTTTGCGAAAGACGAAACATTCCCCGTGTTGAACTCCTAGCTTACCCAAATGATATGCTAGCAGGTTCATATAGGGACAGTACAACATAAAGTATTTACATTTGTAAAGCTTCTAAAGTGCACCGCATCTTAGCAAGCTTACAGTAGGACAGTACAACATATAGTATTTACATGTATTTACATTTGTAAACTCCTAAAGTGCCACTGCATTTTAGCAAGTTTACGGTAGGACATAGTATTTACACTATTACACATAGCATTTACATGTATTTACAGTAGGACATAGTATAGTAACTAAGGACGGCACAGACAGATATGGGGGTTATATTCTACATTCAACAAAGTTGCACACCCTCCCCCAAAGTCAATCCCGCGGAGTGCAAAATGTTACCCCATCAGGGTGATAATGCGGAAAGTTGTGCAACTTTGTTGGGTTTCGAAAACCCCGTACATAATTCGGATGTTATAGTATATAAACTGACTGATACTTGGAAGTTCAAAAACAGCTCACTCGGTTTTTTGTACTTGTTTTCTTAAATATAATCACAGAAAAAATACAGATGAACCAGAAAACCAAACGAATTTAATAAAATAAGGATTTTATCTGTGAAAAAAAATATTATTTATTGTACACCCGCCCGTGTGATAGCATTTGATAAAGTCACCTTGACGAAGTCAAAGGGGAAGTAATTGAAGATGTTTTACTTCCGTGTTACCTGTACATGGAAAATTGTTTACCTGTTGCACAGGGGGAAATAATTGTATCATTGACTTTTTACACAGTCGCTGTAGAGTTATCTCCATCTACATAAGAAAATATGATCCAGCTATCAAGCTTGTATGAAAATGATGATTTGATTATATTTTCTGCAACACGTTGAACCGAACGCGGGTTAATACCGAAATACTTGGCAGCTGAGTTCATCGATTGAAATATTTTCTGTTCATGGGTACTTATGTTAAAAGATCTGACACTTCTTCTTGCAACGCTCTTAAATTTACCGGTACCTCCTCGTGCAGAATTCTCACTCTGCGTGATGGCTTGTAGATTAGATAATCTATTATTAAGTTTTTGTCCATCAGTGTGATCAATTACAAGACCGTCTTCGATCTTCCCGAAGAAACACTCAAGCACGAACCTGTGATTATAATAGGCTTTATTCCCAGTGTTGAATCTAAGATAACCAGAATTATTAGCAACACCAAGTGGTTTTTTCAGCCTACAATGCCTAACTATTCCGTCACGATTCGCTTCGTAATTCTTAATGATAGGATGTGGGACAAATTCTTGGCTCATTTATATATATAATGTATTTGTCTAATTTATAATTTGTCTGAAAACTTAGTTAAATAATCATGCTTACATTTTAGCGCAACATAGTTATTTTTTTGGTTATAATATCTTTTAAGTTCACGGTATCTTTTTCCTTCGCAACTTGCACATAACTGTGTTTTACCCCTGACCCCAACACCACATCGCAGGCAGGGTATTGGTCCTAAACTCCCCCTTCGGACGCTTTGGGAATGTCCCCCGCAGAATTCTTTTCTGCAGGATTTATTACAAGGAATTACGGATCCAACTTGAAGCCACTTGCATTTATTCATTATATATAATATTTCTTATT
Source organism: Sinohyriopsis cumingii (assembly GCA_028554795.2). Taxonomy (NCBI): domain Eukaryota; kingdom Metazoa; phylum Mollusca; class Bivalvia; order Unionida; family Unionidae; genus Sinohyriopsis; species Sinohyriopsis cumingii. The sequence continues at coordinate 83,184,067 of CM068825.1, forward strand.
TAAATGTTTGTCTTAAATATAATATGGAGGAGTTTGAAAGATCATCTGCCATTGGCACTGGGAGATTCGATCTTGACAGGCTAACCCCTGACTCGCGGAGATGGGCCCCGACTGGTCTGTTTGATATTATCAGGAATGCCAAAAAAGAATTTCGTAACGATGGTGCATCTCACATATGGTCCACATTTAAAATTATACACGACACTGACTCTGTCAATGTTGACTCTGTCAAGGACGCTACAATGAATGATGCACGAGCGAAAACAGTTATTGATTACCTTGATATTCATCAAGGTAGTCAGAAATATTTTTTCAGAATAAAATTTATTGTGCAGGCAGATTCCGATACGTGGATTATCCTTGAAAAAAATGACCCTGTCCTTGCTAATGGAAAAACCATTCTGTTAAGTAAAGATTCCAAACCCGGAATGCTGACTGGGATTGATAAACCATATTACGCTTGAGCATATCCTGTGACCGCGGTCATTTATGGAATCTATCCAATATAAAAACCAAAAATCAATAAACTCACCCCAATGAGATTGTCAAGGTTGAATTGTGTAGCCGAGCGAGTAATGAAACATTTTAAAAATGCGATGCGCGGAAACGGTTTAACTGATCTAAGACGTTCCAAGATAGCAGTGTGGGCTGAAAAGGTCAAGGATACAGGAGCGTCAATAAACGATGTTGCCGAGCTAGAAAAAGCATTAAGATTTCCCATAACCGTAACAATGATAACAGAGGAAGTATTATACAAATCGAAATATAATTGATACAGAGCTCCAGTAAATATCATTGATCATAACGCTCACGCTTGGACTAACGCAGTTACGATATTTCCGCGGGATCGTGTTGTGAAATATTATTTGGGAAATATATTTGATTTTATTAAACAGATAAGTAAAAATGACCCTGTGTTGATGTGGTTGTTTAAAAGTTCCGAAGATGGCGAGTATGATCAATTTGTAAGACCCAGCGGTGAATTATACCGGATGGAGTCTCTGCAACAACAAATGAAAAAACTCGCAGAGAAATATTCAGAAAACACTGAGCAGTTATTAACTAATTGTTTTACAGTTCCGAGTGTTGCTGCTCACACCGCCAGAGAAAGAAATTCGTGGAGGCCAACCCGAAGTGAGTTTCTTGAGGATATACAATTGAGTTGTGTCGAGTATGGACACGGCAGTTTGTGGAATATTAGGTATGACCACAGCGAGATGATTTCCGTGGATATGATTGCGTGTTATCCGGGAAGCTTTCTTGGAATGGGCGAGTGTAACGAATACTTTAAAAGATTTGGACATCCCATGAACTCGATGACACGAGTTGCTATGAACGGTCCTTTACCCGATTTTTCCCTGACAGGATTTGCTCGTGTGACGTCGTTTGAATTTGCTAAAGAGCTTCATCTGTGCTGTTATGTTTGGTTTGGCAGAAACTTTAGTGAAAAGCGTTGGGCACCAATAGTGTTATTGCGATATATGCTTGACAGCTGAATACTGGTATCGTTGACAGTCAGTGAAGGAATCATATCATATCGACCACAGACTTTGGTTTGGTTACCAACACCGGAGCGTATCAGTCTCGATGAAGTCATTGAAGAGTATGCATGAGAGAGTCCAAATACTCCCATGGATGTCATTGTCGGTGAGGCTCCTAAAGTTCTTAAGATTAAACTCAGCAATAGTAAAACAACAGCAAAGGATCTCGGGAGAAGAATAATCGGTAAATTTACTCAAGGTGGTGCATATGATCATAAACTACATCATTCACGATTGATTATTGATGACGCTGAATTAAATTTTATAACTGCTGATGCCGCTGCGAGAAATATATTTTGTAATCGGGAGGACGCTTTCTTGTCCGACGGGAAAAAGTTAGGCACAATTGTAAGTTATATTAATGGAGAATCACCTCAATACACACATTTAAGATCTTCGATGCTGGCTTATGTTTCTGTAAACTTGCTATCAATGATAAATCGATTTTCTGACACTGCAGTTAGAGTTGCAATGGATTCATTTTATATCAATAAAAGATATTCAGAATCACTGGCTCGTTTTACAAGTAATGATGAATCATGGAGTTCGTGGAGATTAAAAAAGGAAATGTTACATGGATATTGTGAATCCGCTGATGTGGCTATCAAAGATAATTATTGTAAATCAGAATTATTAGAAATGTCTTCTGCACCATCTGTGAATGATCCAATCACTAGACACAAAACCGTTTATTTGAACGGACCGGGTGGGTCTGGTAAGACAACTCGAGCGATTGAATTATTTTGAAATTCAGATATGATTGTGCTAACACCTACACACAGACTTGCCAGGGAGATGAAACAACGAGGAGTTAATTCTTGCACTTATCACGGCTTTTTTAAGTACAGCGGTGGTGTATGGACTTCAGATCGAATGGGAACAAAATATATTCCTGAGAAAGTAATCTGGGACGAAATAGACACAGTGTCGTTAGATATATTAAAATTGTTCCTGGATTGGCTGCTAACAAAAAATACAGCTGTGATAATGTGCGGCAATCACGGTCAGCCACCACCTTTTGTTGGTCCATCTCCGCATTTGTGGTTAAAAGATTTTGTTGATTATTATGAAGAAGTGTCTGATGATCATAGAGCACTTGATGCAATGCTGAAGGAATTTAAAACATTAATCAGATTACAACCGAATAAAATTCAATGTGAAATCATGCGCGAGATGATTCCTGAAACTTCAATGAGCGACTTTTGGAAAATATGGAAACCAGATGATTTGATAGTGGCAAGTAGAAAGATAGTCAGAGACACACTTCAACAGCAGTTATTTCAATTACAACAAGAAAAGTTTCCAATGCTGCCAACGCTGCTGTGTTACAGACCAGCTGATACACGATTACAGAATATAGATGTTGATATTCCTGGGATAGAGTCAAGGAAACAGAATTTAGTATTAAATGATATCGTCACAGTTGATGTCAATGTTGTTGAAGATGCACTAAAAATGAACAAATCCCCGTGGACACTAGGATACGCAATGACGATACATTCATCTCAAGGACTGACTATCAGTGATACAACTGTCTGGATCGTTGATGATCGAATCAAGTGGTCAAATTTAGTTTACTTGGCTGTGTCCAGAGTCAGAAGAATATCTCAACTGCGGAGAATTGTCTTGGATGAGTCAATGGCTGATGAAATTAATAATGAAAACAACAATGATATAATAAGAAAAAAATTAGCCAGTTACAAACAGTGACAACAAAAATAATCGCGATTTCGACCTTGATGTTGAATTTATCATCATGACGTTGAAACAACAGCAGAATAATCACCGTGCGAGCTGTAATTGTATAATGTTGTGGCAGTATTTGAGTAAACACCCAAAACAATTTACCGTAGACAGAAGAGATAAAAATCTTGGTCATACACGACAAAATGTGATGCTGACCTGTCTTGAGTGTAATCGACGTAGGGGCGCCAGCGCCTTGGGTGCTAGTTAAGTGATCTGGGTGGTAATTGTGTGTCCTTGGGAATTTCCTGTAGTTGTTCACGTGTGAATCCACATTGAGGAGCAGTCGAATCCAGCCTGTAGATCTAGTTATGTTAGATATCTTATGTGTAGTAATACTCCAAATGGGATCAGTCGCTCTTTTTTTACCACCTTCAAGTTCACCTGGTTCATATAAATATCTCACAGTGACATTACCCATTATTGGCTGTGCTGAAAAACCACGTTGTTGTACAGGTATATGTTTTTTAGTGACCGCGATGGCAGGTTTCATGTTGGTTGTTTGAGTAATTTCATTATTTAATGCAGCTATTACGCTTGGTAATCTTGCAACCCATTCGCGCGATCTCTTGTTCTGAATGAATTCCTTCACGTATTGATATCCAAATAACCGCTCAGCAAGTGTTCGATTAAATCGCTCAACAATTGCATGATTACGGTGAATTGCAGTATGTCCTCGCCTGATGGTGACGTTATGTTGCTTCATCGTTGATGATACTGCACCCTGAAATTCTATACCAGGATCAACTTGTAGCAGCTGTGGCCATCATAGAGGTCCTCATTGATAAATTCGTTCAAATGCAGAAGCAACCTCAGATGCTGTTTTAGTCGCTAACTGTTCCGCATCTTTGTATCTGCTTGCAACATCAACTACAGTTAACGTGTACTTGTATGTTTTGCGATGAACAGTATCATGTGGCAGAAATAATATATCAGCCTGATGAACTTCATTTGACACACTAACATTAAAATGTGCAAAGTGAATTTGTTTAGGCGGTGGTTGGTAAATTTGCCATATTGCCTGTTTGGATAAGCAATCCGCTGCAGTATCACGTGTGCATTTGCTGCACTGGCAAGCTTGCCGATTGCTGCGCTACCTCTCCAGTATCCTCTTCGGGAATAATAAATCGACTCCATTATAATTAATTACCAGCGCCTAATACAAACTTAGATTTCATTGCAGATTTTATTAACCAGCTAGCTAACTTTTCTTTGAAAGATTTATCAGTGATGGCATTTAACGAGTGAATTAATTTCACATCTGCGAGATGGCGCTGTTGCAAATCCTTACTTCGGTAAGCTAAATCATGAACATGGCATGCTTTATCGATAATATTTATCAGATACTCACCTGGATTGGGCTGATTTAAGGCATCAAGCCTGATATCAAGTCTGGTTCCAGGACCACAGTAATTATATCCTGGGAGATGTTTTTCTCCGGGATATTTAGCCCACGGAGCCCCTGGTAATTTTCCTAACTTGGCTGCAATATCACCTCCTTTTTTTTTTTGGCGCTCCACTGGAAATAAATTTAAATTTCTTTATACCACATCGTTCACACTTGCCTGTAAGCACTTGTTGATTATTTTTTGTTGTAGTGGTTGTTATGTCTGCACTTGGAGTACGTGCTCTACATTTCACACAATATAAATCCATATTCTTTTATAATATATGTAATGGAGATCACTGACTTTTCTGCTACAAGGAAACGAGAACCAGTTAAGCATCACGCAGCACTACCAAACTCTGTTCGTATGATTATAATTGGTCCATCTGGGAGTGGTAAGACACAGTTGTTACTTAATTTAATAATGAAGTAGATGAAGTGGGACAAGTTGTATTTGGTAGCTGCATCTGTGGACGATCAGCGATGCTACGAAGTGTTAAAAGATTTTAATGAACTTGCAAAATTGTTAAATGAAAACGGTGATGATGTTGTTGAATTTATAACTGACATTAATGAAGCACCATCTGTGGATGATATTGATGGATTCATTAATAATTTAGTCGTGTACGACGATGTGATGTTGGACAAACAATCAAATCCTGCCAGGATATTTTCCAGAGGCAGGCACAAAAACACTGATGTGATTTATGTAACCCAACGATATACTCAAATTTCTAAAGTGATCAGGGATAACTGTAATATTCTTGCTGTGTTTAACGGAGTTGATACACACATGTTAAGAAATATACATCACACTTGGTGCAGCGGTGATATGGACATAATTAAGTTTAGAAATTTATTTAGTCATGCCCAATCAACCCCGCACGGATTTATAACAATAAATTTACATGATCCTCGGACACGGTATCGGGTCGGGTTAGATAAAATTTTTGGATAGAGAGCAGCAGAAGGGCTGACGACAACAAAACGCAGCAACAACAGCGACAACAACGACGTAGGGTTAGCCCTCCATTTCGGCGTTTGGAGGCTACTAAAAAGTTGTGAGATTCCGCCCCTTCTGACGGCAATGACAACAAAACGCAGCCAATTATGTTTACAGTGATGACTTCGTCATCGCGTCAACATGTTTTTTTAAAGGGCTTATTTTGGCATTTGGAGGCTTCTGAAAGTTGTGGGATTCAGCCCTTCTGCTGCTGCTTTTTTAGAAAAGTTATTTTGACATATGTAAGGATTGCTTGTAGGTTATTTTACTTATAATCTTTGTAAGTATTTAGTATTTGGTGACTTCCTAGTCCTAACCTAGCCTCTGGCATTATGTGAGCTTGCTGACTCTAAACAATTGGCTTGTTAAGGATTATTTTGATGCATGTTGCTGATGTTATGGGAGAGGTGTTAATTGTTATTAATGTAACTTGGGACTTTTCTTTGACCTAAGTGTTTGGAAATAAAACCATTCATCTCTAATGATAAACCACCAGGAGGATTTTGTTTCAAAGTGTAATTGATCTAAAGAAGTTTACCACACACAAGAGGTGTTTATGATATATTGTTTGTGTAATAATTACAGGAAACCAATACATACTTGTTTCTTGGCAAACAATTCAGTGGATAAAATAAGTGTTCTCAATCTTTAACGCTTTCTTGTCATATACTTAGATGGCTGTCACCGATTTCAAGGTAACTATATTACAGTTGTTAAGTTGTAAATATTCATAAACAGTCTGGCCTGTATTATTGTTGATATAGTGATGAGAAAAGTCAGCTTTCTTATCTATGCAACAACAACAAAAACCCAAAGAAACTATCTCTAGTGAATCTGTTTTAAAGCAAAATAACCAGTATGATGCTATGAATAGTCAGCATGGGTTAATGAGTATCCCTGAATAGAACATTTGTTATTGGTAGTTTAATATTTCAGTTCAAGGTCATTTTCCTAAACACTCTCTCACTCTCTCTCAGCTACTTATGTTCAGACCCCTTCTACCTAATGATAATCATCTCTGTATACATGTACTTGTCAGTTTCTGCCCTTTTGATTAGATCTGTAATCTGACCCGCATGTATTACTTACATATCTTTGATAACTTTAATTATCAGTATATGGTTTTATGGTGCCAACATAAATAAAAATTAAACAGGTGCTTTTTGTGGCTGTGTGTCAGTACATGTAAGACCTTTAGAACAATATATGTGTTGCCAGGGTCTTACTAATGCATGTTATGAAGTCACTCTGTTACTATAAATAAAAATGATGTCATAGTGTTGCACCTAGAATCCCATTGGCAGGGAACATTGTGTCCTCCTGTCCTCTAACTTTGGGGTACACACAATTTCAAAGGGGTGATGACAATGACTAGATAATACTTATAAAACTAGTAGTCTTTTTTAAAAAAATGAGATAAATCTTATTTCATTGCAAGTTTTGGTACCTTAGCAATGTTGTCTGCACCATCATCTTTTCCTTGGACACTTATTGATGTAAACATTTTGTCAGGTGTCAAGTAACCCACAAAACATATACCACATGTTTGAATATCAGGCTTGCCCAAAAAAAGGAACTGCACTATGGAATTTTTCAAGATATTGCTCGCATTTAACTTAACCGCTCCGGTGGCCTAGTGGTTAGAGCATTTGCCTCGGATGCGGAAGGTCATAGGTTCGATCCCCGGCTGAGTCATACCAAAGACTTACAAAAATGGTACTAACAGGTGCCTCGCTTGGCACTCAGCATTAAGAGGTTAGTCCTAGGACTGGTTAGCCTGGTGTCAGGATAATGTGACTGGGTGGGATATCATGGTACCTGTCTGTGGCATGATGCCCCAGTGCTAGACATCACTATAAACTGCCATACTGCAGACATCGTAGCGATATGACTGAAAAATTGTTAAAGCTATGTTAAAAATCCAAATCACACACACTCTCATTTAACTTGTCTTCACCTATTATTATTCCAGCATTTACTATCAGAATTTCCAATTTTTCTGTTTGTTTTTACATCTACTGGCCATAGACCATGAAAGGTTATAGGATCTTTGTTGTATTGCTGGCCATTAGCACAAGTTTATTACTGATACTCATTCTAAACAATTGCCATGAAACTTTACATACACATGCATGCCATGGTCTAATTGGTACCAAATGAAAATCGTTTGCTTGGACATCCAATATTGCCACCACGACAGACCATCTTGAAACTCTTATCAATTCTCCTCCTGAATGGATGGTAGTATTAACATGGGGTTTTCACTGGAAGACTTCTTATTGTGTCTGGTTGGTGCTAATTGAAAATGGTGCTGATTTGACATCCGGTAAGACCAACGTGGTGGCCATCACAAAAATCATGTTTTGCTGTTCCTCCTGAATGGACAGTTGGTGTTTTCACCAGAACACTTCGTATGATGTTTAGTTGGTTCTGTGTGTAAGTGAAAATGGTACCATTCTGATATCTAAAATAGCTGCTTTACTTAAAATCTTATTGCTACTCCTCCTGAATGGATAACTATATAAATGGGGGGGGGGGGCCTCGAGTGACCGAGTGGTCTAAAGCGCTTTCCACCACGAATCACTGTCATCTCACATCTGTCTGCATGGGTTGAAGTCTCGGATTTGGCTAATGTGGGTATGTGAGAAAGCTTGCCAGTAGCTTCTCGTGGGTCGGTGGTTCTTTCTGGGGTTTTCCCGGGTTCTTCCTCCACCATTAATACTGGCCGCCATGTATAGCCTATCGTGTGCTGAAAAATGGCGTTAAACCCTACAACAACAACAACAACAACAAAAATATAAATGTGGGGTCCTCACTGGAAGATATTTTATGGTGTCTTCTTGGTCATAAATGAAAATGGTACCATGCAATTTGGTACCCAATATGGCCACTACAGCAACCATGATGAAAATCTTGTTATTGCTACTTCTGAACAAAAATATCATATTGACATGTGGTTTTCACCAAATGATTTCTCTTGGTGTCTTGTAGGGCCTAAATTAAAATGGTGCTGCTTGCACATCCATTATGGCTTCTACTGCTGTTCTAAATAGAATTTTGTTATCACTACTACTTCTGAATGGATAGTTATATCAACATGGAGTTTCGGAAAAAGTCTTCTAGTGATATCTAGTTGGTTCTAAAATGAATATGGTGTCATTTTGTCATCCAGGATGGTTACCAGAGCAGCAATCTTGAAAATCTTGTTGTTGCTACTCCTGAACAAAAGATCATATTGACAATGGTTTTCACCAGAACTCTTCTTGTGATGTCTAATTGGTCCTAAATGAAAATGGTACCACTTGCACATCCAGTATGGCTTCTACTGCTACCATCTTGAGAATCTTGTTATCACTATTCCTCCTTACTGGATGGTCATATTGACATGGTGTTTTGACAGAAAGATTTCTTATGATGAAAATGAAAATGGTGCTGATCTGATATCCAGGCTGGCCACAACAATACCCATTTTGAATATCTTCTTTATGCTACACCTTCTAAACAAACATTCATATTGACTTAAGAGTTTTCATAAGATGACATTTTATGATGTTTGGTTGGTCTTGAATGAAAATAGCACCAATCTGATGTCCAATATGACTTTTACAGTAACCCTATTGAGGAGAGGTTTTACCAGAAGGATTCTTATTATGTCATGTTAGTCTTAAAATGAAAGTGATGCTGCTTAAACATCCAACAAAGCTGCTACTGATACCATCTTCAGAATCTTGTTATCATTATTCATGAGGGTCATATCAACAATGGGCTTTTACTTGAGGACTTTGGATGTCTAGTTTGCCCTAAATGAAAATGCTGCTGTTAAGTTATAACTGCTTCTCATGAATGATCATATCAGGATGGGGTTTTCACTGAAAGATTTCTCATGATGTCTAGTTGGTTGCAAAGAAAAATTGTTCAATATGGCCACCACAATATTCATCTGAAAAGTTTATTAAAGTTAACATTAGATTGTTGCTTATATTGATGTACTTTTATCAGAAGATTTCATACGATGCCTAGTTTGTTCCAAATGGAAATGGTACATAGCTGATATCCAATTAGGCTAACTGTTATTGTTAATCCTCCAGAATGAAAGGTCATAACAACATAGAGTTTTTGCCAGAATGCTTTTTATAATGTCTTCTTAGTCCTTAATTAAATTGGTGCTGATGTGACATCAGTGGCCAATATGGTGGCTAGCTTGAAAATGTTTAACACTATTAAATGGAAAATCATTTTGAAATGGGGTTTTCATCAGAAGAGTTCTTATGGTGTCCTCGTTTGTCTGAAATGAAAATTATGGATTGTTCTTACAAACGGATGGCAATAATAACATGGAGTTTTCACCGTATGCTTCTTCTGATACCTAGGCAGTCTTAAAAGAAAATGGTACCTTTTCTACAACCAGTGTGACTGTGATGACAGCTGTCATAGAAATCATGATCATGCTGTCACTACTTCACCTGAATGGATGGGCATATTGACACAGGGTTTTCACCAATAGGCTTCTAATGATGTCAGCTTGGCTCTTAATGAAAATTGTGCCAATCTAACATCCAGTATGTCCACCACAGCAGATCATTTGGAAGTCTTGTCATCATTGAAGATTATCAGAGATGGTTTTAAGACAGAACAGTTGAGAGGAATTAATGGACTTGTCTCGAATGCCTGGAAATTATTTTCACCCAGTAGAGCATCAGTACCTTCAAGGGATTCTTGTTCACAGATGTTACACTTATTTATGACATTTAATTTCTGTACCAAATTTTGTATGTTAAATGTAATGACCATTAAAATCTTTTATTTAGAGTTATGATCATCTAGACAGATTCATCTATCACAGTGTTTTACCATTTTACAGGTTGAATGAGTAATTTTATTGAAAACTGGTATGGTCTCTGTTCCCATCATCAGGGAAGTCAGTGCCTTATATTCTCATGCAAGGCTTGTGTCTGTGACTGAACAAGAGAGAAGGATTGGGCAAGCTGCTGTTCAGGCCACTCTTGGCTTTATGATAGCCAATTCATTGTACATTTAGACTCTAAAGGATATCATACAGCAGACTATATAATGTAAATCATCCTGTCATTTGTCTGATATTGTCTTTCTGACAAATTTCAAGTGGTATGCCAAGCTTTTTAAATGTTTATTCGTAGCTATTTATGTGGGGAATTTTGACTTAAGACTACAGCTGTACATAGACATTCATATATTTTAGAGCATCACAGTGCAAGACTGGATCTTGAGATTTTTCCACAATTTGTGTGAACATCTCATGTATTTTGGTGTGCCCAATGTGTTATAACTGACAGTACATGCCTTTGGTGTCAGTTGTCTCTCAAGGTCTGGCTTCAAAGTATTGGCCAGTTTACACCCTCAGTTTTCATTGAAGAATGGTGGTGCATGTGTTTGTTTAGTGAGCAAATTGAGATTTTAAATTATAGACAGTGTATTAAATGAAGTAAGAATGGAATACAATCAGGAAAAGACCATACTGCACTGGATATATGCCACAACCTTAAAAACTAATGCTAGCAAGAGTGTGCAAAACTTGGATTTAGGGAAGTACATGTACATAACTTTGTCTATAGTATTTGGAATTTGGCTGCAGGGGAAAGTTGTAAATAAGATATGGCTTATTATCTTAAGTAATGGATTAAGAAGTATGTTCATCTGTTGAACAGAGATGCTTTTTGAGATTGAAAAGTGTTGAAACATGACAGTACAGTTACAGTTGGTATTTAAAAGAAATATGTGTACCTGAACAGTATCGACTCATCAGCAGTATTCAGACATTTGAATGATTCATATTTTGATAAGGATTGTTGTATTGGATCATTCAGAGACTTGTTGCTTTCACTAGAGAATATTACAGTGACAACAAATGTGTACAAAATGTTGGTGTACATGTATATTGTTAGCTTGTATGTTGATGGCCAGGAAAGACTGAGGTTCTCTGGTAAGGTGGGTGTCACTTGTGCAACATTTGGAAAAAAGGTCCACAGAATATATGAATACTGAAATTTTCCTATTGCTTTTATTACTGTAATTATTTTTTTCTAGTTTATAAATAATTACTGGCAAAAATGTAAATCCTAAATTTCATAAACAATAAAGTTCTTTGTAACAAAGATTACCAAATATGATTTGCATGTATTGATGATGAATGAATATTTGATTTTTGAAAAACTATATTTCTATCTTCATATAATAATAGGGCAATCTGGTGTTGTGCTGCTGATAACTTTCTTTATGATGTGGCTCACTTTCACCAGTTGATACCTTAAAATAGGGGTATTTTTAATCAGTTCATCTCTTGTTGCATGTAAAAGATGTATGTGAACTTGCATATTCCCAGCATCATTACATAAAGAGACTTCATATATCTAGGATTTGTAGATGAGTGCATTGGTACAGCAAACAATGGTTTACCATGAACAATCCCTTAACTAATTGAGTCCTAATCACCATACTGACAGAATTGTTTCCAGGTCTTGTACATGTAAAGCTGGTATAGTATTTGAACTTTATTACATCAGTGTATCACCTAGGGGTGCAAGATTGGGAGACAAAATTCCCCTTGCTGTCGGAACTGGTGTTCAGAGTGAAAAAACAAACAGACTTTGATATCAAAACTGGTGGACAACTAACAAATGTGGGGGTCTCAGAAGCACAAATGAGAGTAAAGGGAAACATTGTAATGTAACATGTATCTGTGTACCAGTGAATGAATGTCTATTGCTCAGATATTATGACAGTCAAGTATTAATTGTTCACATCATTTTGATGTTGCCTATAACTATAAAAGGATAGACCACTAAGACTAGCAAGTGATTCATGACAGGTTAATGTTAATAGTAGTCCATGAACAAACCTGTTAATTGCCCATAAAGGTTGTTTCCACTGTAAATACATGACAGATCGATGGAAATTGTTTTCTTTGGGACAGTATGGTACATATTTTAACACTGTTGACACTTTCTTCTCTGAATTATTTCTCTGCAAAAATTGCACGCATAACTGTACATAGTGATCTAACTGCAGTTTGGTTGAAAATGGAACATTATGGAACATCTTCTATTAGGAATATTTTTTTTAAAGATTGTTTTGTTTTCATTGTAAATGTCAATGTTGCTTTTCCATTTACCTCAATATCTCTGACACTGTTATACGTGGGTACGTGAGAAAGCCTGCCAGTAGCTTCTCGTGGGTCGGTGGTTCTTCCCGGGTTTTTCCAAGGTTCTTCCTCCACCAATTATACTGGCCGCCATATATAGCCTATCTTGTGCTGAAAAATGGCGTTAAACCATACAACAACTGACACTGTTATATGCACAATCATGAAACTTGATGGGTGTGTTCATCTTTGAGTCTACTACTGACTGTGGGCAAAAGTCCTAGTGACCTATTTTTCACACTCCAGCAATTATGTTAAGTTTTTTGATTCAGCTCAATTCCTTAGACATTCTTATGTATAAGTAATGAAATTTTGTTTGGTTTATTGATATTAGTTATATTCATCACCTCGGCAATCTAATGCAAGGGAGGTTGGGGGTATATTTATTTGAGCAAATTACTCCCTTCCTTTTGTTATTGTTTAATATATGATGTTACATACCCAGTGTAGAACATGGGATATATAATTACCCCAGTTTGAGTAATGTTACTGCATGTAACTTAATTTCACACATTTTAACAATGGTAGTGTGTAACTTTTTTTTCTTTCTAGCACTGACTTGGCCTTGTACTCTGGATGAATCACCTGTCCTTTAGTATCTTACAACTAAATGTTTACATGTGGTATTTATTATACAGAGGTGCCCCTGGCAGATTTATATTGTCAGTAACTTCTTATCCCAGGAGGTGGCATTATGGACATAGATGTACTGTCTGTAATGTAATGATAATTTCCATGTCCCTTGTCATAACTGACAACAAAATGTTCCTTCACCTTCACAAGGGTTATGGCAAGTCATTCATTTCAGTTATCATAGATTATGTAGCACAAGCTGTATCATTAATTAATAGATATGGTAATATCCAGTATAGTAGTAAATCATTGATACCAGTGTTTAAAACAAAATATAGTTCAGTACTAATAATGTGCACTGTGGTATTCATGATAAATACCAGTTTTCGTAGTACATGCTAGGGTAGTAAGTGATAAGACCAGTTTGTCAGTATTGTGCATTTATGCCTTGATTATTAATATAAACGAGTACCATAGCAAGGGCAGATGGAGTTGGTAGTTTTAAAAAATGTGTTTCTTATCGTGTGACACACTGTGACCTTGCAGGTAAGGTATTATATAATATATGGCATGGTGCTAATAAATACCACAACATAAAATAGTTTATTCCTTGGTATAAATAGGAGTGACCTTTGTATATCAATTATCTAACCAGGATTTTAATAGGAATATTTTTTATATTATAATAACACATGTATTGTTGTATATGTTATTAAATGCAGCATATTATTTCATACTGAGGTTTAAATGAATACTGCAGCATATCATGATGCTAACAGAGATGGCCATATCATGATTAAGGTACCTTAAATTTATATGTGGTCTATAGTAATTCTTGTGTTCATTTGCCCATCTGTACTTCCATCCAGCACTTCTTAACACAACTAGTCCCAGTTTTTAGCTTTGCTGGTCATTGACCAGAACAGGTTATGGCAAGGTTTTATGTGTATTTAATTTGTATTATTTGTTGGTTTTTCTCCATGATTATACATTATGTATATCTGTATTATGTAAGTAACCTTTGTCCAGAATCAAGTTATTAATGGAGGTAAACATGTTTGCTTGTATCTGAGCATAGGAAATTAGTTTTTTACTTGGAAATTCCTGATCTTGGCTCTGTTTATTGTGTCATAGCTTTGGGACCTAATTCTCAGTGCTGTCAGTTCATTATATAAATTTTCACTTTGTATTTTGGGGAAAATAAACTGTAAAGTACTTGAAGGATTGCCCTGAAAATGCTCAGACATCCAATATGGCCACGATATTAGCTGTCTTGAAAATTTTGTTATCATTACTTCTCCTAAATGGAGGGTCATATTGACATGGAGTTTTTACTGCAAGACTTCTTATTATGTCTAGTTGATCCTAAATCAGAATGATACTGATCTGACATCTAATATGGTTGCCATAGCAGTCATCCTGAAAATATTATTGCAACTCCTACTGATTGATGCGTAATATGGCCACCACAGCAACCATCTTGAAAATCTTGCTCTCTCTACTCCTTTTGATTGGATTGTTATATCTGGATGGGGTGTCAGTCTGGTGACCAGGAGGTCAGATGGCTACTACTGTGACTGCTCTGGTGGCCTAGTGGTTAGAGCATCTGCCTCATGTGGGAAGTCATGGGTTCAATCCCCGGCCGAGTCATACCAAAGACTTACAGAAATGGTACTAACAGCTGCCTTGCTTGGCGCTCAGCATTAAGAGGTTAGTGTTAGGACTGGTTGGCCTGGTGTCAGGATAATGTGACTGGGTGGAACATCATGCTACATGTCTGCAGCATGCTGCCTCAGTGCTAGACATCACTATAAATTGCCACACTGCAGACATCGTAGCGATATGACTGAGAAATTGTCACACACACAGAGTAACCATCATATTAACCTACTTTTCTAAGATGGCTGGTCACGCTGACATTGTTTTCACCAGAGGATTTATTGTGATGTCCTGTTGTTCCTAAATGGAAATGGTGTGAATCTGATATCCATTATGGCCACCATGGCAGCCAACTTAAAAAATGTTGTTATTGCCACTCCTCCACAACAGAAAGTCATATCAACATGGGAGTTTTGCCAGGAGATGTTTTTCAGTGTCTTGTTGGTCCAAAATTAAAATGGTGCCTTTCTGATGACCAGTATGGCTTCATGGTAGCAATGTTGAAAATCTTAGAGTTAGAGTTAATCTTAGAGTTAAATGGAAAGTCATTTTAACATTTGTCTTTTTATCAGAAGAGTTCTTATGGTATCTTTTTGGTCCTAAATAAAAGTGTACAAGTTGACCCTCAATCTGGCCACGATGGTGGCCATCTTGAAAATATTATCTTTGCTCCTCCCAAATGGATGGCAATATCAACATGGGGTTTCAGCAGTGGATGTACAATATCTAGTTGGGCCTAGATGAAAATGGCTGCCATGATGATTGGCTTGAAATTCTTGCTGCTACTGCTCCTTTTGAATTGATGGTCATATTGACATCAGGTTTCACCAAAAGGTTTCTAAGGATGTCTGTGTCGATATAAATGAAAATTGTGCCAGTCTGATGTCCAGTATGGTCACCATGACAGCATTCTTGAATTCTCCAAAACAGAAAGCCCTGTCAACATGGGGTTTTCACCAGAAGACTTCTTATAATGTTTTGTTAGACCTAAATGGTAAATTGTTGGTCTTATATGAAGCCACTACAGCCACCGCAGCAGCTACTTTGAAAATCTTGTTATTGTAGAAGAATATTGGAGACAGTTTCAGCATTTGGAATTTAATAGAAATATATTTCCCTATCATGAATGCCATGATACATGTATTGTGTTGGGCTATTAGAACACCAGTCCCTACAGAAGACTCTTGTTTATGAATTGCCATGAGACCTGGTATATATTATGGGTTGTCAGTTTTCCCTTATGCTCTCCCATATTGGTGAGTGTATATATAAATTGTTGTCTTCATTTGTCTATCCTTACATCCAGTTTTGGATGGGTTGCCACTAAAGTTTTGTAAATGCAACTACTCATGCATTTATAAGCCAGTTGCAGTGAAACCTAGTACACAAGTATTATGATTTTTATTAGAAGATATGATTGTTGATCAACCATTGTACTCAGAGTTTTCTCTTAAGAACTGTACCCTTTTTTGACTGTAGATTGGTCTCCATCATGGGGGGCAGGGGTTGGATTTATGGAGGCTGGGGTGTACATGAATTTACATGAGCAAATTGCTCATCATTCCTCTAGTTTCCATTAGAGAACATTTCCAAGTGAGTAAACCTTAGTATTGAAAACTTTTTTAATAGCTATACAGTGTATTTCCTATTTGGGAACAAGAGGATAGTTAGCTCAGAAACATTTTAAAGTTGGTTTATTGCCTTATGCTCTGTCACATTGAATAACTTGACATCATACTCACTATATCTCAATTTTATTAATGAAAAAGGCAATGCATATATTACCATATTACCATATTCTCTTCATGTACTAAAAGTAAAGTGAATGTTACCGCCAACCAACTCAGAAAAAAGGCTATATATATATATATTGTTATGTACATGTTATGGTGACAGCTATGGACTTGGGCCTTTTAGAACACACACTAAGGGATGGAAGCTAGTGATTTACAAATTTTTATAAAAGTCGGCTTGCCCAGAGCAAACAGATTGGAAATAGGAATTTGCCCTCAAGTAGTTCGAGCTTGTCACAAACTTGGTATCCCAGAACAAGTAAACATAAAATAAAATACATGTATGATACATGTATGTTTTAAGGAAATTGCATTATATTTATATTTATTTTAAGTTTCATTTTCTTTATATCTTTGTTGGCACCTTAAAACCACCTGATGTTGATGGTTAAAGTTATCACAAAATGTACATGTAAATAATACATGTAGATAGATTGGTTGATGAGAAACGGTTATAGTGCAGATGGAGTGAGAAGAGCAAAAACCAGACATGATAAATGGATAGGTAGAAAAGGGTTGGAAAATTCTGGTAGCTACATTGACATAGATAGATATTTAGGTAAAACACCTTGAATGACCAGTAACAATATCCTAGCTGGGTATTCTCATTATTTCACAAAAATTGGCACTTTCTTGCAAGTTTCATAGCTTTATATTGGTTTTTTCTTTTTAAACATGTTCATTACAGCTAGAAACTTCATTGAATTTCCTTTCTTTGCCCAGATAAGATAGCAGACTTGTTCCATCAGCTGCATCATCAATAAGGAAAGCTTGCCTCTAATGATTTATTTATTCTTAAAACTGAAGGATTTGTAAACACTTATTTGATTTATTTACCTGATGATTATCATCTAGTCACCTTGAAATCAGCAACATGCATCAAAATATTTGACAAGCTGACTTTTCAGATTGAGAACACTTATTTTTTATCGATTTAATTATTTGTCAAACAGTAAGTATGTATTGGTCTCTAAACAACAAATTTTAACACAGTACATCAATCACTCCTCCTGCAGTAAATCATTAGAGACTAGTGCCTTTTATTTTCAGACACATCTGTGAAAAAAATGGGAGTTATATTAGTAACAACTAACACCTACTCACCGTAAAAATGGTGACATGCATCAAAACAATCTTTGACCAGCCATTTGTTTGGCCAGGGGGAAAGGAGTGGGGCAGGTGGTCTAAAATGCCCACCTTTACAGATCATGGACATTTCACCTCGCTCTGCATGGGTGCAAGTCTTGGGCTCGGTCAGCATTCTTATCAGGGCTTTCCCTGGTTCTTTATCCTCCATATATGGGCTGCCATGCAAAGCCTATCATGTGCTTAAAAATGGGTTTAACTCCACGACAAAACCAACCAATTGTTTAGAGTTCACAGTCTGCCAGAGGCTATGTTAGAACCTAAAAGTTGCTGAATACCAGATACTTACAAATATTTCAATTAAAATGCAAGATGGAAACGAAATGCGATAGATGAAAGAAACTGAGAAGTTATGTAATAAAAGAATGCTGTACATGTATATAAACATGAACTAAAGATGCTGAAATATGTACTCTGGTGAGATAGCAGGATATAAAACTTAAAGCATTATGAACAGAACACGACCTCTTTCTCCCTGTCTGTCTTTCTCTCCAGCTTTTAGGACTTGCCCATGAGGAAGTACCTTGGAAACTTGAGCTTGCCTGAGCTGAAACTGAGCTTGTCTTAGGAGTCATGCAAGTAATTTGTAAACACAGAAGTTTTGTTGATATAAGCTGTACCAATCATCAGTTTGTCATCGTACTACATGCAGTTATACCTGCTTACCCTGTCAAAGGCATCCTTGCTATTCTGTGGAAATATTTCTGTCTAAGGAATGTTAATTATTTGTATGAACATGGTGATAATGTTTGATGCAGAATAGTCTTCCTTCATTGTAAACACTTGTGACATCATAGTGACGTTCACTGTACATGTTGAAAATGTTCCAGCTGTAAATCAACAAAGTTCACACCTATTAATTTATAACTGGCTTTTTTGCTCTATTGTCCAAAAATCAAGTACATTTAAAAACATAACAAATCTTGATTTTGTTTCAGCTCTATATAACAGGCAGGTCATTCACACACACACAGCACAGTTTCACTGGTATTAAATAAATACATACATTTGCATGCAGTTAGGTCTTAACAAAAAGTCTCAGTTCATAGAACTCAATACAGTTTTGACATTGGAGATATTAGTGTCTAGGCACTCAAAGTCTCATATTGACTATGTAATTGTAGTTTAAAATTTTACCCAGTGGCATTGTATCTGTTCAACTCTTGTGCCTAATTCAGATTTATCAGTGTTTGGTTAGAAGATAGCATCTCTTCAACTATGCATATTTAAAACTGTTGATAGGGGAATAGTGTTGATGCTGGACTTGCGTATCATTCAATTGTAGACCATCTTTGATAAGGAAGAGTCAGAAAGATGCATTTTTTAGGTTTGCTGAAATAGTTTAATCAACTAGTATAAACTTTTATTGCAAATTTCAGGTTGATTATTTAAGATTTTTTTTTTCTAACTCCACTTCATGATGTAAAAGATGCATTTGTGACAACAGGACTTGAAATTAGTTTTAGTCTACTTGTCCAAGGCTAGTAAATTTCCAGTTGGTTAGTTTTCATAATTTCAATAATTCAGTGCCTGGTAAATCTTGATATGTGTCTGACATTGTTTTGGAAAAGATTACAGAAGATTCATCAGGACTAGTAAGTTTTTTAGTCTACAAGTATGTCAGGCTATAAAGACATTTGTGTTAAAATTCTAGGCCTGGATATCATTAAATAATAAAAACACCTTTTTTTTCACAGACAAAATTCCATAAACTGATTGAGGGGTTACCTACTATGTTGTCACCCAGTGTAGACATTTGCATCCTCCCAGTTCACATCTTTCTTCTATTTTATGTTCTAGATTTTTATAGAATGATAATAGTCAAACCTTTATTAATAACCACATCTGTATAAATGTTCCCTGTTAGCAGAGGTAACATTTGTCAGATTTTGCTACTTTTTGCTACATTCATGTAAATATTCTGTATATGTCCTCCAAGTCTTTGTGCCACCTGGGTGTGCTTTTTCGTCAAGGTAAAATACAAAAATCAGCCTATTTTTGATTTAGCCCTACTCAGGTCATTCACCAATAGGATGGGATGGTCATTTGTCTGTTATGTGTTGCCTGTCCATCTGTCCATTAGTGGAAGTTTGTTATTGCCACTCATAAACAACTGGGACAATTCCCTTGAAACTTGATACACAAATTCTGCCAATGTTTTAGTTGATCCTAAATGAAATGCTGCTTAGACATCCAGTATAGTTGCACTGAACATCTTATGGCTACTCATGAATGGATGGTCACATGGACATTTAGTATTGACTAGTAAATGACTTCTTATGATGTCTAGTTGGTCCTAAATGAAAATGGTGCCAATCTGACATTCATTATGAACTCCATGGCTATCCATCTTAACAATTTTGTTATCAGAACTCATTTTAACAAGTCAGATTTATAAAAGGTTTTGACCAGAAGAATTTTGGTGATGTTTACTTGGTCTTAAATGAATGATGGCCAATATGACTGCAATGGCAACTGTCTTAAAAATTCGTTGTCGCTACTCACCTGAATGGATGATCATTTTGACATGTGGTATGGGGTATTCACCAAAACAATGATATCTACTTTGTCCTAAATGGAAATGGTACCAAGCTGACATCCACTATGTGTGCCACTACAGCTGATTTGAAAATCTTGTCATTGCTAAAGAATATCAGAGATGATTCAACACTTGACAATTAAAAGGAAGAAATGGTCTTATCTTCTATTCCAGAATGTAGAGCATCAGTCCCTACGAAGGACTCATGTCTTTTGTGCATGTCTGTTCACATCTTTGTTGGTTTCAACCCACGCTGCCAAAGGCAATAGAGGCATTAATTTGGCAGTTGATTTTCATTTTAAAGCAACACTTTTGGCAATATTTTTAGTAGTCTGCTGATCTGTGATGCAAATTTAAGTCACTGATGGCTGCTAGTGATAACTTATTTCTGAGGTTGGAGGTTGAATTAATAAAAACAACAGTAATTTTGGGGGTGAACACAGTTTGGCATTTAGCCAATAACTGTAAGCTTTTAAAAGAAAAAATAGTTCAGGAAAATTTAGTTTCTAGACCAGAAGAGCTTACAGGATGTTCTGGTGTCCATCGTCAGTGCATTGTTTGCCACATGTCCAGCCATTAGCACCAGGTGTTTGCTGCTATTTCTCCTAAACTACCTGCGTTGAAACTTTACACACACACGCACACACACACACACACACTATGGCCACTGTGATAGCCAGCTTGAAAATATTTTATTGCTACACCTCCTTAATGGATCTGACATCCAATATGACAACCACAGCAGCCATCTTGAAAATCTTGTTATTACTATACCTGAATGGAATGTCACATCTTGAAAATACTGTTATCTATACTCCTTCCAAATGGATGGCTATATCAACATGAGGTTTCCACCAGTAGACTTATTATGATACCTAGTTTAGCCTAAATGCAAGTGGTGCCACTTTTACATTTGATATGGCTGCCACCCAAAGATGTCTTAAAAATCTTGTCAGTACTCCTCTTGAATAGATGTCATTATGACATGGGTGTTACTTGAGCACTTGATTTATGACATGGGTTTGTCACCAAAACACTTCTAATGTCTAATTTATCCTATGTGTGCCACAGCAGCCAATTTAAAAATATTGCATTGGCTGAAGAATACCATAAATGGTTTCAACACTTGACAGTTAAAAGGAAGAAATGGTCTTGAATTCCTGGAAATTCTTTTTGCCCAGTACTGTCAGTCATTTCCAGACTCATTATGATAAACATTGGGAGATAATGATTGTTCAGTACAATTAAATAAAAGTTAGATATGGAATGGAAAATTCCAAACTGCTGTTCTTTTCTGGTGAACCAGATTTTTGCACATATGAATATTTCTATGCATAAATGTTACTTGAGCACTTGATAAAATGGTTGTAAAAATCATACAAGTGTTACAGGAAAAGATGATAGTGCAGTGCAGATGACAAAGTTTAGGTGCAAATAAGTATCTCAGTGTTACTAATTAGTCATTTGCAAAGTTGTTAGCATGTCAGACTTGTGACCAGAAGGGTGCAAGTTCAAACCCTATTATAGGATCAGCCAGAGTCAGCTGTCATGGTGTGTTGGCACCTTAATTTATTGGTTTCAGTACAATATAATAGTGAAATATACTTAGTTCAGAATTCATGGCACTATTATTCAGGACATAGGTTAGAATTCAATGTTTAATTTTCAACTGAAAGTACTTGTAGTTCTCATAAAATTTGAAAAGTTTGTTTTCCTACTTTTTTGATCAGGTAAATGGAGAAATTAATGTATATGTTTTTGAAACATTGAAAAGCAAATTGGTTCAGACAAGTTAACAATTTTATGAAATTGCAGTTGTGGATAGATTAAATACAGATATATTCTTTAGAATGCACATGTACTATGGTCCACCATGTATGAAGCCAGTGACTTAAACAGTAAAAATGTGACATTCTAAAAAGATGTCTTCTCATGAATAGTTGAAATGTATTATTTTGGTTTTGAGGTAGGTGGCCTTGTAAAAGAGGTTGGCCCCAATCATGAAGGACCTTTCAAGAGGGAGCCACTGTACTGCTGTAATATTTTTTTATGTCCATTTTAAGAGCAATTAGAAGAAAAATTATTGCTGGCCTCATTTTCTTTAAAGAGATAATGACAAGGTAAACATGGTAAAGGTATGATAGTGGAAGGCTTGGGAAACATCTACTGTAACATTGTATTTGGTAAATGTGGGCAATGCTTGATAACAAGTGTTATTATTAATGCAGCTAAAGCATATTTATGTACTTAGTCATAATTATGACTGTATAACAATGTTTTCCATTAACAGATAGACACTCAGATCTCTATCTACTGGTGGATACTTAAACATGCCACAAAAAAAACCTTAATTTGCAATTTAGTTGACAATAATTCTTAACTGAATCAGCATTACACTGTATCCCTTATAATCCATGTTTCAGTTTTTCAGTTTGCAACTAATCCCCATTCACACCCTTGTTTCAGGCCCTGTAACTCGTTTTGCACTTGGAAATGCCTGTATACATTCCGCTCACGAAGGCTGCATAACCACATGTATGAATTTTCCTCTTGATATGGATATTTAGTCATTTGTTGCAAATATGTGGACTGATAATGCAGAGGTATTGCTGTTTGTCATGATCAAAATGTTCATTATTAAATTAACCATTGTTCTAGAATTCCATCATCCATTGCTGAATTTTCTTTTGAATAATGGCATTGGTACATGTATTTCAAAATATGTATTGTAATCTTGATGGAAGACTGTTAGCAAAATATGATGAAAATTATAGATATATAAATTTTCTTTGCTACTGATAATAATCTCATCTGTGATTTCCATGAAGTAAGGATCAAGTTTGTGTGGCAGCTCTCCTGGGAACGTTATTGTGGGTTTAATGCCATTTTTCAGCACACAATAGGCTATATACATTTTAGCCTGTATAACTGCTGGAGGAAGAACCTGGGAAATCCCTGGTAAGAACCATTGACCTATGGGAAGTTACAAGTTTTCTCACATACAAGCATTGGCCAAGCCCAAGACCTGAACACACCCAGACAGAGGTGAGATGGCAGTGATTGGTAAAGGCGATCACTTTAGACCAAGTTTGTATATCTATAAGCATCAGCAAAGAAGTGCTACAAGTACAAACAAACATGTAATAAAGACCACCTCTTTTAAAAGAACACAGATTTTTGTGTTGGTAGGTTCATATTGATCTTTGATTAAATGGCACCTTCTTTACCTTTATAAGTGAGAAGACACTTAATGCAGGCTGTCACATTAGTAGCTTTGACTTTGAAGTCTTCACAGATATAAATACATGAATGGAATTTGGTGGAACGGGGTTTTCTTACTTAGCAAATAGTGTTGAGACCTATTATTTATCCAGTAACACTGGACAACAAATTTTTACAAAAGTCATGTTACTGAAATAAAATTAGTCAATTCTTATCAATTTTTATGTGCTGAACACGAATATGACAGTCAAATTGCAAAATTGGCTCTAGTTTTTTTGTAATCTGCAAGAAATTAATGTTTACATAACGAAATGCATTCCAATAGTAAAAGGTCAACTGTAATAGCCTACCTATAAAAAATCAAGTCATTGACTACATCTTAGATTTCTTCGCCTGTCTCTTGTACAGCTGTTCGGGAGCATCTCTGAGGAGTGTCCAACAGTAGTCAGCCAGCATTGTAGTGGACCATTTTCCCTGGTATCTTTGTTCCATTGTTGCGATATCTTGATGAAAACGTTCGCCGTGTTCATCACTAACAATACCACAGTTGCTAGGAAAGAAATCCAAATGGGAATGAAGGAAGTGAATCTTTAGAGACATATTGCAGCCAAGTTTCTTATACTTCATCAACATGTCTTCTACTAGTTCCTTATAGTTTTCTGCCCTAACATTTCTGAGGAAGTTTGTAGAAACTAGGCGAAAAGCATTCCATGCTTGTTTCGCGTCACCTTCCAGCAAGTTGTTGAACCGGTCATCTTTGAAAAGCTCTCGAATCTGAGGACCCACAAAAACTCCCTCTTTAATCTTTGCTTCGCTGAGTCGAGGGAATTTTTCATGCAGGTATCAGAATGCTGGCAAAGTCCGGTCAATGGCTTTCACGAAGTTCTTCATCAAACCTAGTTTGATGTGAAGGGGTGGTAGCAAGATTTTCTGAGCCTCAACCAGAGCTGGGTGTTGGATATTCTTCTCTCCAATGGCTACATTCTGCCTGTGAGTCCATTCCTTCCTCATGTAGTGCATTTCCCTTGCTCGGCTATCCCACTCGCATAAGAAACACATGTATTTTGTATATCCTTGCTGCAGTCCCATTAAAAGGGCAACTACCTTCAAATCACCACAGAGGTGCCAGCTGTACTTGTTATACTCAATGGAATTCAGTAGCTGCCTTAAGTTATCGTATGTCTCTTTCATGTGGACAGCATACGCTACTGGAATAGATGGAAGAATGTTTCCATTGTGCAAAAGCACAGCCTTGAGACTCAGTTTCGAAGAGTCCACAAATAGTCTCCATTCTTGTGGGTCATGAGTGATTTTTAAAGCATTCATGAGGCCCTCAATATCGGAACAGAATATCAGATTACTTTCCTTTCTGAAGAAAGGCTCCAATTGCTGGTGGCGCTTTCGATATGCAGTAATTGTGACATCTTCTTCTAGAAGATTCCATTGTTGGAGTCTTGATCCTAGCAATTCTGCCTTGTTCTTTGATAAGTCCAAATCACGAATCAGGTCATTTAGTTCTTCCTGTGTTATTCTGTGTGGGGTTGATGATGCATCACAGTGAAAATCTGGATCACTGCATGCTGATGGACCAGGAGAAGAACAGGTCGACTCACCTTTGTCTTCGTCAGATGAATCAAGAGAATATTCTGCTGGAGGTTCTGGAATAGGAAGTCCCTCACCATGTGGAACTGGTCTCAATGCAGACGGAATGTTTGGGTAGACTATTCTCGACTTCTTTCGCTTCGTTATTCCG
Organism: Sinohyriopsis cumingii; assembly: GCA_028554795.2. NCBI lineage: Eukaryota > Metazoa > Mollusca > Bivalvia > Unionida > Unionidae > Sinohyriopsis > Sinohyriopsis cumingii. Next base: position 83,209,603 of record CM068825.1, read on the forward strand.
CCGGAAAGAGGAGGAACCAAGCAGAAGTTACAGTCATTTAGGTGGTTGCTTGGCTCTCTCCACACCATTGGGACTGCAAACGGCATTGATGACCTTTTGCAATTCAACCACTGTGAAAGCTGTGTTGTACATGTAGCACAGCATATATGCGGAGCCCAAGGCTTGTCTTGGTCACCAACCTTGCATCCGAAGTAAAGATGATATGCCTTCTTCACTTGAGAATTGATACTTTTCTTCTGGTTGGCAAATGTCACTTCCCCACAAATATAGCAAAAATTGTCCGCGGTATTAACACACTTTCGAGGCATTACTGTTCTTTATTGTACGTAAATGGATAAAATAATAAGTTTTATGTAACAGTAGCTTGAACTGTCTCGCACAACGTCTAAAATATTTTAAATGCTGAACCTATCTGATTGGGCTTTATATAGTACACTGCTTACGTCAGCTTCAGCAGCCGCCTGGCATTAGTATAATAGGCCTACACATGTATAGTACACTGCTGACGTCAACTTACTTCAGCAGCCGCATGGCATTAGTATTGCATTGCATCAGAAAATGATGCAATCAACTGTGGATGATGTGAGCATGATAGTATTATGCAATGTTACATCATTATTCCGGATGTTGCTGCAGTCCTACTGGAGAAATTTACACAGTGAAACATAGAAAATGAGGTATATGAATATCTTCAAAACGAGAGCCAATACAAATTTTTCACGGTTATATTCGTGTTCGGCACACCAAAATACTACAGATTAGGGCCTTTTCAAGTCAGTAATGATTTCACTGTTGACCAGTGTAATTTAAACAAGTGATACATGGTCTTATACATGTCAGATTGTGTTAGTGACAAATTATCTTAATTACATTTAAAGAAATGCTTCTATATTTTCTTGTTCTTGATTAATGTAATGGAGGGGTAACTCAAATACATAAGCTGTGCCATTGTAATTGTACCTTGCTGAGGAACTTGAGTGCCTCAGTTACTGTGCTGTACTTGCAGACAAAGTGGTCCGAATCCTACCCAAGTCAGGCTGTTTCCACCACTGTATAATATCCTGTGCTTGGCACTTTACTCCATTTGTATTGGCATGATCCAACCTTTTACTTTGATGTGTCATTAAGTGCCAAACAACCAACCACATGTACCATTCATTGGTGGTCTCACCTTAAATGATAATCAGCACTTATTTGTCAAGATAGTTAGATTTTATGAAACTGATAAGTTTTTTATTGTTCTTGTTGTGTTTTAACTAAATTACTCTAATTTAATTAATGATATAGCATGACTTGGTGATTCATTACTTTTAGTAATTTGTAGTTTATGATATGTAACAGTCCATCTTCACTAGCCATGGGTCATCAATCCATTACCTTCCACATCAGTCCTTGGCTTAATGTATCTAGCTGAAACAGTTTTTAGCAAATGACTTCAGTGGAGAAAAAAGTACTTTGCTCATAGCAAGCTAAATCAATTGGCCAATAAGAGCTCATGACACTTGATGGGTGTTCAGTATGATGAATTCCATAAGGTATAAATGCCTGGGTCAGAAAAACTTGCATATGTATAAGTTGAATTAAAGTAAGTGACATACAATATGTGTCATCAGCAGAGGCTGCTGTGATAATTCTCATCAGTCTTCCTCAGTGAACAAAATGAGCAATCTGATTTTATCAGTTTCTTTAAGCAGCATCCAATCAAATAGCAGAGCATTCCAATCAAATAGCAGAGTGCTAGATTCCATTTTGACTAGCTGTGGTATATTGGTCATAGATTGATGTAGAGTGAATTGTATTAACCAGTCTTGGCTAGCAAACAGTCTTTTTAGTGAGAAATTTTAATTATGAAGGGTATGATATCAGTGTGTAACCAAAATGATTCAGAGAGATGTTCTTGTTTTTTTTTAAAGGGACAGTTCAGATTTTAACTGGCCAGTATTTAACATTCATGTTTCTTTAAATAGGAAAAATATGTTTCTTGTTTTTGAGGAATTTTAAACTATGCAGGTTCAATATTGAATGTAAATAACTCAACATTAAAATGTCTTTCTTCATTTGAGTAAATTCTCTGTGTGATATTATCTGCACTTTTTCTATATGAATGTCATTGTCACTGTTCACTAACAGTTCAGAATAAAATTGGATGCTTATGATGGATTGCCTGTACAAAAAAAAGTAAGCCAGTTGTAAAAAAGAAAAAACCAAAATTATATTTATTCATGATGCTTTTCTCTTGTGTCATTCAGTATGCTGGGGTCATTACTTGCAGCAGATGTGTTTTTGGACTTAAAGAGCCTAAATAGCAGCTTGAATAAGTTTTACAGAGCAGACATTTAATTTTATGTTAATGAAAATCACTTCATATATATCTGTTAATAAGGACAATCATTTTAAAATCACTACTATTTCAGTGCACTGCCCTTATCCTTAGCAAGATAGATTTTGACTTTGTCAGTGTTAATGGCCATAAGAAGTTGTAATACATGTGCTGTATTACTAACCAGTATTTCCTTCCAAAAGTTCATTTTCTTCACTTCCAGTGGGGCACTTTAGAGACAGCTTCATTTGGATAGTACTCTGTCACATCGATTTATTAATTTTGTGTAATTTTTCATGGAAAGAGTCATCAACATGTTAGCAAATCACCTATATCCATTATGACTACCACAATGTCTGTCTTAAAAAAAATATTTTTTTTCACTATTCCCCATGAACGGATGATCATTATAAAATGGGGTTTTCACCCAAACACTTCAAGTGATGACTACTTTCTCTTAAATGAATAACTGACATCCAATATGTGTACCAGAGCAGCTAATTTTAAAATTTTGTTTTTGCTTAAGAATGGTTGCAGTGCTCAACATTTACAAGGAAGAAATAGTCTTATCTTTAATTCCTGGAAATTCTTTTTGCCTTGTAGAATGTCAGTCCCTTTGATGGACTTGTATTCTGAAATAAAGCAGTTCTCATGGTGCAGATTTATTGCACTTCACTATACCTTATGGATCAATCAGGAAGATATAGCAATTTACCTCGCATATCTACCTGTTGACATAACTCATGAGTCTAGAATTAGTTTACTTTAGACTTGCTTTTCATCATAGACCCACAGGGGCTACCAATACACATGACAGAGCAATATATAAAAATATAAAGTTTAAATAAGAAATTTTTATTACATGTAAGAAAATAGATTTTAAAAAAGTACAGGAGTTTTTTTTGCAGTCTCACTCCTTTATTTCCATTCATGCTACATGTCCTTATATTCAAAGTTTTTGTGTGACAGGAGAAACAATTTGGGAGGAGTAAAGATAACAATATTTTTAAGATACAACTTTCCATTTAGGTGGCGCAATACAGTTTCGTATTTTGCATAGGGTTAGCATTTTAAAGAAAAAGAATTTCCCCGGCTTTCCTTACTGGTTATACTGGCCGTTTATAAAGGACCTTGTATATCTTATGTATAATTCAAAGAACCTTTAATTCCCTTTATTTTGATGTATGATTGATGGGTGTAATATGGGTTGTAGAGTATACAGCTTGGCCTTACTACAGATGTGCACCTTTCAAAAAAGTGCTAGCTCTGCTTGGTCATTTTCACTTCCTGAACTTAAGAGGTAAATTGTATAAAAAAGAGCCATTAACTTGGTAATTCATTCATTGCACTTTCAGAAGCTATGTAGCATAGAGGTATTTAAACATTCTCTCCACTGTGCATGTTTTAAATGCGAACAACTTCACCTTACATATGTCACTCTCTCAAAAGTACATAATAACTGGTGAGCTCCCTAAAAAGATTTTCAAGATGGCCACTATGGTGGCCTTCTCAAATAAAGATCCACATTGCACAATGTCAATATAATTGTTTCAAGATTGAATAGAATCTGTGCTGGGCTGATCCCAGCATTAAAATATATTCTGGTCTGATCTCAGATTAAGTAGAATCTGTGATATTCTCATCCCAGCATTAGATTATATTCTGGGCTGATACCAGATTATGTGGAATTAGTGTTAAGCTTATTCACACATTAGAGTGAATTCTTGGTTAATTCCATATTAAATACAGTATATGCTTGGCAAACTCCCATGAGTGTATTCCAGGTTGATCCCAGATTAAGTAGACTGTGCTAGGCTGATCCTCACATTAGAGAATATTTGGGTTGATCCCAGCATGAAGAAATTATTCGAAATTTCAGTTACATGTATCCAGCATTAGAGTGTAATTTAGGCTGATCCCAGATTAAGTAGAATCTGTGCTAGGCTGATCCCAGCATTTAGGTATGATCTGGGCAGACCCAGATTAAGTGGAATCCATGAAAGGCTGATACCAGCATTTAAGTATCTTCAGGGCAGACCCAGATTAAGTGGAGTCTGTGCTAGGCTGATCCCAGCATATGTAGGCTGGTCCCTAAAAGAACAATGAGAGTTATAGTCAACCCTTAAAAATAAAATTTCCCAGGGACAGATAATGTCTCCAGGCACTAAATGACTTGCATTCCACATGAATATCTATATACTTTGACACTGTCAGGTACAGTCCATAAGTACAGAATGATCCAGTACATCGTCACAAAGCTAGTATATATACCATATGTACTTGCATACAAGTCAGATCCATCTCCAAATGACATAGACCCAGAGATGTCATTGCATAATATGCTAACAGATCATGGTCTGTGTAGTTTGATAGGAGTGAATAGAGTAAGCAACTTAGACCCACTGCTCTAGTGGTTAGAGCAATCGCCTCATGCAGGAGGTCGCGGGTATGAACCCTGGCTGACTCAAACAAAAGACATCAAAACGGTACTAACAGCTGCCTCACTAGGTGCACAGCATTAAGAGGTTAGTTTCAGGACTGGTTGGCCTGGTGTCAGGATAATATGACTGGGTGGAACATGAAGCTGCATGTCTGTGGCATGATGCCCCAGTGCTAGACATCACTTCAGACTGCCAGGCTGCAGACATTTTAGCGATCTGACAGAAAAATTGTTAAAGCTATGTTAAAAATCCAGATCACACACACAGAAATTAGACCCTGATCTGCTGGTACATTATCAGGTTCTGTGTTGTTTGCAGTTTGATCTAAACTTTTATGTGTATATACAGTTCTGTCGCATGTGAAAACTCTTGGCAAGTTTATTCCCAGTGACACAATTATTTCTCTTTAATTCATAAATTGGAGAAATATGTTTTTTTGCTCATAATTAATACAAATGGCTCTACAGTGATCTATAGACAGGTTCCTGAACTACTTTATACATAATAGGTACCAATGGATAATGTTGTTTGGACAGGTACAGTGGCTAAGGCTGTAAGAACATAACTTTAGATATGACAAATGACTCAAGATTTGTGCAGATACCTATTTAAAAAAGTTGAATATAAAAGCCAGTCTTTGTCAATTTGATTTACAGTACATACATGCCATCTCTTTTTCAGATATTGACATGTCAAAGACTGTTAACTTGTTTATAAACTCCTGTCTAAACTTAATTGGAAAGCTATACCTAAATTTTCTGAACAGGTTAAAACATTTTGCTGTTGTGGTACCTCAGATGTTTGAAAACAGAAAGTTGTATATGCTTTCTCCCTCTTGGTCTTGACAATGAAATGAATAATTAGGATAAAATGATTAATTATGATAACTGTGGCTTAGAATTGTATTTATAAAACTTCCTTGATTTTTATAACTCACTTGGCCAAAGACCAATGAACTCTTGGTGGGAAGTGTGGTAGATGTCCATCGGTGATTGTTACAGAATGTCCTGCGTGTATCTTGTTCTTCCAGAGTAGTTTTATATTGTGTCACCTTTTATACTAGTAAACATTGTTGACATGTGTTTTTTGTATATTAGAACTGTTTAAAGTGGTTGTTTTTTTTACACCCAAAATTCTCATTATTTTGACACCAGGTCATACATGTCTGCGGCTTGATGCCCAAGTACTGGACATCACTATAAACTGCTTCACTGCATTCATCATAGCAATATGATGAAATTTTTTTCAAGTTGTGTTAAAAATCCAAATCACAGACACTGTTATATCTAGTCTGGCTTATTTAATTTTGGAATACATGGTGTTGTAGAAGAAAAATATTGATTAAATATGGTAACACAGATTTTTAAAACAAGACACTCTTACCAAGATTGCAATCATATACTATGTTCAGATGATTGTTCTAGTTGGGTCTACTGGTCATAGACTAGAAGAGCTTATGGGATGGTCTTTTGTCCATCATCTATGTTGGAAGGTCATATTGACATGGCTTTTCACCAGAATACTTCCAATTATGTTGAGTTGGTCATAATTTGAAATGATGCCAATCGGATATCCAATATGGCACAGCAGCCATCTTTTAAATCTTGTTATTGCTACTCCTCCTTAATGGTTGAACATATTAACTTTGGATTCTCACTAAAAGACTTCTCTTGATGTTTGGTTGAACTTAAAGAAAATGGTGCTGATATGATTCCAATATTGCTGCCACAGCAGCCATCTTGACAATCTTGTTATTGCTACTCTTGCATAAAAAGTAATGTTGCCATGGTGTTTTCACAAGAAGACTTCTTATGATGTCTAGTTGGTCCTAAATGATAATGGTGTCATTCTGTTACCAAAAAGGGCCACCACAGCAGCCATCTTGAAAATCTTGTTATTGCTCCGCTTCTGAATGGATGGTCATATCAACATGGGGTTTTCACCAGAAGACATTATGATATATAGTTGGTCCTAAATAAAAATGGTTCCAATCTGATCTTCACTACTGCCGTCTGGGATGAAATGGTTCATCAGTATATCGATGCATTTATACTTCTTATTGTACTGATATACATATGGATACAAAAGGTGGAAGATAAATACAAATTGATACTTAATCTAAGTTACTTTAATCTTCATTAGTCGTTCATGTTTTTATTCTTCAAATTGAGATTTCATCAGAGACTGCTGTCGCAGGCACAGGCACTATTTTTGTCAGTAGAAATAGAAAAACCTCTCATCTTCTGAAAATTACCACAACATGACATGGTTATGTCTTCCACCTCACTGATTCCATGCAAATTTTCTGGTGTCATTTGAATGTTCAGTATAAAGAGACATTCCATTTGTGTTCCCCATGTGTAATGAAGTACTTTACTCATCATCTGATAATGAATTTAGGCAAAGTTGTTCTGTTGTTTCACATCTTGTGTACTTTAGGCAAATTTGAAGGCTTATGCATTGAAATATATTATGTTCAATTCTGATTAATGGTTGTTGTTTTTGTTCCAGTCTTGGGTAAACAATAACCACCAATCAGAATTTAAAGGAGACCAGAAACCAGTGGAAAGATAGAATAATAATAAAAGCACTATAGAAGAAAACCTTATTCTGAAGTATCATCTGCGACCGTAATGGCACATGGCACAATATAATCAAATCATATCTTCTAGGAGCTGAATTTCTGTGACCTCATATGCAAAATTTCCGTGCCTATTCGGTTACTTTTGGGATGTGACATCATAGTAGTGACTCCAGTATCCCAAGTGGGAGTTGCCAGAGTAAAAAAAACAATACCGTTTTGCATTGGTTACAGGTGTAATAGCACATTAATAAAAGCCTGTGGACAACATTTTTATTTCTTTTCCAAAAGATAAAGGCACAAAGAAAGTATGGAAACATTACTACAAGCGAGTCGATTTCAAAGCAACACCATACAGCACTCTGTGCTCATTACATTTCTCAAAGAAATGTTAAGAGAGGGATCCTGAAAAAATGGCAGCTCTAGGATACACAAATGCTAGGCCTAGACTTAAAGGTGGCGCTGTTCCCGATATACCATTGGATATTTTAAATCCTGCGAAAAGTGTTAAACATGTGAGTTACGAAAATAGGCAGAAGGTCAAGTAAGTGACCACAATATGCAACAATCAATTCACAGATCTTTTATCTACACCAGCAGTGCTAAAAGAAATCTGATAGCCCGACACCCGGGGCCCGTCTGATTTTAGTTCGGGCCCATCCTGTATTGAAAGTTAGGTGCTCGCCAGGCTTGTCGAAACAAAAATTATTTGCCTGAGGAAACTTTGATCGTGCTGGTGAAACGAGCAAATGTATTTTCAAGATGTTGACATAAATGCCTTAATATGGCACAATCTAATCAAATCACCACTGTCCTAGGTGAACTTGAGATCTGATTTTAATCAAATGGAAGCTTTGCTATAAATAAGATTCTAAACCTGTCATGTCTCGAGAAAACACAGTTTTCAGTAATCTTAAAAAAGCCTTTCAGTCTATGCCTGTTACATGTAATATGTAAAAATGATAATCTATAATGACTGGAACTGATGTAAAACTATCCCTTGGACAGTTTAAATAGCAGCGATTAAAAGAAAAGAGGTCAGAGTTTCACATTAACTAGCTGACAATAGAAATTGGTGGGAGGAGACTGTTGACCCCACCCATCTTGCCCCGATGTGCGAGCGCCCAAGGGACGTGGCATTTCTCTTTGTGATATGCCTTATTATTCCCCCCAGGACAAGCCCCTTTTTCATATTCTGGTCAGCTCTGGCTAAACTGCAGAATAGCTGAAGTTTTGATTTAAGTACACAAACAATAAAGCCAGTGTGACTAATTGACAGTTAATCCTTATCCTTGCATTTATCGTGTGAAAACGACTGCCATTTGGACATACTTCAAAGAAACCATGTTTGACAGTGTGTGTATATAAGCACCAGCAATTGATTGCCAAATAAACGATGCCTATTTTGTTCTAACTTATGATGCCTTGGACTTCATTTTAACAGTTCAAATTTGCAGTCACAAGTTACCGTACATGTGGCAACTGTTTTTCCCACGTTTAAGTCTTAATGCATGTAATGCTGTTTACTGAATAAAATATTTATTCTGAATTAGTTCTTTAGGGGCACATATACTGCATGGTATATTTTATTTTATTCCATTTTTTAAATTTAATAATGGTAATTAAACTTTACATACAAGGTAGAGGAATGTCGGGTGTTAACTGGCGGAGTTTTTTTCTCGGATGTGGAGATGCGATTTTGTTCGCAGAGAAAATGTCACAGCATCCGCAGTGATCATTCGTTTAAGCTAATTGGTGACAATTTTATTAATTTTTTTTTTTCTTACTATAGTACTGCTGTAGTTGTTTAAAAACATCTGAAATTTACGTGAATAATGTTTAATCTTAATTGAGAGGCCCCTTCAGACTGTGAGGCCCTAAGCTGTAGCTTGTTTAGCTTATGCCTAAATCCAGCACTGATTTCATCACTACAGTATTCACAAGTGACAAAATAGAATATGGCATCTGTGGATTGCATATGTTATATCTATTTATGTATGTTTTTTTGTTTTTTGTTCTGAGAAATGAAAATTGACAGACATAATGTAATAATTGGGACTTCTCTGTGAAAAATTGGGAGATATTACGAGATCGGGAGGTAGATGAGGAAATACCCCAAAATCGGGAGATTTTTCTCCCAGCTTGAGAGTTGACAGGTATGAACTGTCCGGGCTTGTGGAATTTCAGTCAGGGCTTGAGTTTATTTAAGTCACCAGCCCAGGGCCTGTGTCTGAAATTTTTTATTTATTTAAGCACTGACCAGTACAGTACATAAACTATTATACCAGACAGCAGATTCAACTTTTGCAAATCAAATCTGGTCTCCTCCTGTCTGTCTTCCTCGCCATGTTTACATTTGTATTCAAGGACTGGCTAGTATTGCGTCACAGGACCATGTGATCTGTCATCACATCAAAACTCGGAAAAACTCGACAATATATGGAATCGTGGTATCATCCATGCAATATAATCACTACACTCATACGATATTTATATGTAGAGAATTACATACCTAAAAGGAAAAGCTTGATTTCTGGTCTCCTTTAATGCAGCTTATTCCCTTTGTGAACAAATTTAGCATGTCTCATTTTATGTTCAGATATTTAATTAGGGACTGAACATGTTGGGATAAATAAAATTAGCACAGAATTGGTGATCAGATTTCAGACTGTATGAGTTTGTCACCTTGCATAATTTTTTAATATATTTTTTACAGAACTGAGCTGAGAGTTGTGTGTTGTCACTAATTTTACTTCTCACTTACAAGAACAAATACATGTGGCCGCAGCAGTTATATTGCATCTGGATGAAGTACAATGTTGGTATTCATCTCTACTACAAAACCCAGACTTGTTCTAGATTTGATTTTCCTTACATGAGGAAAATGCACTCTTTCTCCTGTTTAGAAGATAACACTGTAATGTCATGCAGGTTTAAGTGAAAACATGAAATTGGTAATAAGATATTTTTTAAAGCATTCATGCATTGCAAAACAAAGGAAGGTCATATCAACATGGGGTTTTTGCTGGACGATTACCTCCTATGTCTAGTTGCTCCTAAATGAAAAGACTGATCTGATGTCCAATATGCCACCACAGTTACCAGGTTAAATGTCCAATATGGCTGCCACAGTGGCCATCTTCAAAATCTTATCACTGCTTCTCCTAAACAAAATGTAATATTGCCAGGGGGTTTTTATTAGAAGATTTCTTAGGATGTCTGGTTGGTGTTAAATAAAAATGGTGCTGATTTGATGGCCAATATGGCCACAGCAGAAGACTTTGCATGATTCCCTGTTGGTTCTAAATAAAATGGTGCCAAGCTGATGTCCAGTATGTTCACTACAGCAGCCAATTTAAAAATCTTGTCAATGAAACCTATCAAAGATGGTTTTAGCCCTCCACCGTTAAAGGGATGAAATGGTCATATGTTAAATTGCTGGAAATTCTTTTCAGCCTTTAGAGTGTCTGTCCTTTCAAGGGACTCTTGTTGACTCTGTAAATACATTTTTATTGGTATACTATTTATTTTCATGGAGTTTACGATGAAAAACTATTATCAAAATTGAAAAGTCAGAAAAATTTTGTTTGAAGCAATTTAAAGCATACAAAGTAATATGTATAAACAGAAATAGTTTAGCACCTGGAACTGCACAAAATAAAAAAAATAGGCTGCTGTGGTTTATAGGAACTTTACAATATTTAAAAATAATTAATTAAAAAGACTGTTGCCCATTATAATGATGAGATACTTACAGACTTCTAAACTACTAATGGGTTCTCCATGATCAACAACTGCTAGATATGATTTATTTTGTTCACTAACTTGAAATAAAATAAAAATGTATAGTCATTTAATACAAAATATACACATACATGTATCTTGGTGATTCCTGGGAACTTTTATAACTTCTAAATTGTAGATAATAATAAATAGAAGGAAAAGAGGGACATTATCGTGTATGTTAAGTGCTCATGAGCCAGACCATGTTGGACCTGTACCGCTAGAGAGCCTCCTATATATAATGCAAACATTTGTAAATTCCCTTATTTAAACAAGCAGTCATTCTTTTAATTTCAACCACATTTGACATCTGAGGTACAGTATTCTGAAGGTGGACTACTTTGGGACTAATGTCTCTCATTTTAATAAAAAGTTTCCACAAGTAAGAAAGAACCAATTTTAATGTCTTAATTGATTTTGCTTTTAGAAACAGAATCTTTTTATTTTTCAGTTGTATCTCCAGACCAGATTCAGAATGCCTACATTGTGGCTGTTGAAAATAATGCTAAGCGCCGTCTTGAAGAACTTTTGCATCAGTACAAAATTACACCAGTTGATATGACTCAGAATGTGACAGACAGTCCCAGTTCTGTTACAACTTCATTATCATACTCAACCTTGAATAATACTGCTTTGGAAAACCAAGTGTTAATACCATCTTCAATGCCTTACAATAATAAAGGACAACATATAGGCAATGGCCATGTTGAAATGGCAGATCTGAATGGATATGGGGAGAAAGAATCTTCCCACAAAAATAAGAGTGACAAAAAAGAACGTAAGAAAGTGGGCAATAGTGCAGAGACCAGTCTTAATGATTATGCTGTTTTGGGACAGAATCAGTTGGACAATGGGAGTATAGCCAACAGCATTAATTCCCTCAATAGGTCTCGGGAAAATTTTTCAGATGATAGTTTTAGTGATAGTTATATTCCAGGCTCATTTGATGAGGATAGCCACAGAGAAATGGCAATAGATGTCCCAGATCATTTTGTAGGTACAGTCAAAACTCCTCCAAAGTATCCACCCCCTCAGTCTTCCACAAATTCCTCCCCAAGAGCACCTCCAAGCACACCCTTCAAAAATTCAGATTTGGCAAAAAATAAAACCCAGACAGACAACGTATTAACTACAACAGTTAATAATATGAATATAAATCAGCAGGTGCCCCTGAATGATGATCAGATGGAACGATTGCGTAAACACCAGGAGGATATTCGTAAGAGACGGGAGGATGAGGATAGGAGAAAGAAGGAAGCTGAATTTTTACGCACATCATTGAGAGGTTCCAAAAAATTGCAGGCACTAGAACAAATAAGGACTTCCCCTGAGGGATTTATTAACACAGCTTACATGGAAAATGATGAAGAGGGTTATGCCAGTGGCAGACATACAGGGAGAGATTCATATATGAGGAAAAATATAGGTGATTATTTAGTTTTTAATTATATACTGGTAAATTCACAAAATGTTGTTTTCTTTCAGAGGTACTTTGTGATTGCAGTATGAAACATTGTTATTCGTTAAACCTCAGTCAAAAATTTGGTGTGACCGCACTGACTGCGCCTGTCTATACATGTAAGTATCTGCCCAGCCTGTCACATTTCTTCTTTTATAACCATCTCTTACTACAGTTTTTATCCAGTTGTCTTAAAACTAATTAAAATTATTGCCAGGGCTGATCAAATTTATTTTTCATCCACTTGTCCAGGATTAGTTTTTAAGAAAATTCACCTTTATTACCTTATCTTTTCACTTGTCCCAAAATTTCAATAACTTGCTTAGTGTTAATATGATGTATTAACTAAATTCTTAAGAAAGAACAAAAGAAATAATATGCAGCATATTTGTTTCCTTAAAGAGCTTGAAATTTCAGTTTTTGATTTTCAAGTTATCTTGTATACACTATTGGGTGTTTATAAGTGGTCTAAAGCGCTCGCCTTTACTGATCACTGCCACTTCACCTCTGTCCACATGGGTTCAAGTATTAAGCTCGGCCAGTGTGGATATGTGAGAAAGCTTGCCAATAGATTCCTTTGGGTCAGTGGTTCTTACCTGGGTTTGTCCCCAACCAACTATACTGTCTGCCATGTATAGCCTATCAGGTACTGAATAGTGGTATTAAACCCACAACAACAACAACAACAACAAAAACATCAACAACATATATACACTATTTCTTGCTTGTATACATGGGCATTTGTTCTTCTACCAGCAAGAATATACCAAAGACTTATAAAAATGGTACTAACAGCTGCCTTGCTTGGCACTCAGCATTAAGAAGTTAGTGTTTGGAATGGTCGACCTGGTGTCAGGATAATGTGGCTGGGTGGGACATCATGCTACATGTTTGCGGCATGATGCCCCAGTGCTAGACATCACTATAAACTGCCACACTGCAGACATTTTAGCCATATGACTGAAAAATTGTTAAAGCTATGTTAAAAATCCAAATCACACATACACACACGCACAGTGGCTTTTCTTACTGGAGGATCTGTAACTCTAACTTCAGGGATTTTCTGCATATACCATTAGTGTCATGGGGTCCAGAGCTATAACAAAACTTGATTGATTCCGTAATAAAGTTGTTAGTTCCATTGACAAACCATCTGGTTGAATTTCCAATCTGTGCTGGTTTGAGATATCATTTGCAATAAATGCAAAACATCTTTTATTCACTGATTTAGGTCCTGGATAATTATCAGTCCAGTGTGGCTGAAAATTTACGTTTCATTTGTGTCTTATTTGACTTTCTTTGCTGCCATAAAGTCTGGCTTATGAGATATAGTTTCCCTAGATTCCATGGCAATGTTATTATCCCTCCACTTTTCGTGCAGATGTTCCTTCTACGAATTGTGTCTGTTACCTTCTTCACAAAGATAATTTAGTAAACTCATTTTGTCCACATAGTAAAAATAACTTTGCTTGCTTATCACCTACTTCTGAAATTGTTGTAACATACATTTGGTCCTTTAATATAAAACAAAGAGTGCTCCTTGATAATCATAATCACTTCACTTTAAATGGAACATCACACATAGAAATTGATTATCTGTATAATCAGTTATAAATTAAGGAATCATTATTGTCATAAAGGAAAGTGACATTAATGTCAGTAAAGTTCTTTTCATTACCAGTATTTTAACTGCATTGACTCACTGGATTGAAACTAAATGTTAATTCACCCGCAAATATCAGGATTGAGTAAACACACTATTCGAAAACCAGTTACACTGATAATTAATCATACAGCATTTGTTTCGTTTGAAGTGTTGATTGGCTGATAATTTGGTCACTTAGCCAAATATGCATTTAAGCAGGTAAAAGAATGTGCACACATGCAACAGTTATCACCATGATATGAATGAATAAATGGAGAAGTGGATTCAAGCATTCATTATTCATGGCCAGATGAAATTAGATGAAATCATTTAAGCATGAAAGTTCTGGGTTAGAGCCTTGCAAAATTGTACCTTTCTGACTTTGAAAATTAATAGTCTGGGATGTCAGGCTATGGGATTTAATCATCTTTTTTGTACACACACATTTAACTAGTCCAAAAATTTTGAATTTTCAGGAAAATGAGATAATTTTATTTTAGGGAAACTTAAAATTTTAGTAAAAAGTTGGGGAATTTTGTATCCACTTAATATGGGCAAGTATGTGCAGAAATTTGCTTCCATTCCAAATATTGGATTAACCTCATAATTTATTGAATGGTAGTGAAGCGTTTTTTAAAAAACAATTCTTTGACTGTTAGACACCTTGCATCCTATCATGTTAGAAATACAGTCAAACCTATCCTAATGTTCACCTGAGTTTGGTGGTCACCTGGTCAAAATAGACACTCTAATTCCCCCTTAGTAACTTTCCTATATAAATGTCATTGTAAACAGTGGTCAGCCTGTCTTTGACAGTCAGTGGTCACATGTTTTTTAAAGAAGCAGTGGTTTCACCCTGACTTCTCTGGTCAGTGGCCTTGAGTTTCTTATCCAAGCAGTGGTTTCACCATCTTCTGCGGTTGGCAGCATTTTCACCCTGTTTTTGATACTTACTGGAGTGTATCAGCAAGTGACCATTCCAAGTATGTAAATTAAACTGATTTTGTTTGATGAGTAAGACATGGTATGTATATGTGTGTGTGTGTGTGTGTGTGTGTGTGTGTGTGTGTGTGTGTGTATATATATATATATGTATATATATATATATATATATATATATATATTACGTGAATCACTAGCCACAGGAAGCTTCTTTTCATTCCCTAATCATCAAACGTCTCTTATAAAAACTGAGTGTCTTTTGACCTCAGTGAGTGAGCAAGTGCTTAATCCATAAACAATTTTAAGTGTGAACACCTTTTTCCATGCCTAATTACACCAGCTGGCTGAACAAAAAGTCAGACCCTTGTTTCCCAATCATACGTAAAGATTGGATGCAAATTAAAGAAACTTTGACACATATAACAATGATAAGAGAATCAGTGTTGATATAATTATACATGAGGAATTAGAGTGAGGATACAGTAATCTTGTGTGGAACTTTTTATTTTATTTTGTTAATTTTGTTTTTGATAAATAGCTACACTAAATACATGTTCTTGACGGTATAATCCTACTACTACTACTACTACTAACACATGCATAATAATAATAATAATAATAATAATGATGCTTTATTTATAGAGGGTGACTCATTAGTCAAGGACTATTCTCCCTTGAGGCCGTCTGAGGAGAGTATAACAATGCACATTATATGAAGATAGCAATAATTACTGTTTATTTTAATATGTTTAGTATTAAAATACTAAATTCCATTATCTATTAGAAGCACATACATGCTCATGATATCTCTTCGTAAATCTAATATTTTCAGCAGATTTTACATGTAGTGGAAGCTTGTTCCACATAACTGTACCAGAGTATATTTTTTAATAATAATAATAATAATAATAATACTATTCAGTGCATAGACATGCATTTGTCATGAACCAATGAACCAGCTTTGAGAACTGAACCTGCTGCAGGGGTCTTTGCCTACTTTCATTGGTGGCCACTTTATACAGGTTTGACTGTACTGTACATACAGTTCCATTCTTTTCAGCTCACCTTGCCTTAAGTCCATGTGGGCTTATGGTATAACAATGCATACATTGTCAGTCCTTTCATCAGCAGTTGCTTTTATTAATGTTTTAAGTCAGTATTTCTGATCTGATATGAATAAGACTTGGAATGAATCTCAGACAAATTTGATCATGGGCAAGAATGAGATCGATTCACATTAGTGAAGTAATCTTGCATCAGAGTGAGTAACATTAGTATCACTCTTGAGGCCATATTTCTGATCTGATTTTAATCAGATTTGGAATACATATTTATATCATTAAGACCTTAGATGAATTCAGTAATGAGTGAGATCCACAAAATCTAATGAGGAGATGTAGCATTTGACTGGGTGATGTTGTTACCACTCTAAAGGCCGTAAATATCATCCATTTGCAGTGCTTCCCTTTACCCTCATTTGTGCATCAGGGACCCCCCCAGATTTTTCATTTTACCCCGAGTTCTGGCATCAAGGTTTGTATTAATACCCAGACTCCCATTTCTGACACCAAGCGGATTTTTGACTCAGTCCCTAAGAAAAACACTTAGTTGTGATATATGTTTGTATCATTAATATCTCAGATGAATTCAGTTATGAATGAAATCAATGCATACTAATGATGTGATCTTGTATCTTACTGGCTGAACCTGTGTAATGATTGTATGAGGCACACAAATCATGACAAGAAGCCCAAATTGTCCGAAAGTCCATTTGTTCCCATCCATTTACATTTAATACAACAACCAATGCTCAGCAGTGCTTGCATATAATTGGATGCCATTTATTAGGTTAATTACATAATACACATAGGAATACCTTGTAAAGATTTTGTCTTTTCAGATCCTTTCATGATGGAATTACTGTCCTTTTCCCATCAATTTTAAACCTTAGCTGCAGCAGATCTCTGGTAACCAGTATAGCTGACATACCACTTATATTCATCATCTCCAATTGAATATAGAGTTATGGCCCTTGATTATTAATTCCATATCTATGGATGCTACTTGTCACTGGCACAGAAAACATTCATCATGGAATTTAGTGTAAATATTGTACAGTTGACCTAGATGTGTATTTTATTGGTTTTGTCTCATTAACTCTGTGTTGACAGAATGATGTCCTATGTCAAGCAAATTCTTGTCTTCACATAGAGTTTCAGAATGTTGCATGCAGTCATCATACATTAAAAAAATCATTTAATATACAGTATTTTGATGCTACGCACATTGTCTCATAGATCTAGTTGTACCTTTTGAGTTTTTTCTCATCTGCACAATATTGGACAGACTTGCAACACTTGTCAGAACAACTTCATAACTTTATATAAGCCATTGCTTGTAATCAGTACAATTCAAAAAGGCTGTCAACATATGCTGATGCAATTTGATGTGAACATTGTTTCTTACATGTAGACATGACTTTTATGGGTTTTGTCTCATCTTATCCATTTTGGACAGTGTTATAACATTTGTCAATCAACTTAGCATCTTTACTTGACACGAGACTTTTATTGATCAGACCTTGAAGGAGATGAATTTCAAGCATTGCACATCATTATTTGGAGGAGTCATAGTCCCTGAATGCCTGTCTTCCCATAATGCTTTCCAAAAACAATCTTCTTGTAACATCGCTTTCCATAAACAATTTTCCCGTATAAAGTCAATTTTAGTGACTTGCCGTGCACCTATTGCTAATTGCTCTAGTTAACTATCATAAAAGTTTCATTAAATTGTATTTAAACTTGTACGGTTGTTTTCTACACAGTGGCAATAGATTTTGATAAGAGGTTGGTAATCTGATTATTTTCACAAACTGCACCAATTTGAACTTAATCCTCATTCACTTTACTGCCCTTATTAGCTGATCATATATATATATATATATATATATATATATATATATATATATATATATAAATAGAGGATCCTCTGTGATTAATACTAACAGATTAAACTTGTAAAACAAGTCAGATAATTTTTACCTTTATGAACCTTGGCAACAGAAAGTTAACATTATTTGACAGTTTAATAAATTTTATTTGGAATGATCACAAATGCCAGATTATTTTTATCATATTAAAAAAAATGTTGGATTTGTTTACTGAAATAGTAGAATAGTTGGATGCCTTGGTCATTATACCTGAGCTTTACATGATTCATGTCATGATATTTGTGATATCATGAGATATCCTTATATGTGTTACATATTTAAATGTGGTTTGGATGTATTTTCCCTAGTAAATTTGTAATCATGTGATAACATCAACTTGCTTACTGTTTTCATTCAATTGTTTGAATGTCAACACAGTGATAACTGAATTAAATAAATTTTTCATTTGAGCCTTGCCATGTGATTGCTATCACTGTTCAACAATGTGCCATATTACAAAATGGATGGATTCATTGAAAATGTTCTGAGCAGTTAAGATTACAGAGTAAAAGTAATCCATCCATTTTGTAATTTGGCGATAATAGTCACATGGCAAGATATTCCTCAAGTGACTGTCACATGACAAATCCAGTCACTTGAGTCACATGACCATAAACACCAAATTTTGATAATATTTCAGATAATTAGCAATTGCTGCATCTGATTAGTTGTTGCATATTGATGGAAGGGCCAGCTATTTGCTGATCCAGCCCATTGATTCAAAATTGCACTGTATTGTGGGGTTATGTGATTCCATTTGGAGTGACAAGTTGTCACATATAAAGTTTGATACAGAAATATGCTGTCCAAATTGCCAAAAGGCACCATACATTGAGAGCCATAGTAAATACTGGTAAGTGTCGAGAAGCTCTTGGTATGTGTGCTAATTTGTTTTTGTGGGTTTAATCCCATTTTTCAGCACATGATATGAAAGGCAAGCACTGTGAATGTTTTATTGATTGGTTAGATAAGATCCTAAACTACCAACATACCAATACAGCCTGGGAGCTGACTTATCTGCCTATGTGAGGATCAGAAACCAAACTAATACAGGGCCGAATCTACATAAATGTATGCACTCTTATTGGAGGTAAGAATAATCAGGACAGAGTGATTGAATAAGAATTTAAATATCATTAAGGTTTGGGTCATTTATTACCACTGTACTTGATGGAGAATTACTGCATAACAAACAAAATGGTGGAACATTTTATTAAAATTTATGATTATGTTGTGTCCCACAGATGATTTTTAGTATCACATGGATTTAAAATACATGTAGGATAACTTTCCAACTGCATTAATGTGTTTTGTAACCAGGGTGAAAATTTTAAGTTAACACAAATCTTTGGTTAGGTTTGACCTATTGGTTCAGATATGTAAAATCACAGCCATGTTGACTCAAACACCATCAGTCCAGTATACACAGTATTGCAAATTCCAGTGTGAAAACAGAAGCCATTGACAGAAACTGGAGGTCCACGAAGGAAGGGTTCTTGTTACAGAGAGCTTCATTGAGTGATACATGGGTGAATTGGGGGAGACATTTCCTGATTGAAACTGGCTTGTTTAATGCAAGATACCTTCTTTTTATGTTAAAACATTTGTGATGAAGGTACATTTGGTCAGGCATACTAAAGACTTAACCATAGTGTTACTAAAAATGGTTGGCCAAGATGATCTTATTTTACATTGTTATGGTATGGCCTTGGGAAAAAAATAAGATCATAGTAACCCTTAAACATGTTTGACCTTTGACTTTGGAATTTCAAATCCACTGTTCAAGATTTAGTGCAGATACATATCCGGTTGTATGATGGTTGTACAAGTTATCCTCGATTAAAGAAGAATGTTTTCCAGAATGCTTGATGTCAATTTATGTATCAAACAATTAAACCTCCTTAACTTTGCATTTTTCAGCATTGGAAGATTTGTTATCATCATTACAATATATTCGAAGTCAGTTGAGTGCTGCAGAGGGAAAACAGGAAATTTCTTTCCTTACGAACTTATTCAACAATAATCAGTTCAAGCAGGCAGTAGAAGTGCACAATAAATTAATTGATGTGACATCACGATCACCTCATGCTCAGCCACAGTGTTCAAATTTAGAAAATGTTGTTGAAGAGACGGTCACTGTCTTGTATTCCTGCCAGACTCCACAAGCTAAAGAACTTATGGATCTTCTACATGAACCCAGTCTAAAGGTGAGACAAATTTCACTGATCTCCCCCTCCCCCCTAAACAAATATAGGCAATGAGGTGGGGTATACCAAGATTGCCCCCTCCATCTATAAATCCATCCATTCATTTGTTTGTGTGTCCAGGCTTAAATCTGAACCTGTTAAAGATAGTGATATGAAATTTTTTACTTGTGTACCTTATGGCCAGCTGACCAACATGGTCCTCTCCGCAAGGTTATGTCAAGGTTATTCATTCTTTTGTGTGGGCTATAGCCATGAAACAATTTAAGGTAGTGATATTAAGCTGGGTGTATTTGTGCATCATAACTCGAAGATGTGTCACGCACCATGCCCATATCTGTAAGATGAATGTCACAGGTCAATACCTGACTTCATGTTGTCTATTGCAGCTAGTTAAACATATTTTGAAAGGAGATGAAACTTGGCATATTTATACACTTTAACTTGGTTGTTTGCATGCATGTACCACCTGCATGGTTGTAATTTAAAGATCATGGTCCCCTGTTTCATCTGGAGACTATTGTCTGGAAGCTGTGAAAATATTGAAACGGAACAATGAATAATTCAACATTTCTACTTTGGGCATGTACAGTCCAGTCTTCAGGCTCAAGGTTACAAGTTCAGGTCACTTGCATGTATTTTGTTGTGTTCAGACTGTAACTGTGAATCTGTTAGATGTAGTGATATTAAAGTTCATACAATTATAACATTTTGCTGGGTCTTTTCTTGGTTTTATTTTCAATTTCAGTTTCACATGTCAGTATTACTTATTTTTGTATCTATACTCTAACTTCGAAAGTCTTACATAATGAATTGAAATGAGAATAATAGATGTAATAGTAGGGGTATTCTGTAAACTTCCGTTTGGTGACACCTTTAGTTTTAGAGGTTTTGACTGGCATACAGGATTGACATTTACTGTGCTCTAAGGCTGACTGTTTCTGGGGATAGGGAAGGATGATACTTTAGTAACTGAAAAGCATTCTGAGATAAATGGCTGCCTCCATCAAGCCATTTTCTGTTTTCTGTTTTGTTTGTTAAAGTTTTAGACACTAAAATTGAGATCTGCATTGAAACAAGTATGAAATATTTAGGGACATTTAATGCAGAATTGCAATTTTTAATGTGCATGTAAGGCTGGAGGGACAGAGAGGAAGCGGAAAGAGGGCAAATTGGAAGTGCACCCCACAGATTTGTGTCTCACAGGAGAACCTTAAATGTATGCATTACAAGAACCTCTCGTCTTAAGGGTTTTGATTTTGCCAGTTTCACAAATTATGCATTGTATCATTAAAGATGTTTTCTTTAAGAGCAGTCAGATGAACCAGTCAGTATCAGTTGAGTCCAGTGATCAGAGTGAAGCAGCTAGAAGAGTCACTGAAATAGTTAACGATACAGAAAATGTTTTCTCAGTATCAAAGACAGTTTATTTTGTTTCGGTGGAGTTTAATGCCATTTTTCATCACGTGACAGTTGGCTATACATGACAGCCAGTATAAAGCTTTCTAACATACCCACATTGATCGAGCTGAGACTCAAAACTCACATGGACAGAGGTAAGATGTGTGAATGGTCAGTAAAGGTGAGCACTGTAGACTGCTGTGTCACCCAGAGCCCCAGATCAGAGTCAGCATTGTAGATGATAACTGTACTGTGTCAGTTTATGGTGTTGTGTGAGAATGTGAAGTCTGATGTGAAAAGTTTTTAGCAGGCAGGGAAAAAGGGAACAGTACTAGTTTTAGGTTTATTCCTTTAAGTTAGCTTTTTTAATTGCAAAACTGATGTATAAATGGTTTTGGTGCTTGTCAGTGATTTTCCAAAGCCCAAGGCAATGGGGCAAGAATTTTCAGAAATAAAAAAACATACCCTGTATTTGTTTATTATTGGTTAATTGCATTTATATACAGTTGCCTTTTTTGAAGCATGATATCCCTCCTAGTGCCTGTGTTTTCAAGATGATGCCTGTTGACAAATTCTTGTCATGATTAAGTTCTGCTTTGTTTCAGAATCTGATCTTAACTCATGACAAGGTGGCAGATCAGGCACTAAAACCCATCCCAGATGAAGTTCCACTGGATTTCCATATGTTCCCAGTTGGGGAAGACAGTATCAAAATTGTTCATTTGGAGAAGACCAATGAGCCTCTTGTAAGTATAGTTGCTTACTGATATTACAAAACCATGTAAAAATGTAATTGTTCCTGCATAAAACTCACACCCATTCTGTTATGGCAGATCACAATATTCAGGCCAGGATTTCATTTATAGAGGTTATCATAACCATCACTTGGACAAAATTGGGATCATTTTCTCATGTAGGATTAGGGATTTTACAGCAGAAGGTAATATTTTAAATACTTAAAGGTCACTGGCCACCTGTATTGTACAAATGTGTGATATTAATATAGTTATAAACAAAACACATTGGTTATGTATGCACAACCATAAAAATATTTAATTAGACTTAAAACTCCTCTTTTTTAAATGAAAAAATTATTTGGCAATCTCCGTACACAATTGGTAGTTTCCGTGTGCCAGAACCAGATATGACTTTATCCCTTCTATTCAACCTAGCCATTCAAGTGGTTAATTTCCACACGTAAATGTCTATGTGATATATCGTATGATCGTGCTTTTGTACAGCAAATATGGTGCACTGTGTTGCATAAGGATGTAACCAAATGAGTGATGATGGGAAAAAGGGTTCTTTCTTTTTCCGAACGACCATGTTTACCATAAAGAAAGTGGATTTAATCTGCTGGATCGAATAGGGGAGGGATGGGAAAGTTGTATCATTTATGCCGGACTATAGTGAATTTGGTCCAAAGACAATTCGGCCAAACTCGAAAGACAATTCAGCCAAACTTAACAATAGTTTGTACGTTCTTTTTCTTCAACAAACAAGTAGATTCTGTGTAAGATAGGTTTTAGGAAAAGAACTAAATTTAAACAAACTATATTGATATTCTTTGAAAGAAAATAATCATACTTCGTAACATACTTATTTATGAGAGAAAACACAAACTGACATATCTTGCTCGTTCTAATTAAAATGTTTATATATATTATTTTATGCTAAAAATAAATGCACCTGCACAATGACATTCTCAGTTTAAGTCTTCTGGTCAAATTATCAATAATCATTTATAAAACAATAATACTTAACAGATAATATTCTACATAATATGTGTACATTTTGCTAAGTGTAGTGTACATTAGATATTATAACAAATGTACTTAATTTTAGGCTTCACACTGTAACACTGATGCATACAATGCACACTCGATTACACATGAGAGAGAGATAGAATAATGTTGAGCATTTTGTCAGTATTTAGTTGCTGCAGTATGAAACTCTTACCAGTTAATTTTAATGTTTTTATTTTTCAAGTTGTCTTAGTGTGTACGCACGTAAATTGAAAGCTTGTCATTACTAGTCAATATCGTCAATCATATTTGCTCCATTATTCCATACAAATTAGAAAGGAAATAATTTTATGTTTGAATTTGTGCCTCCCCCACACACACAGTACGAAAGAAATTGATAAACATACACTTGTTTGAAAATAAAATGAAAGAAATTAACCTTGCATTGTTATTATATATTCCTTCTTTTTTCATTATGCGAAAATTATTTTAAAAAAATATACATGTATATCCACAAACTCAGTATATGTAGTGGATTCCGGCTTGCATATGCATCCTTAGTGTAGTGTGTATCACTTATGTCAAATAACAAAATCGCAATTGAGATGCAGATATCACCTGATTGTTTGAAGGCACCTGCCATTTATGCATGATAAGTTACTTGTTGCAAACTGACCTAGATTGTATTGTATCAAGGTTAACTATAAGACAGTATCTCGCATTAATAAAAAAATCATTATTTTAAAATAAAAATCATTATTTTAAAATACATTCACTGCAAGTGCAAATGATAATCTTTTTGCTAGCATGGGTTACAAAAGTATTATTAAAGCAGGTTATTGTTGTATATACTATTTACCCTGCAAACATCAGTTATGATTACATATGGCAAACAAATAGAAGCCCGGGTGATAAACACAACTGGCAGGGAGCAATAAACTCATTGTTTAAACTTACCGACAGGATATCAGATACATAGGTTATTTTATTACAAAGCAAACCAACCCCAGAAACTGACTTTGGTATCGTTTTAGTGTGCTGATTTTTTCTTATGAAGTTGGCTGACAAAAGGAAGTCAAGTTTGGTTCCTTTGGATTCTTTATGTGTACCGATTTCTTTTTTTTTATAAAGTCTGCTGACACAGAGAAGCCAGCATTGATTTTTTTACCTGTATTAACGGGAATTTTCAAAATAAATTGGCTGAACAGTAAATTAGTTTTCATTAGTTTCATCTAAATATTCCCTATCCATAGTTTTGACAAGAAGAAGCATGTACTTCGTCTTGTAGGGATACATGTACGTCATTTCCTGTTGGTGACCTCTATAGGTGGGAAATCATAACTAAGGGGAAGTAACAGCATTGCATACTTCTATTTTGAGTAATTAAATTATTATTTCTTCTTTACACTTGATAATTTTTTTCTTCTATTTGTGCAAGTATAACTACTTTTAATCATGTAATGCAAATCTGATGTAAAAAGAAAAATGTTGGAGTATGGCCGGTGACCTTTAATGACACCCCCCCCCCTTCCCTGTAGGCATGGGGATTTAGGTCCAATGCACAATTTTGCATATCTTATGAGGCAACTAATCAGTGTTTTGCCCTGAGATGCGTTCCATGATGATGTTCCAGCTGAGAAGATTTTGTATCTTTTTAAAGAGTATTAGTTTATATCAATAGTTTAACTTTCTATTTTAGAACTTTTTCTGTTTTAGCTTTGTTTTGTTTTGCATGCCTTTATGGGATACTTAAACTTGGAACTGTATAACTAGGATTATGCTGATGTGCCATTAAACCCTATGCATGCATGCATGCGTGTGCACACACACACACACCAAATGAATATTTGAATACATGCAGTGGATATTCAGACTGGAAATTCTGGTATTCATTTCACTTTTGCTATAACTACATGATAATATTAGAATGAAGGATTGACTAAAAATGGACATTTTCTTCTAATCTTTATTTCCCTTCAAGTGAAGTAAACTATATGGCCACATAAACCGTGCATAAAGTAGACCATCACCTTACCAAATCTACCTAAGTAACTGCTGCTATGTCTTTTTTAAAATTACAATTTATAAAGAATTTTAATTTATGATGAGATAGCAGTTGTTAATTCTTCAGAGGTTTCCAGGTATTTTTCAAAATGCTTTATGACTGTATTTTGATTCATTTTTGGTAAAATTGGTTTTTTTTCTCTCACCTGAATATTGTTTTATGTTTATGCTTACCCCATAGAGTTATTATTAATCTACCTCCAATATAAGTGCATAAAAAGTGTTTAAAATTCATTTTGGTTTGAAAGAAAGACAGAATGAAAATAAACACTTTGTTTTGGTTCGTTCCTGTAACTCAGCCTATCATACAAGTTTTCTGTAATGATATGAGTGATATCTGGTTCAGCAGTTTTGTATGAAAGGTGTAATGAAGGATCACACCTTCATTTGTCATCGATGCACTTGTATTTTTTTTAAAAAAAACAAATTTTATCATTATATGCAATACTATCATATTATCTTGAATATTGGGATACATACTGATATATAATATAGCTGGTGATACCCTGTACTAAACATGAGATATAATGTGTGCATCTGGAGTAATATTATACATACTGGCACTCTTCCAGTTTAGCTTGTACTTGGCTGTATCAGTGTAAACTTTATATACTTAATGGACTTATCAGTTGAAAAAATTGTGTGCATGTTGACACAAGTAGTTATTCCATAGAAGTCTGATTAACTTGTATCTTCAAATAATGAATCTCAGACTCTTTTCACTTGAATTTACTTTGAATTTTCTTGCCATGGGGATTTTTTAGCGGTCACCATGGTCCCCCAAAATAGTACTTTATCCTGATTAGTTTCAATCATGGGCTTGTAACAGTGACTCGGGCTGTTTTTCATACAAGTTGCTTACAGTTTGCATGCAGAATCAACAAAATTGTTGTTCAGCTATGCATCACTGTATGCATCTGTAGCATATTGAATTTCATGTGTGCATCTCAAAATGGAGCTAAAATTACCGAATTTGTTTCACATTATTGATTGCATCATCATGTGTATTGACATACAGAGCAACATTACTCAGTCGATACATACTAAAAATAGAGTTGTTTTTGTACTTGTAATCATGTTAGTCATGGAGAGTCCAATTTTGATATAAGATTGATCACCTGTGGTAGCGTCATATGCCAAGGGTAAACAAACATTGTCTGCAACATCTAGTTTTCATTAAGCTGATTCAGATTACTTAATGTCTTTTTGTGATATGATTTATCTAATGAGTAATAAAATCTAGATTTTGATTCAAAGAAAAAGTACTTGCATGTACTGTACAGTACCTGCAAGAAACACATTGTCTGTCATGATTCAAGTACATATATAGGGATGCAACTCCCAAGAAATCACAAGGGAGTCAATTACTTTTCAATCAAAAGTAGCAGAATTTGAAAGCTGATTAGTCCTTTAAAACTTAAGATCATGGCAACATCATAGAATTTTCATGTAAGCAGACCACCCTTTTTCAACATTCATTTGATGAATGCTGTCATGGTGTATCTCATTATACATGGTGTTCCAAACCATTCATTGTGTAATGAATTAAGTACTTTGTCTACATTTTGAGATGCTTATATGAACATTAACTGAGCTACAGATGCAGATATCATTCACAATGCTGAGCTGAACAGACTATAATATAAATGGCTTTTTTGTTTCAGGTAACACAAAAATCCTCAAAACTATCATTACGATATATACTCACATGTTGAATCGAGCTGAAACAACAAAGATCCTGATGTGACATAGCATAATGCACCTGTAGATCAGGGTCTAAGTTCTTTGTTCTTCTGATTACAAACTGAACAGACTCAGATTTGACGGTGACAGCAGTTTACAGTTGGACTCATAAGTGAGTACATATGAAGTCCAAAGAGCAATATGACAGACCTAACTTACCAAGTTGAGACTGTTCAAAACACAACTACATTATGGTCACATAACAAACAAGTTAGATGTGTAATTTTATTTCAGGGTGCTACAGTACGTAATGAAGGAGAATCTGTCATAATTGGCAGGATTGTGAAAGGTGGCATAGCGGAACAGAGTGGTAAGCAATGTGCATGCAATTCTTATTGAAAAATGACTTGAGTATTTTTGTATCTTCAAAATATAAAAGTTTAGTTTTAAAGATTAAAAAATAATGTCACTGGTAGCAGGCTCGTGCCTAATTAAAAATTCTTTTGTCTGTACCAGTTAAGTGACCTCGTTTTATGTAAATTTAATGGATATACTAATAGACAGCAACATCTAGTTTTCATTAACTTATGAAACTTAAGTTTCATAACTACACTTATGATGCCCCAGTACTAGACATCACTTATGAAATATCACTTATTTGATACTCTCCACATTTTACCCCACTTATGAAAAATGGTATGGAGATGAATAATTCAACCATATCAAAACTAAGTCAATCTGCATATTTGAACAACTGATATTTTCAGTTGTTTGTTCATTACACACATTAATATTTTGGAACATATTTCACCTTCACTTATGAAAATTGGTCTGGAGATATATTTCAATGAAAATAATAAAAATCAAACCCAAACTAAGTCACTATAACCAAATTTGCTGACTTGTTTTTTCAGTTGTTTATTCATTACACTCTCAGTATTGGACTGTTTCACCAACACATGAAAAAAAATTGGAGTGTGGTTGCATGTCAGCAAAAGTAACATAGCGACACCAAAACAAGGTCATTGTGGCCAAATTTTCATTCTTGAGTGACTTTCAGATGTTTGGCAGCTGGTTCATAACTCACTCAGTATCTTGGACCCTATTTGACCTAAAATTGGTTTGAGGATATGTCTCAACAAGAGTAACTCAGCCATACCAACACTATTCAGTCGAGAGTGTCCGCCTCAGATGTGCAATGTCGTGGGTTCGATCCCCGGCCGAGTCATACGAAAGACTTATAAAAATGGTACTAACAGGTGCCTCACTTGGCGCTCAGCATTAACACATTAACCCCTGGAACTTTTTGTCATTTTCGCCTGAAAATCGAGTAGGAAACACATTTTGAAAGCTATTTCTGAATAGACTCGAAAACACCAAATCCCTGGTCATCTTTCAATAACATACTGCCTAGTTGTGTTAGAAACATCGTTTTTTATTGGCTATTTGACTCGCGCATGAGCAGAAGGGTAAAAGTTGTTTTTGTTTTTTTTTTTTTTTTTTTGTTTTTTGCTAAACGGAGGAATTATTTTTGTATGGAGACCACTCTTTATTCTAAATGCCCATCTTATCCTACTTCTTGCAAAGGCTCATCTGTCTGTTTGCAGTTCATACCGGTTTGCTTTAGATCTGAGACCAAAAAGCCTAAAATCCGGACACAAAATCGGATTCACACCAATGGCCAATTTTAGGTAAAAAAAAAAGGTCAGGTCCAAAAAATGAGGTTTTTTATCTATATTTTGTAGTGCAACTAGATATTCCAGATTATTTGGTATCATTGTAGCTACATCTGTCTTCCTTTCTATAATACCACCCACTTTAGTGTATCATGCATGACCATGACGCTACAGAGCTCAGCAGTAGGCTCAAGTCTCAGATTCAGCCATTGTGGGTATGTGAGAAAGCTTGCCAGTAGCTTCTCGTGGGTCAGTGGTTCTTTCTGGGGTTTTCCCGGGTTCTTCCTCCACCATTAATACTGGTTGCCATGTATAGCCTATCGCTTGCTGAAAAATGGCGTTAAACCCTACAACAACAGCAACACCCAAAATATCATGGGCCCTATTTCACTCACATACGTTGATGAACTTCATCTTCAAAACAGTCTCAAATAGGTTAGCTCAGTTATACCTAAACTAGGTCACCATAGCCAATTTTTCATGTCTGAGTGACATTTGAATTTTTAACTGTATTTGTTACATTCTCCATATTTTGGATCCTGTTCCACCAGTGCTCAAGAAAATTAGTATGTAGTATGTATGTATTAGTACTTGAGGAGAGTATCTCAACCATATCCAAAGTTGACGTTATTGATACACGTGAGTGGCTGATTTGTTATATTATGAGTATTTATATTGTCAGCTATTTTGGATGTGCTCTGACTGCTTTGGTGGCCTAAGTGGTTAGAGCACCTCCAATGCGGGAAGCCCACAGTTTTGAACCCTGGCCAAATAATACCAAAGACTATAAAAATGGTACTGGCAGCTGCCTCACTTGGCACAGAGCATTAATAGGTTAGTGTTAGGACTGGTCATCCTGGTGTCAGGATAATCTGATTGAGTGGGACATCATGCTACATGTCTGTGGCATGATGCCCCAGGGTTAGACATCTTTTAAGCTGCCACACTGCACACATCATAGAGATGTGACTGAAAAATTGTTAAAGTTATGTTAAAAATCCCAATCACAAACACACACACGCACACACTAATGTGCTTCTATTGGCATTGATAAACTTGTGTTATTAACTGTGATGCTTGTGAAAATAACTGACTCATCTATGTTTCATTCAAAAAAATGAAATTTGGTTTATCAGTTAAGACCAAGTTAATATAAGAAAGGTTGATATCTTAATTAATTTCCATTTTCTGGTACATTGTTAGAAAATTGATAAGAATGTAACAGATATAACATCATATTTATTTGATCTTGATTGCTAGATCTTGAAGAGAAAGATAATGTTAATATTTGCACATCAAAAAATAGTACATAAAATTGTTATTTACTCTTGCTTATTTGTATTTGTGAAGATGTTCCAGTAGATTGGGGTGGGGGTATTTTATGAAAAAAAGCATGGGGATTTGCCTTGGTGAGCTGAAGTTTTGAATATCCTGACAGTCAAATGATGTAATCAGATGTGAGGAATCATATATAGGATTGCCTGCCATGGCTGCTGTTGGGTCATTGTTCAAACATACTGGGGGTTATAACATCAGTATCAAGCAAGAAATTCATAGGAATTATATATCTGGTCTGCTTCCTTGTCTTATAGAGTCACATATATTTCCACTCTCAAATGATCTTGACCAAATATACTCAGATTGCCACCATTTGTTTTTCTGTATAGTTACACCAATTGTGCTACCTTCTTGACAAATTCAAAACTGTGTTATATTTGGTTATTCTGACTTGCTTTTTTTGGTCAGATACAGTATTGTGTAAAATGTCAAAAATATAATTCATAGCAACAGATTAGGTCATCCCAAATCAACTGCCTTCATAAATTGATATTTTTTATCAAGAGCTTATAAAGAATATGAACAAATGAAGGGGTGAGACGGGTGTGAGAGTGAGTTTAAGCTCCAATTAAAGAGTAAGATTAATGCATAATAAAAAAGAAAACTTTCCAAGTGTTAATGCAATTTGTATTTCTTGTTTTGGTACATTTATGATGTATTTTACAATCTGGCTTTGCAACTTGTCATGTTTTTGTATCACCTATTGCAATATATCCAGTATTAACACAGGGAAAGAAAACATCCTATATGCTATCAATAATATTTAACACAGTCTGTTAGAACTAGTAAAATTATCATCAGAACAGTTTATAATAAGTATTGAAGTCTAATTTGTGAATCTTTAGGTCTGCTGCACGAAGGAGATGAGATCTTGGAAATAAATCGTGTTGATATGAAGGGGAAAAGTATCCATGATGTTTCAGAAATGCTTGTAAGTTCACTTTATTTTCATTTTGTCAGAACATTTAGTTGCAAGATTACATATTAATTTTAACTTAATTCAGATATGCAATGTACAGAAAACAGTCTTCTAAGCTATGTACAGAACCTTTTCAAACAGTATGTTTCAGATTATACGTTTTCAAAATTCCAGTTCTGGTTTATTATTTGAGATAATTGGATTGCTACTGCCTGTTTTGATGCATTTAATTGCAGAACAAGACTAGCATTTCTTTCCGTTACAAGTATAATTGTCACATATAATACTTTATACTTCTAATTTGACATCCCACTAAATATTTCATTTGAGTAAGTGTTTTTAGCTCTACTGGTAATTGACCAGTATGGAATGATCTGTTGTCAATCATCTATCTTCTGTATTTTTGATTACTCCTCCTGAATGGATGGTCATATCAACATGGTGTTTTTTTTAAACAACTTCTTTTGATGTCTGGTAGGTCCTAATATGCTTGCCACAGTGACCATCTTGAAAATCTTGCTGTCATTATTTCTCTGGTCATATCAGCATAGGTTTTTCACTGAAAGTTTTCATATGATGTATATGTTGTCATAAATGAAAATGGTGCTGCTCTGACTTATAATATGACTGCCACAATGGCCATCTTGAAAATCTTGTTATCGCTGCTTCTTTTAGAAATCCTGTCATGTCAGTATTGTGCTTTCACCCAAAAACTTATTATGTTAGGTTGGTACTAAATATGGTACTGGTCTGATACTGAAATATGGCTACCATGCCACCCATTTTGAAAATCTTGTTATCATTGCTTCTACAATACGGAAAGTCATATCAACATGGAGTTTCCACCAGAAGACTTCTTATGATTTCTTGTTCATCCTAAATGACTTGACACCCAATATGTCCATCGTACCATGTAATTTGAAATTTTGTTATTGCTAAAGAATATCAAAAATGGTTTCAATACTCTGCAGATAAAAGTAAGAAATAGTCTTATTTTGAATTCCAGGAAAATCATTTTCAGCAAGTTTATTACAATTCCACAAAAAATATACTGTTCAAAGGGAGCTGCAGCCCAATATGATATTTTTTCATGGTATCAGACCAGTGCATGAGATTCTTATAGCATAGTTTTTATATATAAATCAAATGCATACCATATATACTCGTGTATAAATTGGTTCCAGCTGCAAACAATACAGACCGTGAGCTACCTGTGCATTATGTATGTTGTTTGTTCCACTGAATAGACTGCATAGATCCAGATCTGCTGGCACATTACATGATGACAGATTTGGATCTACGGACTTTGCAGTTGAATCTGACTTGTACCATAATGACTTGAAATTTTTGGGCACTGTAAGTCTTGGGACACCTTTAGTTATTTTCAGAAGTAATTTTTTTGAACTTCATATGTTCTGATATGAAATTATAGCAATTTTTTCATGTGCTATAAGACTTGTGACACTGTCAACATCTTTTTTCCTACTAATTGATCGATGTATTTTATTGATCATAATGACACCAAAAAAATGATTTTGTAGTTGTTAAGGGACAGTCGTCATGAATTATTACATGGAAATCTTGTGAGTTAATCTAATTTGTTGAAAAGTCAATAAAATCTTTTAATGTTTGTCTGTTTTCTTATTATTTCTGCCTAATTCAGAAATGTATATTTTGATTGGATGATGACAGAATTAAGCATTAGACAGTTGCAGCATGCATTTATAACAGTAACCTTTCCCATTTTTCTTCAGTTGATTATTTTTTGTTTATGTATTATTGCATTAAATATTTGTATCAGTCCACCAATAAATCCATTTTCATTTTGGCTTGAAAGTGTAAATACCTAACTCGTTAAAATGTGATCCTCATATCACAGTAATGAACAACAATATTGTTTGGTTCAGTGCTCACATTTAGAAAGCATATTTACATAATGGCTTCACCACACATGCATTGAATTGAAAATTTTAATTTTAACTTTCACTGAATGTAGTACATCCCAGGATTTGAATCATAGGCACAACTGCACTAGAATAATATCTCCAAAATACAAAAAAGAAGTTTCAGTAATGATGCTTCAGAAATAATTCTCTCACCATACAAACTCAATTTTAGCTTGCTTTGATGTAAGCGACTGTAAATAAGTGCTGGTTTACACAACTATGGTAATGGTGCTGATAATATGAAATAAAAGGCAATTACACCTCAAAGTAATGGCATCCCCAAGGCAGTCTCATGGTTTGAATGATTAACTGGCATGGGTTGATGTTAGAAAACAAACTACAGATCTGGAAATTATAAAAGGAGGTGCCAAAACAACCAGCATGCCAGTGCATGGAAAATTATGCAATTTTGTTAAGTCAAAACACAAAAGTTAAATAGATCAGTGATGATCTTAGTCAGTCTAGATCCTTTCTTTCATGAGCATATGACAATTATTTGAATATATGCTGGTTATATGCCTTATCCAATTAAACATGTGCACCTTTTAATAAAGATTACAGTACTTTGTAGAATTGCTGATGTCACGGAAAAACAGTAACTTGTGAGTGCATGGATCAGAGTAATGAAACAGTTATGTACATTAGCTGAAATGTAATATGGAAGAATGCGATTTGATATAAACAATGAATAAAGCACAATCTGTGTCTAATATTTTTGGGAATAAACAAAGATATATGTCATGCTAAGCACAATTTGCACTGTGTGAATACTGTACATTATAGTACAGCCTGGTCTTCCGGGTAAGCTTGAACCAGCCTGTGAATTATGAAGTCTTTATTTACCTTTATTTAATTTCATGTTGGAGAAATTGGAAAATATGCACCTGCAGAATAATAATAAAAATAATCATAGTAAGTTATAACTGTTTATTGAGGTGGTTATTGAAATAGTTGGTCACTGCTGTGTGATGTGCCGATTTTGCCAATTTGGTCTTGACTTTTTTTGTGTTTACAAGTGTCGGGACACTGAAAATTTTATTTGTTTTACATGCTTATAAGTTTTGGGACATGAAAAAAACTGTCCCAGGATATGTAGCTATTATGGGTAAGTAAGTATATACAATAATTTTTATGGCATGTTTTATTTAATGCTGATCTTTATTCTACTGATGAAAAATGAATCTGGTAGGGTAAATAATTTTTATATATTTCAGCTGCAATTTTGGCTCATCTTTATTTCTACAAGTACAGGTGTCTTTAGAGATGTTCACTTGAATGTCAGTTTATATTATTTTTCTTGAGAGTTCAAGCTGGCAATTTATTAATTTTCTTCTTGCTAATCTTCTTAATATTTCATATTTCAGGCCAATATGTCGGGAACAATTACCTTTATGATTATACCCAATAACCAGTATAATTCACGTCCTTCCATGCAGGATGAATTGGTGAGTATCAACATATTATGCAACAGCTATAGCTTTGATATTGTTGGCTATGTTGTAAGAAAACATTTCCAGTTATAAAATGTTATAAAATGTCATTTGAAATAAACTACACTTTTGTCTTACCAGTAAATGGTTTCTGTAAAAACCAAATTAATAAACCAGACATTTTTGATGAAAGGGTTTAAATTATCTTTATGCAGAAGCAACATGATTTGAAATGTTAACCTTTAATCTTTCATTCTGGCTTCTTGACATTAACACATGACATTAAATATTTTTATAGGATTTCAGATCTCTCCAATATAACTGAATTGTTAAAATAAGACACACATTCCATGTCCATCCTTCCATTTCTATGAGCACATAGTTGGTATGAAAAAAAGTTCATTGTCCATGCAAAATCTCAAAGTTGTACTTGATATGTGCACACAAGCTTAGTTAATGAAGCACAATTTTCAAGAAAAAAATACAAGATTATGATGTCTTCATAATGCAGAAATGCCAAGAATAGTTGAAGAGTATGTCTTGTGTATTATTTTATAGAATGAACTATGGTAGCCAACCTGAGCTAATCTGATGGTATGATTCACACACACACTCTTTCAGCTCAAGTCTTTTTTCCTTTTTGATATCAGCTGATGAATATAAACATTTATCACCATAAAACAAGTACAAGAAAATATTCTGACAAGAGTTCACGTTATCTCAGTGGAGATGGTGATACAATGAAATTTACAAATCATGCCATAAAACATTATATTAAACTATGTGATTACAGACACATGTGCGGGCCCTGTTTAAGTATGATCCCGAAGATGATATTTACATTCCATGCCAGGAGCTGGGAATTTCTTTTGATAAAGGAGACATTCTGCATGTCATCAACAGAGATGATCAGAATTGGTGGCAGGCATACCGAGAGGGGGAGGAAGAGCACCAGTCACTTGCAGGTCTTATCCCCAGTAAGACTTTCCAAGAACAGTGAGTATAATCATACCTTACAGTCATACTTGCTATAGTGGTTATCTTGATAAAGCAGCTACTTGTATAAAAAGAACAAATACAGTACAGCGTATGGATGCAAAAGCCACCTGACTTTTCCCTAGCAAGTCTTTCTTGAAATAAAAATATATTTGTATTAGCTTGTAGTTGGCTTAATAATAGAGTAGTTGCTTGTATACAAAGGATTGGTAAAATAAATAAATAAGAACATGTACAGTTAGTAAAATCTGTGTATTATATACTGGTAAGATTAATCCAAGCTATATATAATGGTCACCTGCATGGAAGCAAATGGAAGTACAATTAATGTATCACCATATGTCACTCAAACTCTGACACCTATGCTAATACCTATGGACTGCCAACGAAACTATTGCTGACAGATTTGTGACTATCACTGTTATTGGTATGGACAAACTGATAATCAGATTTATATGTAAACATGTTTACTATGGGATATAAATATCAATACTTCTATGGTGGTGAAAAGGACAAAGTTCAACATAGAGGTCAGTTTGGAATTTGTGTACATGTTTGTTTATCTGAAAATCCATTCACACCATACATGAAACTGAATGTTGAAGTTTGTACTTTCCTTTTATGTACAACTTTACTAGTTCAGTAGAAGGAAAGCTCAACAAAAAGAGTGTTTCTTGTTTAGGATAAATTGTTTCTGTGTATATATTGTTTTCATATTTGTTACATAATAATAGAGAAATGGAGTGGTTGAAAGGTTAGAGGTCAAGGTCACATGGGTATTTTAGTCATGGGTATTTTAGTCATGTGATATTACGGCTGCAGGGACAATATCACAGGCAAGATGATAAAATGTATGGCTTTTAGTTTTCCAGCATTGGAAGGTGGTTATATATTGTGGCTATATTCCTAAATCACATCGGGCATCAATCCTGCCTCAAGTGTGTTTCATTTATCTTTTAGAATTGTGGACTAAAATATACCTATACCTGACCATGTCTGCATCCGAAGGGATCCATTTTGTGGGTATTAGTGAAAACAAAACTAAGTTGTAATTGCTTAAATGATACATGATTAACATGTGATATTTTTGTACTAACCAGAAAACTAACCTTTCCTTCAAAATCGTAATTCATTTAACAGTAAAGGACTTTTTAATTAATGAATCCTTAGCATCTTTTCGTTTTTTTGTGGAAGCTTATATAAGACCACTCTCACCTTCATTTTACTTCTCTTTCATATTACTAATTTGGTTATCTGTATATTATAATGTAGACTGTTTTAATAAAATTCTGAAGCTTACATAGCAATAAATTTAAATATTTGCAGACGAGAATCAATGAGGCTCACTCTTGGAGGAGAAAATAAAGAAAATGAGAAGAGTCATTCGTGTGCATGTGGTCGTAGAGCTAAAAACAAGAAGAAAAAGAATCCACACAAGCAACAAGTAGATGGTAATTGACCTGTTATATTTGTCCTATTTCTGTCTTCTGCTTTAGTATGGTGCGTCTTCTATAAATATAATATAAAATAAAAACTTTGCATTCATCAAGGTTTGTGTATTTAAGAAATTTATTTGTGAAAACCTTCATGCAATGTAGATGGTAATTAGAGCTTTCTTATGATCTTAGATGTTAATTTGCCAGTGGCAAGGCCAAGCAATTATCTGAGTACACATTGTAAGTGGCCTGGATTGGTCCCCTTCTGGAACTTTACAAGATAGTATTTTTCGTCTTTACACATGCACATCTTTTCATATGCCTAATTCCACCACAGGTCATAGTGTTTACAACCTTTGCTCAAAGTTCTTGGTCAAGCATCATTATTATTGTTATTACTTAACTTTGCAAGAAATTTAAGGAAGCTTAACTTTGTCATGGCTCAGATCTTAAAGTTAAGAGTTACTAAAGCAAAATAGGACACGGACAAAAACATTGAAAGCTCATTAATTAGATTTTGCCTGACCATATTTTTTTGATCATATTTTTTGAGGTATTAGGGTCACCTCTCAGATTGTTACATTATGCACTGTTTGTGTTTAATATGCATTGTAATTCTCTACTCAAAGCTTATTGGAGATGTACATTTTACTGCATCTGGTAGCGAATAAAACATAATCCATGTCAGCGATGTTGAATATAAAAAAGTGAAATCTTTATTATCATTTGGATATGTTCAATGACCTTTATTTTCATTGCAGTCAGTGAAATTCTGACATATGAGGAAGTGGCACAGTACTACCCAGAGCCCAATAGAAGAAGACCGATTGTACTTATTGGGCCTCCGAATGTGGGTCGTCATGAGCTTAGACAGCGATTGATGACTGATTTTGAAAGGTTTGCAGCTGCAGTTCCTCGTAAGTATTTTGCAGATGCAATTTTTGTTAATGTTGGATTAGTTTAGTAATTATAGCATTTACAGCTATAAAGAGTAAATTATTATATTTTTACCATAATTTTCATTTGCAAGAATTTAGTAAGGATTTGCTCAATTGTGATTGTCAAATTATATGATTGTGACTAGTATAAAAGTTGTGCAAATTTGTATCTTTTCAAGAAATTTTAAATCCCTATACACCACTCCCTCGATAACTCAGGCACATCGGGGTCCAGAAACATCGACCACACTATAAGTGAGGCGCGAGTTATCGAGGGACCTATAAAATAAGCCCAAAACCAATTAAATGATCGATGACATAAAGGAAAAATAAGAGGGGGGGTAGGCAGATTATAGTGTTGAATACTCACTTTATAATCGTGCTGAGATTAACTGTGAATAAATATCTCTTCATAACGGTGTACTTTGTTTATTATTTCTTCATAGAGCAACATTAATTACAGTATATTGAGGCGATCATCGAAAACATTATTCCACGTGGTTTCCGTACCACTTCATACATTGTGTACTACGTCACTAATTTTTATGTTGAATTGGATACATTCTAGTTTTATTGTTTGATCCAAATTAGACGTTTTTTTATATACAAAAGATCGACTCTTTTTGAGAAACAGTTTCGATTGAACGATAGATAGATAGATTTGATTGCGATAGAAGTAAAATGGAAAACAAAAAACAAGGGTTAATCAGTACTAACATATTTAATGGGTCTACAAATTTAAAACAATGTAAATTGGAACAAGTTAATACTTGCCGTTTGTGCCATGCTTGACAAATATCAATTCACTTTTTGAAAAAATCAGTTAATTTTTTTGTGTGTTACTCCTTGGTTTCTCTGCCGCCGAGCAAAATCCCTCAGATTTCTCAACTGCATGAGCTTTACATAGTCAACATTTTGGGTCTCCAGCCACCTTATGGCAATATCAAAAGATTTGATTGCTTCGTGTACAGAGGGGGGAGGTGGTGCAACATCTGCATCTGCATCACTTTCAACATTTGTGGTACTCCAGTTAGAATCGTCTTCTGCTGCAAATTTGTTCGTTATATAATTAATTATTGTTTCATCTGACATGTATTCAGCTGTGGGGCAATCATTGTCAGCACAAATCCACTCCTCCATATCATCAAGAGAAATGCGCATCTCAGGACCATGAGTCTGTATGAATTTCTCCCAAACAGCCTCAGCATTAATGACATCAGTTTCACTGAAACCTTCAAAGTCACTATCATCGTCGCTGTCTCTGTTGCTGTTTTGCTTTATGTCAAAGGCAGCTCCAAGACCCTTAATCCAGCACCCCAGGTTTCTTGTAATCGATTTGTTAATGCAACAAACACTTTCCCAAGCTGTTGATCAAAACAAAGCCGGCATGTAATTAGGTTCTCACAGAAGTACTCACGGGTTTCGATGTGACGGTCGATTGACTGTTTTCATGTTTTCAATGAACAGAATATGTTGCGATTATAATGTTTACACTGAAACGGAATTAAATGATTAGAACGTGACTTTCACACAGGAAGACGTTTAATTGGTGTTTATTTCATTCTCTGTTGCCACCTGTTAGCATTTACCAGAAGTTTTCATTGATCGCTATTTCACCAGACTGTTTATTTACTGTATACTGACAACTATTTATCATAAAAACTTACATAATATATGATATCTTTAAACAGAGGTCTCGCAAGGATTTTAAAACTGGGTCTTTCTGCCTCTGAATTCAATCACTAAATATCAGTACATTTTCTCACCCGGCCGCCAGTCCAAGCCTTTGAACTAGCCGCCTAGCTATTGCATCATGTTTTTTTATTATGTACTCTTATAAAATGGCAACATGTATGTACATCAAGGAGTCTTTCAGTCACTGAATTATTCATTGTAAATATCAGCACAGCTAACTGATCAACACATTTTCCCACAAAGCAGGTGGCTGAAACAGGACTGGCAAATCTTCGAATTTTCCCGCGCACCGATTACATGTGAATGGAGGACTCCCGCCTCAGTGATTTGCTGCGTCCCAGATCAAAAATTGGCATCCAAATACGCATAATTAAGCATTTTTGAGATCTCTGAAATTAATTCTTATTTAGAACTTGAAAATTTCAAAATTTGGATTCCATTTTTACGGGCATTAATCACCATTTTCGATGATAAAACGAGCAATGTATCAAGGTTTAATTTACCAGTTCTTGTCGTAATTTTTTCACGTTCAGCATATTTTAAAGATATTTTAAATACATTTTCTCTGGAAAAAAATCGGGAGCCAAGACAGACACCACGTTATAAGCAGGATTGTGAGTTATCAGGGCGCGAGTTATCGAGGGAGCGGTGTACTCCTGAAAGCTTCTTTTCATTTACAATTCCATTTGGTCAGTTTTAGTCATGCTTTTGGACCATGCTAATCAATTTGGGCTGTTACTGCTAAACAAAATGCTTTGTGGGAAACAAATTTGCAGCTTAATGTGTGTGTGTGATTTAGATTTTTAATGTAGCTTTAAAAAAATTTCAGTCATATCGCTATGATGTCAGCAGTGTGACAGTTTATAGTGATATCTAGCACTGGTGCATCATGCCGCAGACATGTAGCATGATGCCTCACCCAGTCACATTATCCTGACACCAGACCATCCAGTCCTAACACTAACCTCTTAATGCTGAGTGCCAAGCGAGGCAGCTGTTCGTACCATTTTTGTAAGTCGTTGGTATGACTCAGCCAGGTGATCGAACCCATGATCTCCCACATCCGAGGTGGACGCTCTAACTACTAGGCCACCGGAGCAGTCTGCAGCTTATATATTGAGATGAAAAGAAGCTACTAGGGTGGGGGATGTTTTTTGTAACATGAAAGTTATTTGGCATTGATTCAGATTATTGATTTATTATAATTTACAAAAGGTGCAAACATATATTGTGCATGACAGTTTGTTCATTGTTGTAAACACTTTGACAGATGAAAAGTTGATACGTACTTTTTGAAAGAGCAGTGTCAAGTTGTGAACCCATATTCAGACCAATTGGATAGATTGAATATATTTATGAAATTGTGATGGTACACCATAACTAATGAATGGCTTCAGTTTCTGCTCAGCTGCTTTATTTGCTCATAGTTTCAAGAATTGTTTATCACCAAAAGATTTAAATTTTGATAAGAGGACATGAGGCTTTAAAACATCAAGTATATAAACATGAATTGCCTAGTAGTAGTTTAATGAATGTAATGACTGTATTGATCCATCTTTCATTTGTAACTTCCTCATAAATAAAATTGCATGTGGAGCTGTTTCACAGGGTTCATATTTTTGGTTTGTATTTTATTTAATCATCAGAATCAGAACTGTGCCTTTTTTATCGGTTTAGTCTCTTTTAATATTTTTGACAAAAGAGACAAAAATGAGGGGCTAAAGGTCAGAATGTTGTGTGTTGTATGAATGTCATCTGGCTGGACACATAAGACACAGAAGATTCCAAAATAATTCTCTGGCTAAGTGATCAATATCTAGGTCATGGGGCAGCTTTTGCCACAGCTTATATTTCTATGTCATGAGGCAACATTTGTCTCAGAGGCCAATTGTCAAACGCATGCAGGCAGTTTTCTTCGGAGAGATCAGTTGCAACATTTTGGGCAACATTTTTTACAAGTGAAGTCACAAATTTGGGATTTCATCTCGGAGTGTTCACCCTTTTTTTGTCCATATGCGTAGACTTCTCCAGTGGTAACAATATCACTTGCATCAACACTGAGTATCATGGTAAACATTTTGGATACAATAACAACACATAGAATTTGATCAGATTATGTCTGGAATTTTTAATACATAGTTAAACGATCATTAACGATAAATTTTCCCAATTCTATCCTGTAAGCTTCATACTTTTTAGAAAGTTGGTTTTGGAAAAGTCAGTTCCTTGTAATAATTATATTGTGAAGTTAACTTTTTTGTCAGATACAAGTCGACCACTCAAAGACAGTGAAGTGGATGGGAAGGACTATCACTTCATAAGCAGGTCAGAATTTGAGGCGGACATTCGAGCTAACAAGTTTGTGGAATTTGGTGAATTTGAGAAAAATTGGTATGGTACCAGTATCAATGCAGTGAGACAAGTCATTAATATGGGCAAAATTTGTGTGCTCAATTTAGACCCTGAGGTATGCTACAATTAATTCTCAACATGTTTACTATAATAATATTTATATCACTATTATTACTATCTCCATGCAGCAATGGATGCTGTGATACCTTCCTTTTATTTTTGTATCAATCCACATATATGGTATATACTTGTAGATAAATTGCAGTTAAGTTTCCCAAAATTTTTCAGAAATGAGCTATCATGGTGTTTACTGTATACTGTCATTTATGTAAGATTTAATTTTTTTTTAGCTCAAATGGTCATAGACCAGAAGAATTAAGATGATGGTCTGTTGTCCATCTTTTGTCCGTCTTCTATCCATTTCCAGTCTATCCATTAGCTAAAGTTTGCTATCACTGAACTGCTTTTAGGATTGCCATGAAATGTCTTTTTAGTTTGAAAAAACTTTCTGGGGCAAACTCTCAGCTAGATCTCTTGTTGCGTCCACACTCAGTTGTGATTAAGGAGTTCCGTCTCAAAGGTTTAGCAAGGGTCAAGATTTGGCCAGATCCCCCCCTCCCCTTGTGTTGCAACCCTTGGCATCTGCATCTAGCTAGCGGGTCCATACCTCTGCTATTTAGACCAGGGTTTTCCTTCCAGTGAAAACTCTAGAATCCTTAAAGCAAAAGGCTAGGTCACTAGTAACCTGGCATGCCTACCTTTTTTCAGCAACCCTGTTGAGGCTGCTGAAAGAGGAATCTCTGTCACCAGACAGCTCTTCATTGTTTGTTGAAAGCTGTGGTAAAAACTTTTAGATATGCATTGTCTTTGTCCATGGCCTTGTCAGCAGAGCTTCTCCACCTCAGCAGGGACGTTGCTGTGGATAATTCCAGTTTCTTACTTGAGCACAGTAAGAACCTTTTTGAGACTCTCTTCCGCCTTGCATCCACTCCTGGCTATTCAAAACTGGCCAAGAATCAAAATATTACTGACCACCCTCAGGGTCCATTGGCTAAATTCTTTTATAGCTGCACAGCAAAGCAACAACCCCATTTCATCCTCTCCCCCTCCCAGCAGGCAGGCCCTATAAGGGTGTGCCACAAAGACCTTGTGAGGACGTTCTTGGAACCTCTCCAGTTTACTAAGAACAAGGGTGGACAGTCTTAGGGACTTGCTCCTTCTCCTTCAGAGCAGACCTCTTCCATTGGTTCCTGTTGACACCAAACTAAACCTCTTTTCAGAGGTTTGGTCTGACATAACAGCCCCAGTCAGGAAAGCAATAATGCCTGTTGATTGGGCAGTCCCCATTGATCTTCAGGATGCATACCTTCTTATCCCTATCATTCCTC
This sequence comes from Sinohyriopsis cumingii, assembly GCA_028554795.2. NCBI lineage: Eukaryota > Metazoa > Mollusca > Bivalvia > Unionida > Unionidae > Sinohyriopsis > Sinohyriopsis cumingii. The sequence continues at coordinate 83,252,974 of CM068825.1, forward strand.
TGTAGAAAATACCACAGGTTTCGCTTGGATAGGGAAGTCTTCCAATTTTGAGTTCTGCTGTTCCACCTGGCCTCTGCACCCAGAGCATTTTTAAACATCATAAGGGTATTAGTAGCCCATTTAAGAACACTCAGTATCCCAGTCCTCCAAATTTGAATGGTTAGCAAGAGTCACTCAGAGTAGATCAATGTTGTTATTGGTCCATAGAGACCATTCTGGGCCTTCTTCCAAACATACAGAAATCAGAGCTCACTCCATCTTAAAACATTATCTGTGTGGGTATGAATTTTCCCAAAATGAGAATTGTTCTTTGTCCATAGGACAGAGTTGACAAGATCCTTTCCAAAATCTGCTTTCCTTGATTGTAAGATATAAAAACAGTTGAATCCAAATAGTCTAAACAACTTGAAACATTGTGTTATTTCCAAGGTGTTAAGCTTTATGTGTGTGAACACTTAATAAGTGTGATGCCATTGATGTTGAGATCAAAGGTCAGGCCTCTGTGCTTGAACTGCCGATGTCATGTCCTCCATTCATAATAAACAAGCCAGCATTTTGGTTTTGTGTCACCCCAGTAATATGTTTTAATTGCGTGTGTGTGTGATTTGGATTTTTAATGTAGCTTTAACAATGTTTCAGTCATATCACTACAATGTCTGCAGTGTGGCAGTTTGTAGTGATGTCTAGCACTGGGGCATCATGTCGCAGACATGTAGCATGATGTCTCACCCGGGCACATTATCCTGACACCAGGCCGACCAGTCCTAACACTAACCTATTAATGCTGAGCACATAGTGAGGCAGCTGTGTTAGTACCATTTTTATAAGTCTTTGGTATGACTTGGCGGGGGTTCAAACCTACGACCTCCTGCATCTGAGGTGTACACTGTAACCACTAGGCCACCGGAGCGGTCTGTTTTAATTTCAATTGCTTGAGTAACTATTGTCAGATATGTTGTCAAGGGTTAGACCAAGTTCACTTTTGCAAATAGCAATTAAATTAAGTTTTGGTATTGATGCATCTTTAGGTTAATAGATTCATTTTCAAGACATATTGGTGACATGAACATCAGCAGTAAATATACTAGGTACCATGCTGGTTTTAAGTTTTGTTCATAGAATATGCAGAAGTTGATGGAAATAAGGACATGAAAAGGTAATTTGGTGTGTTGGATAATGTGCTTTAGAGATTGGCAAAGAATCTGCAAGGTTTATATAGGCTTTGACTCTCTCAGGACAAAAGAATGTAGAAATTTCCAAGGTATGTGAATATTTTCTGGAGCATTTATTTGTACTATATTTATAGTGACATGCAGAGTTGCTGCCAAGATTTTATCTAAAAGGGAGAGCTCCCTCATGGTCACAAAAATAAGGGGGAGTAGAGTATAATGGAGGGGGAGGAGGAAGTGGTCGTAGTTCACTATGTACCTAACAACTTAATATTCATCTCACTTTCTTCCTGCCTCTGTTAGAATCCTGCTGAAATCAAAATCTTTAAAAGACGTTTCTGCTGGTTGTACAAGTATTAATATGTTGATTGTTTCTGTGCTTAATCTGTTCCTTACCTGAGTATGAATATTGCACAGTCTGCTCTCAGAAGAGGCATATATATAGCTATCTTAGTTAGCTGGAACAGGTTTGAAAACTGTTCTTTATGGTTGTTATGTACAATTTTCCACATCTCATCGGTTATTGTCTTTTTGATACTCTTGCCTCAAAATAAGATTTTTCACTAACGTAAGCTCTGCCAAAGTTTTCACTTCTTGAATCAGTGTGATGTCTGATCCATAATGCTGTTTTAGGATTTTAAGTTCATTAATGACATAGTGTACTTGTTCAGACAGGTATTTTGATCAAACAAATATCTTTACTTCTTAATTTTATTTTTAGATTCTTATTTATTTAATTTATCTTAACCCATTTACTAATACTATATGGTTTTGAAGAACAAGATCCTTCATGGGTAAACTATGATGAGAAAAGAAACTAAAATTGCACTATACTTTTGAATTGTCAGTATTTTAATTCAGCTTGTTAGTTTTCTTTTTCTGTTGAAATACCGCTAAAATGAGAAGTTGATGAGCATGCTGTCTGTTTTTGTCCATCCAGCATTTATATTAGACACATATTTAACACTATTTTTGGGTTCAAAATCACTCACAGGTATCTCAGTTGACACATTCCCAGCTCCAATAATCCAGTATACTTCTTAATTTTTAAAATTAAATCACCTTCATAACTATCATCAGCCAGTATTTGCTGAACGAAATTGTAATCTGGGGCCCAATGTGCCAATCAAATTTTGTTCAACTACCACTCGTGCCATGCTGAAGAATCCAGATCTGTAAACAGTTACAAAAAGACATGTCAGTACTAGGACAGCTCTACCAATGTGAGTTCTGTTATGACAAGCACTTTAAGGGTGAAGGGCTGAAAAAAAATTGTATACTGCGCAGAGTACATATTCACATGTTGACTTTAAACTAACTTGCGTGACTTATCTGGTCTCCAAGTGTGTGAATTCATACAAATTCTGCATGATTCATGCAATTGCACACCCTGGCAGCATCTCTGAACATGTAGCGTCCGTCTTTCTTTCACATTCAGGTGTCAGTCTCATAATTTGTAATATCCAGGTATATTTATAAAACAATAATTACAGGAAAATCAGATGCTTAGTGTTGGCCTGAAAATTGCATGTAACTTTCATTCAAGTCAGTGACATATTGACATAGGTCTCTCATTTTAGGTTAGATGTGGTTGTGCATCTGACATACAGGACTGACTAATCTACGAATATATATAGTATTATCATATAGTAGGTATAGCTTTTCTATAGTATGTGCAGTTTGATATTTTTGATATTACCATATTAAAATATCACTTTATGTGATTCTGATTGGTCCAAATAAGCCCATGAAATTATTGTGCAGTATGCTCTTTATTGATTGGCTGTGATTGTGGGAAAACGTTTTTAACCCCGCCTTTGAGAATTTTTTGTTTTCAATGAACTTTTTTTGTGGCCATTTATCAAAAGGAATTGGGTGAAAAATGGTTTCATATGCTTCATTATGGCTAATTTACCCCCATCAGGGTTGGTTATATCACGTATAACATATCATAACATGAAACATGGCTAAAACCACAAGACAAAAACAATAACAACAAAAAGTAAATCTATGGGTATTGCTTGTATGGGTTGAGGGAGGCGGTATATCTATATGAAATCCACCCTATATACAAGTGTGGTTGAAATAATAACTTACAGAATTAAATAAACTCACCTCTGTTCATTTGTTTGCATATTCTGTACTGAGTAGTCTACTATTCCAAATCAAACACTGCAAATATCTGGTCACAAATACATTACAGTAAATATGGGAATTTCTGCATCCAGTACACCTTCTTTCACATGAATATTGCAATATCAATGTAATGCTTAGTTGTGACACTTTAAGGTTATGTAAACATGGATCATCAACTGTATGGGTACTGTAGTGCATCGAAGGATGTGACATCAGACACATTGGACATTCTATGTTGAAAAATGATATTGTCTTTGTAAAATGTTCTGTTTATTTGGAAGGATGCTTGTTCGTTGATTTATAGTTTGTAAGAAAAGTATAATCTTTTAAACATCAATACTAGTTCAACTTTGGTTGGGACTATATTTTATGCAGAACAAATGAAAGGTGCAACATCTGTCAGAATGAACAAAATTATTTGTTCTTCTTTCCATCTAAAAATTTTCCACTGAAATAAACACTTTGTGATAAAAAGAATCTCAGGTAATGATTTAATATTAAATTTATGAAACTCATTGAATAAAGTCCAGCTTTTGTGAGCCAAGTCTCACAAAAGCTGGACATTATTCAAATCGTTTCATAAATTCAGTATTAAATCATTACCCTTTTGAGATCCTCTATATATATGTAATGTATTTGGGTTCACAACTCCTTGGTCAGGGTTGGGGGTAAGGGATTTTTAATGAAAAGCATGTGGAATTGCCATGAAAGTAGATCTAGTTATTATTGTTTGTTTGTCCATGGGGAACACATTAATTTTAAATCAGATTTGGATATTCCAGGTTTAGTCTTGAATCTCTCGAGACTCACTGTACAAATATCTCTTTTTGTCATGTTGCACTGGACATGGCCGTTTTTAAATCCATTTTGAGCTTGTCTAACCTTAAATTCTAATAAAACATTCCCCAGAGACAGGATATTTTTATGGAAAATACAATGGAGTCCATAAATACCTGGTATAGACTCAAATTTGATGAAGATTCAAATTTTGTATCATTAAATTACTGTTGATTGTACACACCTGATATTTGTGAGTTTCTCTAATTAAGTGCATAGGAACTCATGATGAGGAAAACCTGTTATTGTTTCTTTTATTAAAAGGGTGTTTAACCAATTACTTGCAAATTAAAAAACATTCAGTATATAAATAAGCAAATATTATGGAACAGGAAAATTAATGTTCTTGAAAATTAGGATATTTTATATGGTTATACAATATGGCAGGTTATGACTAGGTTTGGAATGGTTAACAACTACAAATTTGAAAATTTCATGACAAATTTTATTCACAATAATCTAGTTTTAAAGTAAAAAGGTCAGGATAGATACATGTAAGATGTGATACACCATTGGTAATTATGACTGGAGACACTGTGCTTCAATACTTCACCTCAGCAGGTTTACTTTTGGTAGCTGCATGTAGTATATCTGAATTGGCATGATGTGAACATACACACAAAGAAAGAACTATTGCATATTTATCATGTAAGGCTACAGTTATGATGGCTGTTGAGGTTTATCCATGAATGAACCATTCTTGCAATTGGACTGATGCTGCAGTTACTACTTTTACGACCGCTCCAGTGGCCTAGTGCTTAGAGCGTCCGCCTCGGAAGCTGGAGGTCATGGATTCAATCCCCGGCCAAGTCATACCAAAGACTTACAAAAATGGTACTAACAGCTGCCTCGCTAGGCGCTCAGCATTAAGAGGTTAGTGTTAGCACTGGTCGGCCTGGTGTCGGGATAATGTGACTGGGTGGGACATCATGCTACATGTCTGCAGCATGATGCCCTAGTGCTAGACATCACATTAAACTGCCACACTGCTGACATCGTAGCGATATGACTGAAAAATATAAAGCTACGTTAAAAATCATAATCACACACACATACTACATTCACTGGAAAAGTGTATGTCCCACTGGGTAAATGGGCTTTTTTTCGAGTAGAAAATGATAGCTTTAGAAGCTGAATTTGAAAAAATGCTTGTTAGATTATAATAAAAAAATATGTTAAAGTTTGTATTAGCATAATTCTACGTGTTCATTTTGAAAATTTAGAAAATATTGCTGTATTTTATTTAGCTTATTAACATGTAATTCTTCAATGTTTCAGGCCTTACCTAACCTCAAGAATTCTGATTTAAAACCATATGTAGTGTTTGTGTACCCACCCAATTTGGACAATCTGCGACAGATTCATTTGAAATCAGGGATTGCAAATGTTAGTGTAAGTATTTTCTTTTGTGCCATACAGCTTAGTGGTGCATATATTATTCATCATTCTTTAAGTCACCCTCCAGGATCAGGATTGTTGAAAAATTCCAATGCACCCCTGCTGCATGTTATAAGAAGTGACTGAGTGGAGGTAACCTGTTTGCCATGGATTGAATCCAGTGTTTGCCAAGAAGATCATGTTAGATGAATGGAGGAGAAGCCAATGGTTACCACTCCAGTGCAGTACACTACATTGGCCTCAGTTTCAACTTGATGGGTGGTTAGAAGAGCCTGGTCTGAATGAGAGTTATGCATTTTAATGGAGTGATTTTGCATCTGATTGGCTGAGCTCTTTCTATACTAGAAATCATAATTCTGATCCTATTTTTTATCAGATTTTGAATAAAGGTTTATATATCAAGATATCACAAGCTAATTGCCATTCAGGAGACCCAGTTCCAGTTTGATTATACTCCACCCTGGTACAAAAACTTATAGTCATAGACAGGTTTTGTAATAAGTGAGATCCGTGCTTATTAATGCCTTGTATTAGAATGGCTGAGCTTGTTAATATCCATGATCTAAAGGTTGTATAGGGTTTAACACCATTTTTCATTACATGGTAGGCTGTACATGGTATCCAGTATATCTGGTGCAGGGAGAACTTGGTAAGAACCAGCAGCCCACAGAAAGTTACTGGCAAACTTTCTCACATACCCATATTGGTTGAGCTCAAGCTCATGTGGACATAGGTGAGATGTGTGAGTGATCTGTAAAGGCAAGCACCTTAGACCACTCGGCCACCTGGTGCCCTCTAATCCAATTTCTTTAAAACTTGATAAATGGGTTTATATCATCATGATCTTGGATGTCTATGATCATGAGCAAGAAGCCATGCTTATTAAATATGCCTTTATCATTATAAAGAATTTATATCAGGATGTAGTAAAATAGGTTAAATCACCATGTTATAAACTTTGGAAGATACAAATATTATATAAGCCTGCATAGTGAAATGGTCAAGTGTTCAGTTATATAAGCAGGTGAGCAGTATCAGACACACCTGGGCCTCTTTTTGTTGTACCATTTCCTGCTAAAATATATTACACCTCCCCCAGAATAAGTACAAAAAATATGATGATTCTTAAAATTTCTTGTCTTTTTCTCTGCAGAATGATGACCTGCGAGATATCATTGAAAGAGCGCGGGAGATGGAGGACCAATATGGGCACTATTTTGACTATATTTTAACGAATTATGACATGGATCAGGCCTACGAAGAGCTGCTACGTGAAATCAACAAAATAGAAGTGGAGCCCCAGTGGGTACCAGCAGTATGGCTCAACAACTGAATTGGTGTGCTAGCCGTATATGGCTTATGATCCACAGCAGTATATAGGGTTCCACATTTACCCTGGTTGCAAATGTGACATGAAAATGTTTCAAAGGCGTTGGTCCAGCATAAGCAATAAAGACAAAGGTCTTGCCACATTTATGTGAGCCACCAAAAGATTATTTAATCAATTGATAAGAAACACTACATGTTCTATATTTTGGCATGGTTCATACAACCTTGAAAAATCATTGATTTTTCATGGGTTGCTATGGAAACTCCGGAGTTTCAATTGAGTTGGTGTCATGAAAAAGTCATTAAATTTGTTTGATAAATTCCTTAAATTTTGCCTAAAATTCCTTACATTTTAATTAAACAATAAAACTGAATAAAATGCATTGCTTTTTAAATTTAGAACTTCTGTTATTTACATGTTTCCAAAAATAATGGTTAAGTAATTAAAACAGATAAAATTGGGTGGATCAAATGACACATGACATGGGTAGTTTGCCATTGTCTCTTCACTGTATTGGTGCACTAGTGTTGTTTTTTTCTTCTTTTATGTCTAATTGTGCTCTGATAAAAAAAAAGTCACATATGGAGAAAGTTCAGTTTCCATAACAAACAAATACTTTTTAAAAACTAGAAGTCCTTGAAAACTCCTTAAATATTTCTTGGGAGCTATATGGACCTTGGTTTGTGTGGGGCAGTGGATATGAAAACACTAATGTCTTTGTTGATGATGACATTTTTTAAATTTTTACTGACCTTATCCTGGATGTCAAATTCTAATTCAAAATCAACTTTCAAAATCAGTGGTATAACCATGTAAATCATATGTATACTCCTATGGAAGAAAACTTAACATATAACAAGAGCTGCTCTAGCAAAAAACAACATGTATAATGAGCATAAATTCTCCAGGAAACTGGAACTTCATTTTTGTACTGTTTATGCAACTAAATCCATATATAACAAGTTAAATTCTTGTGTTACTGTAACTCTTACTGCTGTTGTAGTAGCTCACTGCCCTGCCATGCTGCAGGGGTTACTGCTGCATTTGATTTTTGGGCTGACCACCAGTATCTAAAGCCGCTACAGCCTGGGGCCAGAAGATAACTTTTATTAGATGATTTGGGGGATATGGGCCAATTGTTTTTTGTTATTTTCATATAATTGACTGATTTATATACCCAAATCATGCTTATACAAAAGCTATAACTACCTTTTGTCTGTGAGAATATTTTATCCCACTGACTTCCACAAGATTGATGAATAGAACACAGAACACTGTTTGTAACTATAATTTTAGACAAAGTTTTGTACACATATTATTTACAAGTCTTTAATTGGTCATTATGATCTACTAGTTCTTAATTTGCTGCTGTTGATATTTGTAAAAGTTTTGTTTGACAGGGACAAACGTCACACTGCTTGCACATTATGAACACCACAAGCTGCCTGTTTTCTTTCAAACATTGTTGGACTTCTCTTTCATACATTTCGTCCCATAGCTATTAGTTTCAGCTGCAGTTCTTTCATTTAATACCAGGGAAAATATGTAAATAGGAAAACTTTTTTCCTTCTCATCCACAAAGAGTAGGATGGTTTCAGTGATTTGCTGAGCACATGGCTTTCGTATTCACACTGCACTGTCTTTATCACTTTATTCGCTCTCAATTCCTGACGGACAAAAATGATAATTCAATGTCACTGCCAACACTTGATCAATATCATCATTCTCATCTGCTGAAAACCTGAAAATTATTATTCCAAGTCACTAAACCATTATTTCTACTACTGATAACCACATGTATTTACTGTCACTTGTTACAAAATTCCAGAAAATGCCCATATTTAGTTCCATATTTAGTATATGACATCTTCCAAAGAAAAAATAGTTTGTAAATTCTATTTTGATTGGTTGAATGTTCTTTTACTGCCCATTATGGATGAATTGTTTGTAACATGAAAGTACAAAGCAGATCTGTCACTGAGGTCTAATGCACAAAGCAGCCAGGTAGATATATCCACTGGTGGATAGCAGCGCTTGTTTACAAGTGGATTTATCGGTCACTATGGAGGCAAGGGATATGTATGCAGCAGACATGCATGTCATTGGTAGTGAAAGAGTTAATTTTGTTATATAAAAAGTTCTCTGTAAATTAGCTGATTTGAAGTTTACGAGGAAAAAAGACCCCACCAGTACAGCAGCACACACCATGGCATGGTTCAAAATACCTGAGTGCACCTTTTATTGGTTCAGAGCATGAAAATATTGGGCAAGGTCAATAGTAATTGATATACTCATGCACCCATGTTTGAAACAAGGTACATGTATGCACATGACAAAAATGGGAGTTTCAGAGCATGTTCATTGTCTTTAACGTTCCAAAATTATTCATTAATTAATGCTGGACTACATGGTCGCCAACACATTTTATATAGAGTCTTCCCTGACAAGCACTTTTCAGTTTGTTATAAAATTTAGGTGCTCAGTGATTTTCATTGCCAAGGTTAATATTTTAGATCATATTAGCTACATAAATTACTTTTAAAAAAATAATTGTAAACATTTACTGTTTGTGCTGGTGTGAAGCTTTTAGCTTTGATAATTTTTTGTACTTGAAATATAACAATAATTATATTGCTTCTGAACACTGCATTGGTTTTGAAGAACAATTTTTGTTAGTAAAGAAATTAGGAGTCAGTTAAAATCAGTAACATTTTACAGCAGAGTTAATCAAGAGAGTGTACAAAACACCTTTCTGTACAAGAATAATAATTGTATGCATATCAGAACTTTATTTTCAGATGGTTGTGATATAAAGTTTTGGTTTCATATATTGTTATAATCATTACATTAAATATTTAATTGTGTTTTGGATTATTATTTAAGATTTAGAGAATCATTAATTTATATTGTGATAATATGTTTTAAGTTGATATAAATTTAGCAAAAATGAGTTTCTTAAATATCCTCTTAATATGTTGATGACGGTCATCAGATCAAGTTGTGTATTTAATATTAAGTCACATATCTTGTCCATCAGTTGATAATACTCATGATTTTAGTAAAATTAGAAAGCATACACCCTTCATAATATTTGGTTTGGATAGATTTGTGCCTCTTGGGCCTATGGCATTCTGTCTGCTCTCTGTTACTAAGAGCATTTTGTGTTTCCCGAAATAGGCACTTTTCTATATTTAGCTCTTCAGTCCCTTTTGGGTGGGTCTAGATGTATAAAGGGACATAACTTTCTAATGAGAGATTATTCGACAGCATGATTACCTACCTTGACATAATTTGACAGTTGTTTTTAATAGGTCATTACTTTAATATTTTCTATCAGAATGTTCTTCTGTTTTTTTAATCAATTCTGTGTTGAGTGATTATAAGATAAAAGAAATTAAAATGCTTAAAATTCAGATTGTTTTTAGAAGAATATTGATATTTGCATCTGATCATAACAAGATCAATGATTATTAATATCTCACATTTTATGTTCATTCAGGTGATCTTGTTTAGTCTGTCTAAGCTATCATTTTTCTCAATACTTTGATTAACATTTTCCTTTAACCAAATTAACTGTTTCACTTACTTGCAGTTGTATGTGTTTGAGACCAACCAGCTGTTGTCAGGCACTTGCAAGTCCAATACTAGAATACATAATGATGATTGCAGTAAAAATTAATCAAAAATTATATCTGAAAATTAGTTTCACAAGAATGAATTTATTAGAGCTTTGAAAGGTTGAAAATTAAAAACAAGACTTAAGTTTTTTCTTTATTATTATTCCCACAATTTTTGGAAACATTGTTTGTTGGTTTCTTGGCTTTAACAGCACTTTATAAACAATTTGTTTTTGCTGTATCATGAGGAACATAAAGACCAAAGTGCCTGTCCATAGGATACACTAAGACTCGACCAGGGCTGGCCATGACAGGTATCAAAACTGTGACCATTGTATTATAACTGAGCTGCCATGGCTTCCACTTTGTGGAAAAAGCTGGAGATTATCAAAAACAAGGTGGGGATATTGTCTTCATGCTTGTCTCTTTGCCTGTCTATTAGTAAGTAATATACAGTATATTTCCTATATTGTTGAAGATAAAAAATTTATACATTGGAATGTTTGGAGGTGGTGGTTTGTAGATGTGCATAATGATATTTCAACTTTGATATGACTCCTGTGGGTGGGACAAGGGTGGATGGGAATAGTTATACACTCACCAGATGGCGAAAGAATGTTTTGTTGTCTGGCGGTCTGTTCCTTATTTTGCTTTTGCACAATAACTCATTATGTTTTCCATCATCTGTCATAACCTAACGTTGTAAGTAACTTTCATTTTGGGCAAGGAAGGAACCTATTGATTTTGGGTTCTAAATGTCAGAGAACAAGGTCACATGGACTGAAGGAAGGACACCTATTCCACACACTAACTTAACTTATATACCAGATTCATTGAACAATAGGCAATAGCACCCATCTGAGATAAGAATAAACTATTGATTTGGGGTCAAGGTCACAGTGATTCTACGAAAATTGTTTCCATATGATAACTTGAATTCTTTGTCACCTACTTAGAAAAAATTTGTGCCTGACTTTTTTATTCACATTGGTGTCAAAAGTTCAGAGGTCAAGTTTATAATGACTGAAAGAAGGGAAAATATTTCCACAAATTAAGTTCTGTAGTAAATGCCTTGACTTTGTTGCTAGCTTGCATTTCAGACAAGGAGGATGCTTATTGATTTGGGGGTTAAAAATTCAACTGTCAGGGTGAGAGAGAATCCAAAAAGAAACTGCTGTGCTACAAACCATGACAAAATTATCTGGATGGTCTGCATTTAAGACAAAAACACTTGTCTGTTTTGGGGTCAAATAAATAAAAGGTCAAGAGCACTTGCACTGAAAAATGTAACTGTCAAAATGTATACCCTGTTATCAACCAATGGCTTGTTTCATTTAGAAATTAAACACGAATTAAAAATAGCTTAGTACACTATGGAATCATTAAAATTTTCATTTTATTCTGTCTTTTGTTCATTTAAGTCAGAACTCAAATTTAATTTAATATTTTAGCTAGTTTATTATATGAATCATAAAGATCTTCCTAGCTGAAAAGTGTTTTTGACGTGATATCAAGCACATTGATGTTTAATTTTCTGATTACATTTTATTGGCTTTTAAGTTAGTGGACACTGCCAGTAATGTGCATTTGAGTCAAATATAATTCCTATAGCAATAACCTTTTAAGATATGTTTTGTAACTATTAATGGAATTGTCATGTATACTGTGTTTTATTTCTTTTAATTATTGCATAATCATGTAATGTAACCTGTTAATATTAGCCTAAGGTTTGCTTAAATTGAGCCAGTACCAGCATTTATTTCATGAGTATTGTTTTTGAGTAGAAAACAAGAAATACCTGAAGTACATAGGCTACCATTTTCTGCACTTAAAGTAATAACTTCTAGATGCTTAAGTATAAATAAACATTGTGACATACTCAGTGAGGTTTACATTGGCATTTTGATGCCATTTTTGCATTGTCACAGACTGATTCTTTAATTGTCATTCACTTCATAGTAAATTTATAACTTTGTGCTAGTCTGTGTACAGAACCAGTCTAAGAAGAATGACACTGCAAAAATAGCAACTGCTTGCCATTGTAAAACATAGCAGAGACCACTGAACACTCTTTTATTAACACTAGGGTCTGCATGAATTTACTTTGCAAAAATAAATTGGTAACCTATTTTATTGAAGCATATCTTGTTTATTGCTTAAACATTAGTATATCAGTGATCTTGTCAGCCAGTATTAGCTAATCTCAAGCATACTATGAAGGTCAGCATTCATGGATCCACTGTAAATAGAACAAAATCTTCATTTATTTTCTTTTTAATCAGTTTTTACCATAATGTAACATCAGACTTGTTTTGGTTGAATAATGATTGTTTAAAAATATATGATCACAGGAGTAAGATTTGGTAGCACTTGATAAAATTTTCATCACTCGAAGATGTTTCTGTTTGTACCATGATGGTTATATATAATAAAATGTGTTTCTGTTAATTAATTTTATGTTTGATCAAACTAAGGGCATGTCTCCAGTTGAATATGCATGACTTGTCAATGATATTATGGGCATGTAAACTATTTTGTTCCATATTGCAAGTTATTTTCTTTCCTGTAACATGTAAGTCACATCTTAAACTAGATAATTTGAATATTTTACAGGTTTATTTCTTTGTTATTGAGGTGAACTATACCAGCAAAGAGACAGTGCTTATAAAAAAAAAAAAATTCTTGGAGCAGATGTGCAAGATGCATCTGACAGTAAAATGACTTGTCATATGGCGTCATTGTCTTCCTAGTCTGCCCAGTTTGTTCGATGGAGCTGAAGAATATGGCATTTTTAGTGTGTTGTTTATATTTGGGTGCTCATAAGTGTACTTCTGGGTCTTTTTGACAAACATTAATGCTTTTAATTATGGTGAATTTGTTTTTATTTGTGGAATACACATTTGCTTGGTTTTCATGGTTGCTGCAAACCAGTTTAAGAACTAACAAGCAATGATTCATTGATCTCATGTTCCCTATCCCCATTAGAGACATTTCCAAAGGGCTGAAAGTTCCATGAGGTCCAGGATTGACACTTTTCGCCTTTGGACATTCAGCTGTTTTTACAACTGATAAATCTGGTGAAATCTGTCTCGGCTGAATCATAACAGGTATATTAAACCACATAAATCAAGCTAGATTTAGGAATGCAAATGAAACTGGAGTCTTACAGGAAAATATATTGTAACCAAGTACTTATCATAATAATACAGACTTGTATGCTTGATGTTATTTAAGGGAATATTGGGACTGAGGTCTAAAGGACTGGACCCAACATCAAGTTGATTCAAAAGTTGAGGACTTATCCATCAATAAGAAAAGTTTCTTGATGTCTGCCAATTTGAATACTGATGAAAATGTCAAAACAACAAAAGTTGATAACTGCCCAAAAAGTCAATTCACATTTTATTTGGTTCTTTTAAAACCTTTTGTAACTTGCTTTGAAATACATTTCATGTATACAGTTCACCATACACTTGGTATATCTCAAAAACTACAAAGACCCCTGTCATTATCTGTTATTGTATAAGTAAAAATTAAAACATTTATTGTCATTATAGTAAATAAATTTCATTTGTTGGGAAAAACATTCACATCATTAAAAAAATTATACTTCATTTGTACATAGCATGGGTTCTCATACATCTTAAAAGTCTAAAATGCATTATTATCCTTTTAAGAAATGTGTTGTGAATACATTCAGTTCAATCTAAATTAGCTCCAACCTTTTATAGCATTTTATTTCATGTTGAAATGATTTGAGGGGTAGGGGGGATGATATTATTTGGTGTTTAATTACTGTCATAACTTGATTGGCTAATAATACATACTATTTTCAATATTATAAGCAATTAAGAAATAAAAGATTACTGTTTGGTCCCCAGACACATTACTGTTTGATCATAAAACGTGTTTCAAGGGACAGTGAAAGTGTTTATTTTGACAGCTGATATATTAAGAATTAAATTTTATACTGTATATACTGATTCATAAATCAGATCCAACAGCAAACTGAACAGACCCAGATGTGCTATCATGTAATCCACTAGCAGAGCAAGGTCTATGCAGTTTGTTAGGAGTAATCATTAGAATGAACCACATTAAGACCATAGTCTGCTGGTGCATTAAGTGATGGCAAATTAGTGTCTTTGTTTGTGGTTAGGCCAAGCTTATAACTGGGTCTATATGGTATTTACAGGCTTCTTGAAGTTAAGGAGCATGAAAATCGATGATACACCGCATGAGTGATTTTAATAAAGCAAAGGCTGTTGATGCATGTTGTGTAATTGATTTTCATGTCTTTTGGATTCCTGTGAAGTTCAATTCTTATCTTATACTTGTAAAAAGAAATAACGAATGCCAGAAAAGAAATAACAGAACTTATTGTAACAAGTGTCCACAAGTATTGTGAAAGCACAAAAGTATGGTTTGATATATTAGTTGTTTATTTCAATTAGGAACTAACAACTTCTTGTTTGCAGCATAACATAATTTGATTTTAACCAAATTAAATGCAAATGCTTGTCATAAAGGCTTGGTAAAAATATGTAAGTATAATTATATACATTTCCAAGAGTTTAAATATTGATATTTGTTATTGGTTTATATATATGTATATGAAAGTGATTGTAACATGGACACCAATTGACTAACCACATTTTAAAGTAATGAATGTGACAAGAAGTTTCAGACATCATCTTTGGGTTGTAGCAACTTTTTACATACCCAAGTCCATTCTGAAAGACATCTCTATCCTGCCATTAACCTGGCCCCAGTTTCACATTCTACAGATTTTCCCTAAATGAAAATCTGAAAATATATAGGTTATGATACTACAAAATATTGGACTTCTGTTAGTGGTAGAAATAGTACAAAGTTTTAAAAAGTATAGATCAGGAAATGTTTTTACTTTTGATTTAAAAAATCCTCAAATTTTCCTCATTGATATTTAGGCCTTGATGCCTGCAAAAATGCTATGTAAAAAGTAATTGTTTCCAGTTAAACAATAATAAATAAATTCAGAAATCTTTATTTGAGCAAGAAAATCTAAAATGTTTATTGAAATTTGATCCAACACATGGTAATCCTGTTAGATGGTTTATCATGATGTCATAAATGAAATCTTTTAGATAGATAAGTTTCAGTTTGAAACTATTTTAGACAGGGTTTGCATTGGATTTGGGAGATTGTGCACAATGTCTGTGATACCAGTATTTGCTTAATCACCTCAAGTAATGATTTTTGCACTTAATTATTTATGTGTCGTGTTGTTAGTGGGCTTTAAAGTTTTAGCTTTTTATTCACAGAAGAGCAGGGTTTATTTCAGATGATCATTTGTGAATTCTATGTAATTTCTATAAAAGAAATTGTGCCGAAAATCAACCAAATGTGCAAAAATAATGATATTTTCAAGGCCTATTATTATGTCTTCATTAAATTCCACCTATATTGAGGAAATTCCACCTTTTATTCCAGCCGGAAAATTTCCCCTCAGATTTGTCATTTCTAGAATTGACACTGAGAAGAGTTGGATAAACTCCAACAGCTGAAACATCACTTGAATTCTCAACATCCTTCAGATACTCTGCATCTCTCATATGACTGCTCAAGACTTATATAAAGCATTCTTATGTCAACAACCTCAAAAACTCTAAACACCTGAAAATAGAAGTAAAACATTTGGGTCTACATTGCTTAAAATTATCATAATTGTTTTTTATTTGTTGTGAAATTACCATCAGATTTATTCCATGTACATCAATGACCTCTTGAATTTTGTTTCCAGTTGTATTTTACAGAATGTGATTTGATTTTCCTGTTTAATGCAGTTTGAGACCATACTTTTATTTATATATATTTATGATCTGTTTTAATGAACTCAAGAACATGTTCAAGAGGGATGATCACAGAAGTGTTTTGATTTGATTTTACCATCATTCCAGATTAAACATTTGATTTTTGTTTGATTGTTTATCATATCAGAATTTTTTTATAAAAAATTGTATTTATTATCAAAGTTTTATGTTAAAATTATGAAATTGTTTTAGTTCCTTTGTACCAGTCATTTATGTTATATTTGGGGGGGGGGGGAGGGAGAAGGAGAGAGTTATACAGGTGTTCAGTTGATTTATATTGTGCTTGATGTTTACAATTTTACATTTGAATTATTTTCAAATTTTACACAGTTTCATAAGTGACTATATCATTTTCGGACAATATTTTAAAAGTTGTGTTAATTCTAAACCTTTTCACAGTTTAATAATGCCAACAAACTCAGTTTTTTCTGTACATTTATCAAATGGTTTCATTTAATATCATAGCAGTTAAAATGGATGCAGTCTTTGTGACACAAAATAAGATGTATTGTTGTTTTCTGTAAAGTTGAAGGATTTTTCATCTGTGTATCACCTTAATATGGTACATCCTGAATTATGACTACTTTTATTCATCTGAATAAGGACATCATGTTGGCTTTTTGAACTAAGAAACCTTGATATGGAATCCATGAAACCTGTACAGTTTACCTTACATTGAAACTTGTCGAATGTATGGTTCCTTAAAAGTTATTTTGAAAGATTTATATAGGGAATTCTAACATGCAGTCCAAGAGATTTGATGGCAAGAATGTTACATGAACATTAAGGCTGTATTCATGCAGCTTGTGCCACTTAAATCATTAGTGATTTGCAGAAAATGTATGATATTCTGTCAGAATGTAGTCTTTTCTTTTACAGTAGTCCACATGTTCCTTCATGCAGTAGTTAATATCTGTTTTATCATCAAAGTTGAAATTTTGAATATCATTGTAGCTGCTGAAAATTGAAAATAAGTTCCGAAAAGCAGTGTAAATAATAATAATAATGTGATAGTTTGTTACACATTTTGTATGGTAGGTGGCATGTATGGTTACGGTAATTACAAGTACTATTATTTGTATATAATTTTAATCAATGAACATAAATTTATGACAAAACCCATTAACAGTGTAAGGTTTGCAATCTTATATTTTAAGCAAATATTGCATACATAATGTAATAATCATTTGTTTGGCTATGTAAAGCTGATTTTGTACTCAAATCCATGTACATAAGCAAATAAAAAAAAAAAATTAAAGCTAAATCAGCTCAGTTTCTTATTTTTTACAAGAGGAAATGTTACTGTTTATATTATCTTTACTGGTTATACATGGAAAAAAAGATTATAGAATCGTCTGTTGTCCATCATCCATCCATCCATTAAAACCAAGTTTGTTATTGCTGCTACTCATGAACTACTTGGAGGATTGCCATGAAACGTTTCACACACATTCATGCTATGGTTTACTTGGTCCTAAATAATAATGGTGCTGCTCAGATATCCAGTGTGGCCACCACAGTGGCCATCTTGTAAATCTTGTTATTGCTATTCCTGACAGTAGGGGTTAATCTGACATCCAGTATGGCTTCCATGGAAGCCATCTTGAAAATCTTGTATAGATACTCCACCTGAATGGATGGTCATATCAACAAAGGGATTTCTCTGAAAGACCTCTTATGAGGTCTATTTTGCCCTGTATGAAATAGTACTGATCTGACAGCCAATATGGTCACACAACAATCATCTTGAAAACTTGTTATTGCTACTCCTACATGAAGGGTCATATCAGCATGGGGTTTTCATTAAAAAATCTTTTTTTGATGTTTTACTGATCCTAAATAAAAAATGGTGCTTATCTGACATCCAATATGGCCAACATGGCAGTCATCTTGAATATTATCACATATCTACTTGAACAGAAAGTCATATTAATGCGTTTCCATCAGAAGAGTTTTTATGATGTCCAGCTGCTTTTAAATGAAAGTTGTGCCATCTGATGCCCAATATGTTCACCACAGCAATCATCATGTAAATCTTATTATTGCTTCTCCACCTGAATGGAAAGTCATATCTTGAAAATATTATCTCAACTTCTCTCCAAATAGATGGCTGTATCAACATGGGATTTTCACCAATAGACTTCTTGTGATACCTATCTGGCCCTTAAATTGTAACAGTTGTACATCCAAAGTGGCTGCCACAAATACTGTCTTACAAGTCTTCTAGTCACTACTCTCACTAAATGGATATCGTTACGACATGGCAGTTTTCACCAAAAGACTTCTTGCGATGTCTAATTTGTCCTAAATAAAAATGGTGACAAGCTGACATCAATCATGTATGCCACAGCAGCTAATTTGAAAATCTTGTAATAACTGGAGAATATCAGAGATGGTTTCAGCTCTTAACAGTTAATTAAATTGGCATATTTTGAATTCATCAGCAATTCATTATTGCAGATGAATTCAAGATATGCCAATTTATTTAAGTTTGTGCAAATCTGCAAATCATGCATATTCGTTATTAAATTTGTCTGCCATTAGTAAGTGAAATACCTTTACATGATTTTTACTCATAAATAGTCGACACAATTTTACCAAATCTGACAAAGCATCCTGGTAGTTTCAAATGTATGCAAATGATTCAAATCTCCATTCCAGTATGACTGCTTTAAAATATTGGACCATCCCTCCTTTAAATCACTTGTACAAAAACTGTGTAACATAGTTGTGACCTGCAAGTATGTAACATGGCTGCACACAAATTGCATCCTGAGACAAAAAGACGAACTACCACTGTACCATTTGTAGTTCTGTTGGTATAATTTTGTTCATATAACGAAAGATAGCTAAATACCTCAGATTATTCATTTTCTAGTAACAAGAACCTGTTTATTGTAACGTGAAAAGGAAAGAAATAATTTTTTTTTAAAGCTACAACAGGATTTGACCTCGGTACCTCTGACATTATTTATTTACTCTATCCACTTAGCTAGTCAGAATATATAAATAGTGCACTGTACAACAGTTTTCTAGCAGCAAACTACCTTAGTGTATCCATCAAAGTATTCACCGTGTATTTCTATACACTTTCTCAGTCTGATTGTCTAAACATTAAATGCCATTTTTGATTTACTTTTGGATATGTTGTTCATACTGGAAAACTGCATTTCTGTTATGACAACTTTTAGACCGTCTGCTCTTAGCGAATCTAACGGGATTTAGCCAAATATCACCTGGTAGTTCGGTAGTATTACACAACTTTTGTCAACACTTTCAAGGCATCAAAATGTCAAGTGACACTAACAGTTTAGGTTCAGGTACATAAATGACAGGGCCTTTTGCACTGAAACTACTAATATGCAACTTTCTTGACAGTTCGGCTACGTCGAGCGATTTGTCTATGCTCGTTTTCTCAAACCTGAACATTATTATTTTTCACGAGTATGGTTAAAAAAAAGATACATGTATTATCACATGTGACAATCTCATTCATACATCTCTGGTCACTTTTTTATATCTGGCGAGTAGCTGTTTGGTGATATCAACCCGAGTCTTTTTTTGATCAGCCATCAACAAAGGTGGGACCAATCTTACATTAAAATTTCTGACTTCAAGGGATTCTTCATGTCACGTTATAAGTAAGGAACAATAGCCAGATTGCAACATGTATATGTTAGACCCTGAGGCTAATTATTCGCTTCATAAATGTTGTGAGTGTCAGCCTTGCAAACAATGAGTGTCAAAGAGATGTGTACACAGCTGGCCGGCCGGCTTATGTTACGATAGTGTAAGCCGACATCAAAAGGATGGGTGGGAAGCCAGTTGTATATAACATGGCCATAGGAACTTGTTACTGGCGCCTTATTTGGCTGCGTGCGATTCACAGATTAGTGTCATGAAATGCCGATGTTGGGCTCAAGGGAACATCAAGTGGGGGTCGTAAATCCACCCTTGACAGACTGCCGGGGAGGGGGCAATGTCTGCTAATTGTGTAGACCATGGGTGAATCAACATCCACTCAGAATTGAGCAAGGCGTGGCCACCATTGGAATTGCAAGTTTAAATCAGTAGTCGGTAAACCATCTTGCGGGAATTACATAAGGAAGTTATAAACTACTCCGACGTCATTCGAAATTGGCGGGAAACATTGTTATTCTGGGAATTACAAAGGAGCTTCGGACAGGTCAGTGACTCATTTGCTCGATTGTCGCAATCTATTACGGCAAGGTAATTGTACTTTAATTATGTGCAGTATGTATACTTCATTACTAGAATCGTTAGTACGTAGAATTACCATTTGTAGGGTTAGATTCATTTGTAGTGTTTGATCTACATGCATATTTTGAGATATGAGCAATGTTTATGTAAAGAATTAATACTGTAATTTGCTGTTTGGTTAATTCGTAGTAACCTCATGCATTTATTCATGTGATATTCTAGACTGCAAATGTTGAAGTGAATTATAACTTTGTATAATGGTTGCAGTGTGCAACATTAGTTAATAGGGGTATTTGACTATTTGTGTATACTTTGTAGGAGTGTAATGTGTAAGGATATATCAGCGCATGGATATGTGGATATCTGTGTACACTTTGTAGAAGTGTAATGTAGAGAAATGCGTCTGATTATGTGATATTGTTCTGTATAATAAGATTGAGAATCTATATATACCGATGCGATGAAATCTGTTGATATATGCATGATAAGCAGTTGATACCGTGTATACCATACCAGAAATTATGGGTATTTCGATGTGCCCGAATGCGTGACCAAGAAAGTAATGGCTTATCTGATGATAGATTGTTGTTTAGTGTGAGACTAGATAGCTAGAGGACTATACTAATGTCCTTGTGTGTGTTCGGACAGGAAGCTTTTAGGGACCGGAGGAGCTGTAGGAGTTGGTCCCGAGTCTCTGGAAGACAAGAAAAGGAGAGAACGGAAGTGGAAGGGTGAAGGACGTGGTTGTTGGACTGAAGGGGTACTGGGTACCAGTCAAGAAATGCTACAGATGAGTAGAAACACAGGACAGGAGGAAAATCTATCACACTTAGTCAGATGATGAAATAGGCCGTCACTTGGTCGAGTGAAAGACGAGTGATAGGGTTTTGAATATTGAATTTCATTTGAGGAAGGACTATCTGTTATTGAATTTGTTGTTTATTTGAATTCCACCTTTTGTATATTCAGTAATTAAACTGTCGGCATCGCTGACTTGGGGCTCGGAGTTTTGCATCTCTATCGCCACTTCAATTTCTAACAAAAACGAGCCAGGGTGGGTCTTCTGTAATAATTAATAGGAGCATCCCACCCCAACCTAAGGTAGTCTACGAGACCTTTACACTTCAGTACAAGAAAAACAGCTGCCGAATGAATTCCTCTGATTTTATATATATATATATATATATATATATATATATATATATATATATATATATATATATATATATATTCCACTGTGCATGGAACATCTTCAGCAATTGTCCTCTTTGTGTCAGCCATTTCATACTCACCAGTTGCAGATAATGGTTTTCTAGAATGTGAGCCATCTTCCATGGATTCGCGGACATGTTTAAAACGACGAAAGTACCTCAAAATTGTAGGGCATGACAGAAAATTACATCCATAAACTTTATCCAAAATCGGCATTTGTATCAATGGGGCATTATCCTAACAACATCCGGATTTTACAGTGTACTCTTTACTCACTAGTAAATTTGTTCTCCGTCGACATTTATCCGTCAGTGCCACTAACATATGCTACGTCAAACATGCATATCTGCTGTTGTTCTGCGTGCTGCATGTGCAACCCCAGATAATTTTATCTAGCAGCATTTTGCCCATCGATTGACATTAAAATGTATTCACATGTTCAAAGAAACTATGATTATAAAAGAATATTTATAGCACAGTCCCTCCGCAATTTGTATTCCAATAAAAGAGCGTTTTGGTTTGCTTTGGAAAATTCTTTAAAGCAAAAATTCTACAGATATGTACTCCCGTATACTCTGTAGTAAATAACATTTAACAGCCAAGAAGAATTAAAACGAAACAAAATGACTTATTTAATTCTCTGAGGCAACAATCTCACTTTTCTGGGGCATATTTTTAAACAGATCAAAGCAAACTGGATGTCCGATAAGATTTTGTATACAGCGAAACGCATCAGCAAACATCTTTTCACGCCCGCAGACATGATCCAGAACCTAGTCGCTCCGCTGGATCTGTGATGGTCCCTTTACATCTTTGCTAGCCTATGGGCAGCCGTCGCCGCCAAAATTACATTAATCAAATGATGTAGTATGAAATCAAATGATTTAACCTAGCAAATGAAATGATAAATCAAGATTCCAAATGATGTGGTGTCACATGAAATGATTTAACGAACAAAACCAAATGATGAATTTAGATTTCAAATGACGTGGTATTAAATGAAATGACGTAATGTGAAATGAGATGATTTAACCCAACAAACGTAATGATGAATTCAGATCCCAAATGATATTGTGTGATATGAAATGATGTAGCATGAAGTGAAATGATTGAACCCCCAAAATGAAATAATGAATTTAGATTCTAAATGATGTGGCGTTTTATGAAATGATCTGGTATTAAATAAAATGATTTAAAGAACAAAACGGAATGATGATATCTGCTTCCAAATGACGTGCTATTAAATTTAGTGATGTCGTCTAAAATGAAATGATTTAACTCAACAAATTAAATCATGAATTTAAATTCCAAATAATCTGGTATTAATTAAAATGATTTAAACAACAAAAGGGATTGATGGATTCTGAATCCAAATTACGTAGTATTAAATGAAATTACGTAGTATGAAATGACATGATTTAACCCAACAAATGAAATCATAGTAGTGAATGGGGGCGATTTAGGGACAATGGGACTTACCATTAAAAACAGGGTCCCGGCCCTTTGGGGACTATGTAAATTTAACATGGGGTAAACTGGCCCGGCCCTTTGGGGACAATGGGAATTAACATGGGAATCTGTTTTGGGTCAGTCTAGGGACAAGGGAAATTTAACATGGGAGAAAAAAAGCAATTCTAGGGACAAGGGGAATTTAACATGGGATATTTTTTTGTTTTTTTTTTAAAAATAAAAAAATAAAAAAAGGGTAGGCAATTGAAAGTCTATCTCTCTTCGAGAGATTGGAGTGGCCCTGAAAAGGGCCTTTGGGTTTATGTTAATATGCCCTTAACATAAAGGGCATCTGCAACATCTTCTTGTCTTAGGCTTCGTCTAATGGTAGGTCCATAGACTAAAACTCTTTTGAGGCATCCTTGCCTCTCCACGTAAATCCTACGTATCCATAGGCTTGTGGCGGTCCTATGGACAACTGTCCACTCGGATCGGACATACATCGGTATGTCCGTCCTGAACATCATCGTTGACACAAGCGTAGATGATTGCACATCGGTCCACATGTTGAGGCGCCGAGAACAAGTGAAAGAATGCAGTGAACTACACTTATTTATAGGGAGAGGAAGGATTGAAACGGATTGAATTCGTTGACCAATCCAAACACGCGTTACATAATTCAGTCAGCCCGCATCCAATCTGAAGAGAGCAGTCTGTGACGTCACGTGGTCTATATAGATTCGCTAGCGCCTGTGCGCAGTCAATTGATGCGACAATTTTTCAACATGACGGAAACTCAGAAAATGATAAATTGGGGTGCACCAGCAGTGGAGACCGCCCAAGGGAACCCGGACTTATTTTCAGAAGAGGTGAAATGGGATTTTGTGGATTTTCTTACCTCGCAAGAATTTGTTCCGGAACCTTCGTCACCTTCATTACCGCACGTGGGGAATTTTAGACAGAGACAGAAAGAAGAACTGGAGAAATTTATACAACAGCAAGAGGAAGCGGAACAAGCTTTTCTCCTACAGCAACAGCAGCAAGAAGAAGAGGTAAGAAAAAAACAAGAAGAAGAAGAAGCAGCAGCAAAGAAACAAGGGTGTGAAAATCAAACGGTCACGGTATTGTTAGACATTTTAGCGGAGTTAAGAAGTCTGAAACAAATGTATCAGACTTCTTTATTACGACCGAAGAGAATACGACCTTCCCGAGCTAAACACTCCAACCCTGTGACTAAGCCTACCGTGCCACCCTTAGTGATTTCAACCAAATCATCATCATCATCAACAGTACGCAGTCCAGAAGTAGGCCTTGGCCGTGGCAAAGGCTTAAGACAGTTAAAGTTGATTGTTTAAACTCACCCCTACACCAAAAAAAGGCCCTTTTCAGGGCCACCCACGTCTATCGAAAAGAGATAGACTTTCAATTACCAATAACTCAAAAAAAAAAAAAACATTTTACCCCTATAGTACGTGTGTATGAGTGTGTTAGTGTACGTTCTTATTTTAAAATCAAAACCCAAAGACATTTACCTTTTTATACCTAATTTATTCTTTTATAACTATTTACAATCCAATTCACAATTCACAACATAGCACTTTAATAAGTTCATAAACTTCTTCTGTCTCATTGTTTAGTCTCTCTGTTTTTTGAATTTCTTCACCGTTACAGTCTTTTCCTCCTCACTATCTTCCCTTCTTCTTTTCTTCTCCTGTTTCTTTTTCTTCACCTGTCTGCTTTCTTCCTCCTCTTCTAATTCCTCTGAAGAATCCCTCTCTTCTTCTGACTCCTCTTGTTTCTTTTTTGGGCAATCTGGAGACCAATGTCCTTTTTCTTGACAACAATAACAGGTATCTTGACTTTTGTCTTTTCTACCCCCCCCTTTTTCTTTTGACGGTCTGGACACTCTGAAGACCAACGCCCTTTCTTCTGACAGATATAGCAAGTATCTTGACTTTTATCTCGCAAGGAAGGAGAGTAGTCCGTCGGCTGGTCTGAAGAGAATTTTCTAATGACCCCGCGCAAAGCTCTGATGAAACGTTCGATTTGTGTAGTCTCTTCCATCGTTGTGCTCGGTTTGAGAGTGAAATGAATAGTGAAAGGACAAGACACATATCCTTTTATATACGCCGGTCTGCCATGACTATAAATTAGTCTATGGTGTTTAAACTTTAGTCATTTGACGTTTTGCTATCAAGATGAAACGATCCAATTCATTCAAGAAGAAAGAAGAAGAAAGTAACCAGGGCTGAAGTCTTGGCACAAATTCATGCCAGTGATTTTGAAGAGGACATGAGTGAACCAGAATCCAAACCCTCTAAACAAAGTTCACCACCCTTAGTCAACCCTGAAAAGTACTATTCCATTCGAGAGACGGAAAAGCGACCCTCTAGAAAATTTAGAACCACGGCTTACAAATACACGGTGAAGTTTAAAGATTTCAAGTCCGAAGTACCCTTGGAGAAAGCAGAAGGGTTCATCACCGAGATGTGGGATTCTTTGCTCACCACACTCAAGCGACAATGTCAACCCAAAGAAGACGATCGCTTGAGACTTTCCATACAACACGACGGATTGAAATCCCCTGTTTGGATCGAGTTTAGCAGCCCTGCAGAATTGATCGCTTCCAAAGTCATGGACAAGATTCAACACGTGCAACAATCTAATGACCAGTTTGACATCACCGATGGAAAAGCCACACGGGACATGACCCACGTCTCTCCTCCTCAAGGGACCGGACAACGCAAAAAGGTCTTACTGGTGAACGACCTTCGCAGCACCAAAAAGAGTCTCGTCCGAATTAACAACCCTCAAGACCAGATGTGTTTAGCCCGTACCTTCGTGGTGGGACGAACCTATGTTGAAAAAAACGACACGACAGAATGGAAAAGGATCTGGGAGAACATTCGAAAATCGAACCGAGCCAAACAACGAAATGAAGCAGAACTCCTGTTACAACAAGCCGGTCTGTCCAATGACACACCCTGTGGCATTCCTGAAATGCAAAAATTGCAAGATGTCCTAGCTCCATGCTACACCTTGAAAGTGCACCCTCAAGAAGTGCGCGGGCCTCTGTTGTTTCGAGGCCAAGATTTTAAGGACGGAAAATACATTCACCTCTATCATCACGATGACCATTGCGATACCATTACCAGTATCACCGGATTCCTGGGATAAAGTTATTATCGTGAGAAATGTGACTATGGCTATAACAATCGAGAGCAACACAAGCATTGTGGATCGAAATGCTCAGGATGTTTGGCCTCTCCACCCTGTCTGAGCGAAGGGCAAGAACCAGTGCATTGTTCAACTTGTCTGCGCACGTTTGTCCGCCCTGCCTGTTACCAACAGCATTTGAAAACACAAGGTTCACAGAAGAAATGCGCTTGTCAACTGCTGAGATTGGGCCCTACGTGTGGACAAGGCATACGTACCAATAGTACTAAGGCACACGTATGTTCAGGAAAGAAAAAATGTCACATTTGTCACCACATCGTGAACTTGGAACACCAATGCTACGTGCAAAAATACCAATCCCAACCAGAGAAAGAAGACGATCAATAGAAGAAAGGCAATTTCATCTTTTTCGATTTGGAATGCATGCAAGAGACCGGTATTCACATTCCTAATTTCTGCGTGGCTCATCGAGCGTGCGAAAAGTGCATTGCCTTCACTGCAGCAAGATTCCTGGAGGGCGTGAAAAAATCTTTTAGGGACCGAACACACTAGCGGATTTCGCACAATGGGTCTTAGACCCCATCAACAAGACATGGAGCCAAGAGGACATCGAACGTTACGGAGATTGTCATCGTCATGCCACGGTGATGGCTCACAATTTCTCCGGATACGATGGACAGTTTCTTTTGAGATACTATACGGAACATGGCACCGAGTGTCCTAAAGTCACTTTGAACGGAGCCAAAATCATTTTCATGCAAGTGGGACAAGTGCAGTTTAAAGATTCGATGAGCTACTTAGCCATGCCTTTGAGTCGAATGCCTAAAACGTTTGGAATGACAGAAATGGCTAAAGGGTACTTTTCACACTTTTTCAATACGGAAGCCAATCAACACACCGTTCTACCCCATTTGCCTGACGCTCACTATTACGACCCTGACAACATGCGTACCGAACAACGAGAAGCTTTCTAAGCTTGGTACCAGGCTCACGCCTCGGACCCTTTCGACTTTCAGGAAGAAATGCTAAAGTATTGTCGTTCCGACGTGGACATTTTACGGCGATGCTGTGGAAAATTTCGAGAATTGTTCATGGAACACGGAGGGGTCGATCCTTTGAAAGAAACTTGCACCATTGCCAAAGCGTGTTCCTTAGTGTACCGGCAACGATTCATGCCTGAAAACACCGTGGCTGTCATCAGTCCTCAAACGACCAACTATGTCAAACGTCAATACTCGGTCAAAGCCCTACGCTGGTTACATTACTTGTGCGACAAGGAAGACAAATGGATTCAGCATGCCCGCAACAGAGGGGGCGAAAAGACCATCGGAACGTATTCGGTCGATGGCTGGGACTTAGAAAACCCCAAGATTGTGTACGAGTTTAACGGTTGCTTATTTCACGGATGTCGCGTCTGTTACCCTGACCGTGGCACTAAAAATCAGTTTTTACAACGAACCATGGAAGACTTGTACCAGGACACTTGTCAGCGACGCCTAAAGTTAGAACAACAAGGATGCCAAGTGGTGGAAATGTGGGAACACGAATACGATCATCGTTTGAAAACCGATCCCGAGTTTAAATGCCTCGTGGAAAGTTACCAGTTCATGGACCCCCTGAACCCGAGGGATAGTTTGTACGGAGGAAGGACCAATGCCACTTGTTTGCTGTACCAGGCTGACGAAGAGAAAGGAGAAGAAATCAAATACTTGGACGTGTGTTCGCTGTATCCCTACGTGTGCAAATATTGTCGCTTTCCTGCAGGGCACCCACAGTTGTTCACTGAATACATCGACCTGAAAAACATTCGACAATACGAAGGCTTGATCAAGTGCAAAGTTTTGCCTCCCATGAACCTATACCATCCCGTCTTACCTCACCATTGCCAAGGCAAACTGATGTCTCCTTTGTGCCGTACTTGTGCCGAAACGTGCAACCAAGATCAACCTTGTCATCACACCCGGGAAGAACGGACCATGAAGGGGACGTGGGTCAGCGTAGAATTGTTCAAAGCTATGGACGTGGGATACCAACTGTTAGAAGTGTACGAAATTTGCCACTTTCCCAAGACACAACAATACCACAAGGTGACCCCACGCAGAAACGCATTTTCGCAGACTACGTGGATGCCTTTTTGAAACTGAAGCAAGAAGCCAGCGGCTATCCTTCCTGGTGTCACACTCCCGAAGACCAAAAGACATTCAAAGAGAAATACTGGGCATAAGAAGGCATCACTTTAGATCACATCGAGAAAAACGAAGGCAGGCGATCGTTTGCCAAAGTGATGTTAAATTGCTTGTGGGGCAAAATGACACAACGACCGTGTTTACCCAAGACGGAATATTTGACAGAACCTTCCCGCGACTTCCAGATGATTCATGACAAAACCAAATTCATGAAACACGTGGATGTCGTTCGCGAAAATTTGATCTTAGTGAATTACGAAGAAGATCTGGACTTTGTACAAGATGACCCTTTTGGAAATGTCATCATTGCGGCTTACGTGACAGCTCATGCTCGCTTAAAACTGTACGAAGCTTTAGAACTGTTAGGGGAACGTGTCCTGTACTTTGACACGGACAGTTGCATTTACATTGATCACCCGAGTCAACAGCACCCTGACATCGAAGGAGACCGTTTAGGAACCTGGACAGACGAGCACCCCGACGACAAGATTCTAAGTTTCGTCAGTGGCGGTCCTAAAAGTTACGGCTACGAATATCGGGACAAACAAGGAGAAGTGCACACGAAGTGTAAAGTGAAAGGATTGACTCTGAATTATCGCACCAGTCGAGTGGTCAACTTTGGGGTATTGAAAGAAGCCTTGCAGTCTAGAGAGGATGAACACTTTAAAGTGACCACCTATCAGCCCAACAAGATTGTACGTTTACCCACTCACCACATCGTCAGTCGACCCTTGGAAAAAGTCTATCAAATCGTGTACCAGAAGCGAGTGCGGCTTCCCAACCACTTTACTTTGTCGTATGGACATGTCGGTATAAAACATTGGCTGTAAGAGGATAGCCACCCACCAGAAGTATGACTTCGCCACAGCAAGAATCGAGTGAGAAATCCAGTGAGAACTCCAAGTTCAAACCCTACCATTTTCCGGTCTTCTTACCTGACTATTGTGATTGTTCCCGTCGATTGGAAACGTTTCAAGCATGGCCTAAGGATAGGGAAGGATTACCTTCTTCGAATGTTTTAGCTAGAACAGGATTTGTCTGCTTGGGACTTGAGTCTGGATTGGGATACGAAGTACAGTGTTTCGCTTGCGGACTGAAGTTACGAATGGATCTATGTACCTATAAAGATTCAGCTATTTTGGAACATACTCGATGGTCTTCGCACTGCCCTTACCTTTCTATGGCCTTTCCACCCATTACACTACGGTACAATTATGACGGTACCTTAGAGACGGTACCTTCCAAAACTAGACATAAAAAAGGAACGATGTACAAGCTTGAGACTGCATTGCGACTAGTATAAAAAGGGGCTATGGTCAAGATCGATAGTTCATTATGACTACCAAGATCAAGTGAACAAGATGAATACTTTCAGAGAAACACAAAACAAGTTCAGACAGGCACAATTCAAGTTTGGGGCCTCTGAAGTGGAATGCGATTGTGAGCCTTGCGATGGGAACGATGCTGTACGTTGTGACCTTAGCGATTCCGTAAAGCATCGTGGGAACTTTGTTCTCACTACCCCTGTCATGGAAAGTGATGCTGTGCGTGTCAAACCTGAGGGATGCGAAAGCGATGCCGTTCGTCCTCTTGGACACTTTAGTGGGTTTCGTTTTAAAGGTGAATGTCCACCTTCACGTCTACCTCCCTACGGATGTCATCCAGCCCTGAGCAAATTCCTGTCCATGTCACCCAACCTTCATCGAAACGAACCTGTGAAAGACGAATATTCGTTTCCTGTGCGTTTGTCGGAATACTGCGACTTTGAAAATCGTCTTCAATCGTTCAAAGGAAAATGGCCTAAGTATCTGGGAGGACCGACCCCCGAAGAATTAGCCAGAGCCGGATTTTTCTACTTGCACGAAGGGGATAAAGTCAAGTACTTCAGTTGCGGTGTGTCACTTCACCACTGGGAACCACAAGATTCGGCCTACCTAGAACATGCTCGTTGGTCACCGAATTGTCATTACTTACCCTTAGTGGGACCGAGACATTGAAGTAACTTAACATGTCGTTGAAGAAGAAACCAAATTGGTTAGGAGTCAAATGTTGGGCATCACCAAGACCAGTATTTAAACTTCATTTCAAAAACGATATTGAATCATTACCTAAAGAACTGCAAGAGAAGATTTACAAAGAAGTTTGGCAGGGGCTTGCCAGAGTGAAATCTCAATGGGTGACTGTAGAACTTTTATGCCGAGAAATTCACAAAAGGAAAGTGAAAAAAGTCAACCAGTGTGTTAGATTTCTCTGGGTCAAGTGTGCATTCATCCTATTATATCGCTTTAGACCGTTTACATCAAAAGAGTTCAATGAGATTCTTGGACGTTACCCTGAGTGGCAGTGGTCAGAAATTACTCACTATGTGGATTACTTTTACTCTAGGAGAAGATCGTGAATTGTACGGACTGACCTATTCATGGATACTTTACAAGAGAACATTCGTGCTTTGCCCGTGGAGTTGAGAGAACGCATTTGCCGAGAGCTGGTCAAAATACAAGTGAAACGTAAAGAACAGTTGCATCCGTTACGTCACCGGTGTTTGAACCACTGGTACCTGAATGCTATACAAGGACTGATTCAGTTGAAAGTGTTCCATTGGACAGACATTGATCAACGACCCCCTGGTTTTAAAAAGGATTGGTTTGCTATTGATGATTCTATCTACTACATTGTAAACTTACTGCATCGAATTCCAGAGGAAGAGTTAACGAATTACCAACATCTTTTACACAATGTCAACTTAGTGAAAGAGGAAACGAAATGTAATGTGTAAATTAGTGATTAAACGATTTAAATTCAACACTGAAGTAAAACCATGTCTATGCAAACGGTACATTTCTTGCGTCAGAAAGAGAATTTAGTATGACCTATTCATGGATACTTTACAAGAGAACATTCGTGGTTTGCCTGTGGAGTTGAGAGAACGCATTTACCGAGAGCTGGTCAAAATACAAGTCAAACGTAAAGAACAGCTGCATCCGTTACGTCACCAGATGTTTAACCA
Organism: Sinohyriopsis cumingii; assembly: GCA_028554795.2. Taxonomy (NCBI): domain Eukaryota; kingdom Metazoa; phylum Mollusca; class Bivalvia; order Unionida; family Unionidae; genus Sinohyriopsis; species Sinohyriopsis cumingii. The sequence continues at coordinate 83,284,565 of CM068825.1, forward strand.
CTGGTACCTGAATGGTATAAAAGAACTGATTCGTCAGAAATTGTTTCAGTGGTCAGACCTTGTTCAACACTTTGAGTTAGTGAATGAACGAAATGTTCATCATTTTGGTTACTTCGAGATTCACCTAGTGCATCGCATTGAGGAAGACAAGTTAAAGGATTACCAACATATTTTACGTGGAATCTACTTAGAGGAAGACGAAACTTCTAATCGAACTCTGAAGTTTAGGTTACAGTATGCAAGATTTAGATTCCCCACTGGAGAACGAAGATCTCTGGCTAGAAAGTACGTGTATTGCTTCCGAAATAAAGAGAGTATAAAAACAAGAATCCATGCCACGACTTCTATCACATGTGATTGAACAGATTCCGTGGAAGGAACTCAATGACCATATTCAAACCGTGGATCATTACCATCAATTATTACAAGAACTGTATCCAATCAATTTGGGACGACGCATAGTGTGTGTCTTAGTGACTTGTTTTCTGGGATTTCGTTTACCAGCCGATTCCTTGTGGACTCTTTACGAACAGTACTTACCACCCAAATGGCTTTAAATGGTCACGAAAGACTCCTTTTGCTCAAAGCCTTGCGTTTTCATCTGGATACTTCTCGACCTCTACGGGAAAAAAAGATTCGTCAACTATAAGTTACCGAAGAAGTGTATGACGATGTGTGTGTAGCTTGTGACTTACACCCCCATTGGATAGATGTCCGTGACTGGAAAAATGGGGGTTTTGAGGCTTGGACCCAAGAAGTGGCCCAGTATGCACGAGAGTTGTTAAGGAAAAAGTTACTTTTCAACCTGTGTTAGTGACAGTGCCAGAAGAAGAAGAACCTGTCACCCAGGACAGGACTGTCGTGGACATGCCTGAAAGACCCTTTCGGGAGGACACTTGTGTGACCTTACCCCCTATAGAACTGGTCAGAACATTACCCAAAACATGTTGTACAGACACTTGTTTTTATTCACGTTGATGGTTATCATGTGCCTTTTATCGTTGTACTTAAGCCTTTGGTTTTTATGTATTTTTGTCTTTCGTGTTCATGTTTAAAACATTCAATAAACGTGTCCTGAAAAAAGTATATAAACTCTTGTCTTGTCTGTTTTCGTGTCACAAGTGACATTCCTAACACTATGGCTACCTCTGTTGTCTCTGCTCCCTCTTCCTCCACTGTCAAAGTCATCGACGAACACTTAGATCGTGCCAGTTGGGAGGCTTTGTATCTTCGCCATCCCTTTAACATGCTCATTGCTGGACCTAGCGGTTCAGGCAAAACCGAATTCGTCAAACGTTTGATCGAACATAAACATCATTTGATCGATCGAACACCTCAACGCATCGTGTGGTGTTACAAAGAGTGGCAATCGGCGTACAGCCTCTTGCGAGAAAGTCAAGGCGATTCCACGTGTTTGTGAAAGGCATTCCTAAAGAAGACGACGGCATCGTCTCTGACTCCCGTCAAACCCATTTGGTCATTTTTGACGACATGTTAGGAGAAGACGAAGAAGAAATTAAACTGTGGTTCACGCGCAAAGGGCATCACCGTAATGCCAGTGTCGTTTACATCACCCAAAATTTGTTTCAACAAAGTAAAGCCCATCGCACCATCAGTCTCAATGCTCATTACGTGGTCTTGTTTAAAAGCCCTCGAGATAAATCACAAGTGCAAGTCTTAGCCAAACAGTTAGGAACGCCTTGGCTGACTCAGGCGTACGACGATGCCACTCAAACTCCACACGCCTATTTACTCGTCGATTTGAAACCTACGACCTCCGACGATTTGCGATTTCGTACCCAATTGTTTCACCACTGGTGCCAAGACGGAGGACCTGTCCTGTACACGTCTCCGTCCTCGACTTAACTTCACTCAACAAAAAAATCTATAAAAACCTCAGACACTTTTCGTCTGTCTCACACACAGTTTGAACATGACGTCCCTTCAGTCGCATCTTCCCGTCAAATTGATTCGTGCCTTGTATGGCATCAGTCGAGAAAAAAATCCACAAATGCGGGCTCGTGTCTTAGAAGCTAGTCTCAAAGAAGTCTTACGATGGTTCACGGTGACAGCACGTCAATTACTACAAGGGATCATTCAGATTCCTCATCAAACCAAACGCTTTTTTGATCGAAACAAAGTCGCTTTGACCCAACTGGCTGATCCCCGCATCGACACTCAAACCAAAAAACAAATCATTTTGAAACCTGGAGGGAGCGGTACTCTAGGAGGGGGCATCATTCGCTCTCTCTTAAGATGGGATCCTAATGCTCCAAAACTTCTCCCCAAGAAAAAAGTCAAACGAAGCTCCAAGAAGAAGAAAAAGAGCCACGGTGTCAAGACCAAGTCCCCAAGGAGACCCGTGTCTCCAAGAACTTCTCCAGTGGCGGGATCCTCCTCTTACCAGTCACCACCCCGGAAAAAGAAAAGCCCCCAGAAAAAGAAACAGAGAAAAAGTCCCCAGAAAAAGAAAAGTCCACAGAAGAAAACTAGCCGCAAGAGAGGCACTTCGGCCAGGACGCAACCTTACACTCGCAAACCACGACCTGCAACGGCGGTGACCGCGCCTCCGGTAGACTCAGGTTCATTCACTTCTCCGTTGATGACACCAAGAACTGAAAAGTAATTGGAGACGTTGATCACACCAAGACCTTCTCCGTTGATAACCCCAAGAACTTCCCCAGTGGCAGGGCCCTCCAATTTAGTGGCAGTGGCCGCTGCTCACAAAGTACCTTCTCCCAAAATCAAAGTCCAAGAGAGATCGGGCATGTTACAAAGTTTACTGGATTTGTCCAAGCAAGAACTGGCTCGATTTAGTCCGTTGCGTACCCCTGCACGACGTGTCATGCCTGTCCTCAAGTTGATACGAGGTAAAGACAATCAGTGGCGACGCGTTCCAGTATGAAAAAGGCCTGTGACTAAGTAAGGGTATCAGTGTTTTTGGTGCTGAAGACTCAAAAAGATGTCACCCTCCAGAAAACATCCCTCTTCTAAACAACCCCAAGGAAAGAAAAGGAAAAGACTGCCTCCTCGTTTAGTGAAACATGGGGACATGTTATCTGTCCTGTCCGAAGCTTCTCCACCCCTACGAAAAAAACTCATTCAATCAGCTTCCAAAGAGGTCATCGATACCGTGTGCGAATGTTGTTTGAACGTCTTGAAAGGCACGATCCCTTTGTCCAAACACCAGAAACAATGCTTAGGCAAACATCGTCACGTTCTTCGCCAAATGGTTCAAAAGAAAATTCCCATTCGTCAAAAGAAGAAGATGTTGGTCCAACGTGGAGGAATTTTACCCCTCTTGCTAGGCCCATTGCTGAAAGGAGTCTTGGGAACCATGTTGGGAGGGCTGGTGGGAGCAAGATAAAAAGGCCCTCTGAAGTCCCAAGATCTCAGAATCGACCCCTGACATCCCATGGAAGGACGAAAACTAGCTTTAGTGCCTTACAAACTATGGATGGAATACCATCGTTGGCGAGAACAACACACCCCCCGTTTACCTCCCAATCCCTATTTGAGCGAGATGTCCCAGTTACAACACGAATTGCAGTCGTTGATGGATCGCCAAGATTTGTCCGAAACAGAAAAATCGCAAAAGTACGGTCAACTCTTGCAACGACTGCAACTCTTTCACCAGAAAGCCTCAGACGAAACAGCTCTTCCCACTCTGAAAGATTTTAAGACCTTGAAAAGTCCAGCACCATCATCACTACTACCACCACCACCACTACCAGTGACCAAGACAGAAAAAGGAGAAGAAGAAGAAGAAGGGTTTCAAACTCCTCCAGAAAAAGTACGCAAGTTAACAACACCACCTACCTCCAGAATTGGATGGATTCAAAAGATGATGACCACCCTTTCTTCATCACAAGAGAAAAAGAAGGTGAAGACAGAAGTGAAACAAGAACCGATATCCCCTGTTCAGACATCCTCCTCCTCGACACCTATTGCCGGTCGCACACGCAAAGCATTGCAGTCCAAGAAAGTACCTCAAGAGAAAAAGAGTAGCATCCTCCAAGAGTGGGTGTCTTATTAACAAACAAAAAAATGGAAAAAGTGTTAGCCAGCATTTACTACGATCCCTCCCATCATGCAGGTTACGCAGGAGTTCAAAAATTGTGCCAAAACTCGACTGAAAAGTCTCCGTTTACCTCAAGTGCAACGATGGTTACAAGAACAAGCTACCTACACTTTACACAAACCCATTCGACGCAAGTTTGCCAGAAGTCGCACCCTAGTGGAAGGCATCGATCATCAATGGCAAGCCGATTTAGCCGATGTCTCTCATTTGGCCAGCTACAATCGTGGCTACAAATATTTGTTTTGTGTCATCGACGTCTTTTCCAAATTTGCCTGGGTCGTACCCTTGACTTCCAAATCGATCAGCGAGTTAGTGCGAGCCCTGCAACGGGTGTTGAAACAAAGCGGTCGTCACCCTCTTCGATGGCAAACGGACAAAGGTACCGAATTTATAAACCAAGCTTTCCAAAAAGAATTAAAGAAACGTGACATTCATTTTTTTACCACCGAGAATCCCGAAACCAAAGCCAGCATCGTGGAACGTTTTCAACGCATTTTGAAAGAACGCATGTGGAAATATTTTACGCATCACCACACTCTGAAGTACATCGACATCTTACCGCACCTGGTGCAAGCGTACAACCAATCTTACCATCGAAGCATTGGACGTGCCCCGCAAGAAGTGACTCCCGAGAACGAAGTGCTGGTGTCTGATCGCCTGTTTGGTACGTCCCGGACGAGGGCTGTCCCCAAGAAAAGCGGAGTGTTGGACGTAAGAGATTGGGTACGCATTGACAAAACCAAACGCACTTTCGACAAAGGTTACTTACCTAACTGCACGACCGAATTGTTTCGTGTCACTGGACGAGTGCATGGCCGTCATCCTGCCGTCTATGAATTGGAAGACATGAACGGAGAAGTGCTCAAAGGAACGTTTTATTTGCCCGAGTTACAACGTGTCACCAAAAAAGAAGACGACGTGTACGAAATCGAAAGCATTCTCCAACGCAGAACCCGTAAAGTGGGCAAACGACGTGTCGAAGAAGTCAAAGTACGTTGGAAAGGATATCCACCCAGTTTTGATTCTTGGATCGACGCTTCGCAAGTCATCGACTGTAAAAAGAATTGACCATCATGCCCTTTCACACAGACGCCGCTACGTCGACCACTCCTTCACCTAGTTCTTCTCTGCAAGATTTACAAAAACAACCTTTGTAGGTGTGGTGTGGAAAACGTGTGCCTAAAACGCAAATCGTCTTTTTCTGCCAAATCTTCGTGGTGTATTGTGTCATCGGGGCAGCCATCGCCAATTTGAGTTTGCAACAAGGAGACAAACAATTGTGGACCATTTTATTGGGCAGCTGCATCGGTTACCTGCTTCCCAATCCATAAAGAGGCTCGTGGCTTACTGATGAAATTTCAGGATACCCAAACGTTGTCCATCAGTTTTAATCGTGACTTGTTTGATATTTTAGGTGGAGACACAAAAATGTCTCCAAATTTTAAACCGAAGATCAACAGCAATACGGAATTTTACAAGTTTTTTCGATTCCCTGTAGAACTGAACCAAGGACTGAATTTGATCTTTGTGTACTCCGATGTGGTGGAGTACAACGTGGTGGGACACACCTCCGTACCGTTACTGCGTGTCATTCCTTTCAAAGTGGATAGTGCCACAACCAGTGACCAGGAAGGTGGAAACACCTATCACGTACACCGCGAATTTGTAAATCCTCACTATTTGCCTGTCAGTAAGTCGTATTTGGACACGGTCAACATTGCTATAAAAGGAGATCTGGGACAAAATATTCCATTCACCAAAGGAAAAGTCACGGTGAAACTCCATTTTAGAAAACAGTTCTCTCATGATTCTAAGTCATGTATCCAGTGTACCGAGGGGTTGCTCGACAGCGAGGACACGGTTTAGGAGATATGCTAAAATCGGCCTTTCGTTCGGTGGCCCCAGTCTTGAAACCGATGGTGACACGCGGATTGCACGCCTTGAAAGATCCCCCACTGACGCAAGGCAAAGAATTTCTCCAAAATGTCATCATCGACAAACAAAATCCCAAAGAAGCCTTCATGAGGGCAGGCAAAAATGTCTTGCTGCAAACGGGTAAAGACCTTTTGAGCCGAGGAGAAACACCTATAAATGCCCTGCACGCTACCGAATCAGGCATTCAGCAAGGACAAGGCAGAAAGAGACGACGAAGAAAACATCCTTTCTCCAGACTTCACACGTCTAAAGCTAGAAAGACAAAGAAAAGAAGAACCGTCCGAGACGTTTTCGATTATTGAGAAACAGAAAAAAATGATGCACCGAGAGTCTTGCGCCTGTTCCAAGTCGGAACTGGATCTGTTTGCCATGCCCCCACCATGACGACCATGCAAGAATCCAAATGGGTAGAATTTCACCCCGTCTCCTCTTTGACGGATTCCGCTCCCATCGAGTTTGAAATCAAAGGACAGCCCGAAGATTACATCGATCTGAATAGCAGTTACTTGTACTTGAAAGTCAAAGTTCTAGATAAGACAGGAGGTGATATAGACACTGAAGCATAGCTCCCGTCAACAATTTCATGCATTCCTTGTTCAGTGGAGTGGACTTGTACTTGAATAACAAACTAGTCAGTAGCAGCATGGATACTTACCCTTATCGAGCGTACCTGGAAAATCTCTTGACGTACGGAATAGACGCCAAGAACACTCATCTCAATGCCTGTGTGGTATGGGAACCTGACGATGCAGGCCAGTTTGAAGAATTGGAAACTGATGAAAAGAAAGAACACAATGAGGCATTTGTAGAACGAAGAAAAAAATCAAAGATGGAAAGAGTTTAGAACTGATGGATCGTTTGCATTTGGACATGTAGTTGCAAGAGAAATATTTGCTGAACGGGGTGGATGTCCGGTTGAGATTGAATCGTAGCAGTACCGCTTTCCATTTAATGGCTGATAGTGACGATTCCAAAACCAAAATCCAAGAAGCCAGACTCTACGTACGACGTGTGGAAGTGTTACCTAAAGTGGGAAACGACATCAGTCACACGTTGAGCAGAACGACCGCCAAGTATCCGATCCGACGCGTGGAAGTGAAAACCTTCACCATTCCCAAGGGTCAGCGATCCATGATGGAAGATCATCTGTTCCAAGGACAGTTACCCAAACGTTTGATTGTTGGTATCGTCGAGAATACAGCCTTCAATGGAGCTGCCGATAAAAATCCTTTATACTTTCGACACTTTGGCGTGTCCAAAATCGAAGTCAGTCGCGATGGCAAGACCTTGTGTACCCGACCCTTCGAACCCGACTTTAGTTCCACGAAGATGAATTACTTGAGGTCGTACTTGTCCTTGTACGAAGCCACCAGTCAGTTAGGAACCAACACCAGTCACGGCATTACGTACGAAGATTATGCAGGAGGCTATGCTTTGTGGGCTTTTGATTTCACTCCAGACCAAGGCGGCGACGAAGGACATTTCCACCCTATAAAATCCGGCCAAATTCGTGTGGAAATTCAGTTTGCAAACCGAACCCCTGATGAAACGGTGAACGTCATCCTATATGCAGAATTTGATAATACAATAGAAATCAACAGTTTGAGAGAAGTCATTCTAGATTATTAGAAACGATGGAAGACTGTTATCCCTCTTTACCTAGTGAAGAAACTTTGGACATGAAATGTGAGGAGACTGTGGAAGAAGAAGAAGTTATCATGATGAAGTCGAGATGGCCAGATCAAGAAGCCCATTTAGTCTCCTGTTTTGCCAAACATTTGGTCGAAAAAATTACGGAATTGATCAAGAAAGATTGCTATGGATGTAAAAACGATCATCCCAGTCAAATTCAACACGATAAATGCCTGATGCTGAGTCAAGAAGAAAAATTGGACGAGTATCTGGACGAAGCTTGGAGTCTCATCTCGGACGAAGTCGTGTTGCATCAGTGGTATAAAGACTTGCGTGAACATTCTTGTCCACCATTAACCACTCAAGAGATCCATCGTATCGATGCTCTCCTGAATCAGAGTGGGGAGACGAAGCGAAGAAACGGTTATTTGTCAGACATTTTCAAGCAAAAAGTCAGGATCGAATTGATCACTCAGTATTACCTGTGAAGAAGAAAACCACACAAATAAATGGATACCTGGGAACTTTATTACCTTTTGAACCACAGCTCGTACACGGCTTTTTGGAGTCCTGTCGTCTGTGCTAAAGATGAACTCCCTCATCGCAAACCTCAAGACCATCAAGCTTATGTGATCAACACGGACGACAGTCATCTCCCAGGAACCCACTGGGTAGCCGTCTACTTTCCTCAAGAAGGATGTGTGGAATATTTCGATTCGTATGGATTGCCCCCTTTGGAAGACGATATCATTGACTTTATGAGAAGAAATGCTCAGACCACCCGATTCAATAATGTGAAATTACAAGGCACAGATTCCTTGGTGTGTGGACAATATTGTATTTTCTGCATCATCGCAGCCTGGGCTATTCCTTAGAACATTTAGTGACTCATTTTGATCCTCGTTCTTCTAGAAACGATGTGAAAGTAGATAAATGGTTTTGTGACCATTATGCTTATCTTTTGTCTCAAGCTAGGAAACGTAGTGTCCATCAATGGCCTAATGACTTCCAACAGTGGAAATCACAATTTCATTCACAACGTTGTCAGCCTTGTCCAAAATAATGAGTTAGTTGAAAAAAATGTTTGATGTTATATTGTTGGGTTATTGTTAAATATATTATAATTGTTTGTTAGTGTTAAGTGATTTTGAATAAAAAATGTTGTGTTTTGAAGAAAAAAAAGGAATTTGTGGTTTGTTTGGCTATAGGAATCTTGATTCATGCTCTTTGACTTCTTACTATCCCTCTCATGACACTCATTGAACGTTCCGGCTCGAAAACCGTGTAGGTATGTTTTCCTTCACGTCCGCGCTTTGACTTTAAAGCCGGGGGTAGCCTCCAGTCTAACCATCCATTGTCGACTCATCCTCCTACGAAGATGTGCTCCAGACTAGCTAAGCTAAACGAAGCCTACGTGAATTTGCATAGGGTCAGACACAGTCTGATAACGAAGCCAGAAGAGATAGAGAATGTGAGAATGTTAAAAGTCACTGAAGATCTGATAGAAGAGCTCTTAAGAGAAGAAATGAACAGGGAGAAAGAAGAATAGACAGAGAAGTACAGACTTCAGAAACAGCAGAGAGAGCAGCAACAGCAACAACAACAGCAGCAGCAGCAACCTGAACCTGACAGAGGCTTTGTCGACTGTCGTATCGACACCAAAGAGTTCTTCTTCTCTTTCCGAAGAAGCAGACCTATCGTCAGAAAATCTATCGTCAGAGGACGTCGCATTCGTAGAATATAAAAGATCGCCCTAGCTTCAACTTCGCACACATAAAAAACAGCCCTTTTCAGGGCTACCCGAATCTCTAGAAAAGAAATAACAATCGATTGCCTATAATAAATTAAAAAATAGAAGTGCGTGTATAAGCACATGAATTATTTATCTTGCTTAGAAAGTGTGTGTGTGTTTGTGCCATTGTAAGCACTCACGATTTGTTTAATAAAATTTTTTTAGAATAGTGATGGGTAGTATAAAAAAGTGAGTGAGTGTTTCTTTTAGGTCCGCGCGTTGTTTGGTTATGATCTAGGTAAGATAAATTTTGTTTTGGGGGATGTTTTCCTTCACGTCCGCGCTTTTACTATAAATTGAAAATCGCTTGGCAGTCTAGCTACCCTGTTCATTCGTTAACGAGACAATGAATACCAGAATAAGCAAACTTCTTGAACTCCAGATGCATCTGGAATACGCCAGGCGCCTGTTAAATGAACTGGCAGCGGAGGCCATAGTAGAAGAGGGAAGAATAAAGAAGGAAGAGGAGGAGACAAGACAGAGGGAAGAGGAGGAAAAGAAAATAGGAGAGAGGATGTCGTACAATATTCCAGAGACAGAGGATTGGGGTGCTGAAGCCAATCATCCTCCCTCTGCGCTACCAGTCAAAAGAAGAGTGAAAGGAGATTGGAGTCGGAGATGTGTGTGTGGTGCCAGGCCTGGAAGGTGCCATCATTAACCAGGTGCCCTGGAGTTCTTAAAAAGACAACCCTTTTCAGGGCTACCCAAACCTTTGGAAAAGATATAGTAATCTATTTGTCAATGTGTGTATGTAGAGTACTGTGAATATAAACACTGACTCTTTTTTACCTAGTGTGAGTGTATGTTTTTGTGTTTGTAAGCGCTCACGTACGTTTGTGTGATAGTAGATTATTGGGTTTTGTAAGAGCTTAAGTTGGTTTGTGTGGATAGTAGATTTGGGTTTGATTTTAATGCTTTGCGTGTGTGAATGGTAGATTTTAGGTTTGTTTATTGCTGCTTCAGGTATGTGAATAGTAGATAATATGAGATGAGAAAAGTTGGGGATGTTTTCCTTCACGTCCGCGCTTTAACTATAAGAACCTACAGTATTCGTCGTTCAGACCATTCCACGGAATAAACAAAGAAGATGGAGGTGACAAAATTATTCAATCTATTAAGAGATATCTATTTCTGGATAATGGATGCTGAATATGTTGTAGGAAGAGTAGAAAAGGAATGGAGTGATGGAAATAGGCAAGACTTGTTAACTATTCAAGTCAAAGGACTAAAGGTAGCCAGAGATCTCATCGCAGGGATGATAGAAGAAGAAGTCAACAAGTCAAGAGGATATACTGACCCACCTTATGTCAGAGTGGGAAGTTTGAAGGAAGCACTGGACCATGTCATTAAAAGTCAGGTGCTTCCTAGAAAAAGTATTGTATTGGATGGAGAGGCGATACGTAAAATGGGGGTTCGACCAGTTGACAAAAACGGATGAAGTAATGAGGAAAGTGCTAACGGAAGAGGTAAAGAACATCAAAGAAAAGTGGTCTAAGGAAAGAAAAGAAGAAGAAAATAGAAAGAGAAAAGAAAGCTTTGAGAAACTCAACAATAACTGGATAAGAATGCAGGAGAAATTCCGAGCGATAGGTCATCCTGACTGGATGCCTGAGTCAGAAATAAAGAAGAAGAAGAAAACAGGAATAGTGGCAAAAGTTAGAAGATGGTTGAAGAAGTGGAAGAGTTAGAAGAAGAAGAAGAAACCCAAAGGCCCTTTTCAGGGCTACTCCAATCTCTCGAAAAGAGATAGACTTTCAATTGCCTACCCTTTTTTTATTTTTTTATTTTTTAAAAAAACAAAAAAAAAATCCCATATTAAATTCCCCTTGTCCCTAGAATTGCTTTTTTTCTCCCATGTTAAATTTCCCTTGTCCCTAGACTGACCCAAAATAGATTCCCATGTTAATTCCCATTGTCCCCAAAGGGCCGGGCCAGTTTTCCCCATGTTAAATTTACATAGTCCCCAAAGGGCCGGGACCCTGTTTTTAATGGTAAGTCCCATTGTCCCTAAATCGCCCCCATTCACTACTAATCATGAATTCAGATTCCAAATGATGTGGTATTAAATAAAATGATTTAAAGAACAAAACGGATTGATGAAATCTGCTTCCAAATGACGTAATATTAAATGAAATTATGTAGTCTAAAATTAAATGATTTAACCCAAAAACTGAAATGATGTATTCAGATTCCAAATGATCTGGCATTAGTTGAAATGATCTGAAGAGCAGAATGGAATGATCAACTCATATTCCAAATGACGTTGTATTAAATGAAATGTATGGAAAGTAAACGGTCTGACTCGAAACAGCAACTTAAGGTCAAAATGTAAATCATCTAGCGTAAGTCCAAACAAGCACGGGGGGGGGGGGGCGCTGTTAGCCAGACTTACAACCGACAAGCGTATTTATAGCATTCGGCTGATCTTTTTGCAGACGACATTCAACAGCTAAGGTTAGTGTTTCTTCTCATTTGATATAAACAAGAGAACATGAAAGTCCACAGACAATTTATGAGAACAAGGAGGATAAGGTCGGGGGGAGGAAAAATCTGAGACAGGAAAGTGACAGTGAAGACCAGAGTGAAGTGTACATGTAAAAGATGCCTGCGGCATAAAACGGTTTTTTACTTACCTGGACCAGGGAGTACCGTGATCATACTTACCTGGACCAGGGAGTACCGTGGTCAGCTAGGCGGTTTCCCCAGGGTCCCCAGGATGATATCAACGACTAGACCGGAAAAATGGACAACGATTTCACGTCTAAACGATTACAATAAACATATGGATTATTTTAACTAAACACAAAACAAAAAAACGAACGGACAAATGTTGATAACCAGGAAATGGAAAAGGACTACGATTCGAACACGGATAACACTATTGAAAGGAATTCTTAACAGAAAAACAAAACCAATAACAAAACTGGACTGAAAAAAATGCTGACAACCAGATTAATGTACGACATCCTATGCATAAACTCAACACAGTTATACTTCATAAAACAAATTATTACACGAATGTAGAAAAAATATTCATGCAGATACAAGTAAATAACTTCAGCAAAGCATTATATATGGCATCAACAAATTACATGGAATTGTCACATTACCTTTGCTTTCAACGTTCCTCCCTCTAATCGGCAAATTAGTTCGTCGGTTCCTTTTGACAATAGTCCCCTTTTGACAACAGTTCTTTTTACGAGGGATTTTTTGCAAATCCCAAGAAGTCCTACTTTGGTTTTTCACGTAGAAAAGCTTAGACTGATTATAATTCCGATGTGGCGATTTTACAAACCTCAGAAAATTTTGTGTGGGAAACACGCCCGTTATTTAACGTAACCAATCAGAATCAAATATCTCTGCCGCCTTTTTCCAGAGGCGTCAAAGTCAGGGTCAGCTTGACCTGGTAGTTTGAGTAACAGGGTTTCTGCGGTCTCTCAATTGTGACAACTTTACCATGAAAATGAAGTTTTCCTTGTCCCCAATAGTCCGCGTGGCTGCTGTATAAACAAATGTTTAATTAGGAACAAAATTCTCCCGCTAAAGGACATTACCGTACACGGTAGTATGGCGATATGATACGCGCTTGTCTCCATAAATCTAATTAATGGTTCTCTGGTCTCAACTAATGTATTCTTGTTAGATCGACATAAAATTTCCCACTTCACAAAATTCATACGGACTATGAGTGAATAACGGACTCATACTAATTACGGGAACTAATAAAAATAAAAACAATCCAATATAAATATTGGAACAACGAAGTACACTCAATGTTTGTGGAACTGAGTATCGGAATAAGGCAACCAGTGCTTAAGACCATAGACAGAGAATGGAAACACAAATTATCCAACTTAACCAGTTGAAAGTACCTCTGGGAGAGGTATACCCATTGCCAAGTGACTCTGTAACGGAGCCAACCCAGTACCAACGGACAACAGGAAGAACGACAAAACAGAAGAAAGAAGGAAGAAATGTACAATGGCTAATATCGGTTTCTATAACCCAAGCCACTAGCAAGAACCAAGAGCTAAGACTGCAAATCACCCTGGTGTTGACGTTGACGTTGACGCTACCACACGAACCAATGCGATAGAACCCAACTTTACCTGAAACATGATACCAATGCGAGGGATTTTAATGACCGCTACACGGGCACATAAGGAGTAACGGCAAACCAGCCCAAGAGTACAGCACAGTGAAATTCACGGAATAATTAACAGATGAGACTTATTAACATGTCAGCAATGCAGGCTGAAAAAAAGAAACTCTGTAAGAATTTATAAGAAATAATGACACTCTAAGATCAATTTGACCCACAAAAAAATCTGAATCTAAACAAATACAACAAACAACCTCAACTCAACTACCGTGACCATTACAAAAGTAACTTCATACAAATTACTCATAGGATGGACTCTGATTTCACGTAATAACCAATTTTCACAAATTACATTTAAAAAGCGCCAAGGTGTACAAGCAAACAAAATAATTTGGAAAAAGTATACTAAGGTATACAGGATAACTAAAAACAATTTAAACAACAAATACAATCACGCACACAAAAAACTCCTCACACTTTAGTAATTTACTAAAAAACAATTTTCTTTGATAATAAATTAACAAATTTTCAAAATTATACACTAGGAATACGTAAGGAAAACAAACTCAAAATGAATTTGACCTAAATAGAGCTGTCCAACACAAAGATGGGAACAACAACTACAGCACGATCACAAACACAACACGTGGACAAAAACGACTCTGGCAAAGTCACTTCTCGAAAAATTACTAAAACCAAAGAGGAGGGAGACCAACCCTGAGACTTGAGAAAGTTTCAAGGGAGGGTAGTACCAACTCAAGTTCTAGGTATGGGGGGTCGAGGCCCAGGCCCGGTACCAGCTCAGGCACAGGGAAGGGACTCAGCCCTCCAACCTACATTGGGATAAAAAAACTTAGAAAATTGACGAACGGAACAAAAAGAAACCCTTTCAAAAATGTTTCACTAACAATCAATACAAATACACAACAAATATCACTGGATGGACGGGGAAACCTACACCTACACGCATTGATTTTGGATTAGAAGGGTGTCACATTTGTGTCCTACCCAGCTAACATAGCTGGGATCGGAACCAGGCTGTGCCAACACCCAGAGTGAAGTGGACCGTGACAATACAGACTACAGTGAATATGACATTATGACAGGAATGGAAAATGAAACTGACTCAAAACTGACGGAACACGACAATGGAACGGAAATGGATACAGAAAATACCACGGACCAAACGAGTATAGACAGGACAGAAGACAATACAACGGAGGAAGTTACTCCAACATATAGTAATAAGGGGGGGGGGGGTCCAGCGCCCCCTCAAACAAAAACAAATTAATTATTCAATAAACTAACATACATACTATACTTTTATAACTATATTTTAAATAATAATCACGGTATAACCGAAATGCGGCAACCTGGAAGGAAAATGAAAAATGGAGAGAAAAATTTTTTGTAATGAAACCAATAATGACATTCTATTTATACAAGAAACACATAATGGGTTCACTAAAGAATTAATGGCACTATGTGAAGATAAAATTAATGGAGTACTGATTTTAAATGATTTTAAGTGGAAGATGTAAGAGGAGGGGTAGCAACATTTATTAAAAATAAAAGGGGATTAAACTGGAAAAGGGAAAACGAAGGAGAATTTTTAAAGGGAGGATGATCCATGTTATAATATAAGATGTCCACTTTTTAAATGTATACATGCCTGCTAACAAATATCGTAAACAACAATTTTTAGAAAATTTATCTAAATACATGGACAAATTTACCATGGAAAATTTAATTTTAGGGGGAGATTTTAACTGGGTGGCGGAGAATATAGATAAAGTAGGGGAATTAACCACAAACGATGTAAGGTTTAAACTAGAGCTGGAATTTTTCTTAAACAAACACAAAATGGTAGACATATATAGGAAATTAAATCTACACGTATGAATACAAAATAAACAAAGGGAGTAGATTAGATAAATTTTATTGTACCAATTATGAAAAAAGATATATAAAGAAGCAGGCATTACGGATTTTAAAGTTTCAGATCACAAGTTAGTATATTTAGAAATAGAATTGAAAAATAAACATAAATGGGGTAAAGGGAACTGGAAACTGAACAACAAAATTTTGCAGGCGAAAGATTTTATCGAAGAAATTAAATTAGATATAAAAAATTTATAGAGAAGGGGAACATAGATATTTTAAATGAATGGGATAAACTAAAAACTTTATTTAAAAAGAAAGCTGTTACATATTCAAAAATTAGGAAGGAAAAACAAAAAATGGAAAAAGACGCGATTAAAAGACAGCTAGAAAAAATTAATACAAATGAGAGAGAAAAAATACTCAAAGAGAAATTAAATCAGATAATAGATGAAAAAAACAAAGGGAGAGAAATAAGGGCCGGAAAATTTACCACAATATGCAAAAAAGCGGAGGGCCTATATAAAAGAGAGGAGTTAAGGGGGGGGGGCGGGCGAAAAATATATTGAAACTTTAAAAATTAATGAGGGAAAGGGGGTATCCGACAGGAAGGAAATTTTAAAACACATTGAAGAATTGTATAGCAAGTTGTATACATCACAACAAATTAATAACAACACAATAGAAGAGTACCTACAAGTAATAGATTGCGAGATGATATCATCAGAACACAAGAACTCGTGTGATGATTTCATCTGAAGAGAAGAAATCTTAAATAGCATAAATATATTGACCAAAGGAAAATCCCCAGGTAAAGATGCTCACCGCGGATTTTATATTACGTTCCGTGGCGAGTTGTCGCCCATTTTAGACTGGTTATACAATAATATTCACTTGAGAAATGATAATATGACAGAAAGCATGAGGGAAGGGATTATAACACTAATATACAAAGGGAAGGGAGATAGAGAAGATCTAAAAAATTGGAGGCCCATCTCCCTCCTAAATACGGATTATAAATTATTAAGTAAAATTTTAGCAGAAAGAATCAGAATGGGAATGGATAAAATCATAAACATAAATCAAACATGTGGGGCCAAGGGGAGGGACATTCAGAATAACATTTTAAGTATTAAAACAATTATAGATTATATACAGGAATGTGGGCTAAAAGATGCTATGCTACTTTTTGACCAGGAAAAAGCATTTGACAGATTAGAACACAACTATATGCAAAAGTTTTTGGAAAAATTTGGATTTGGAAATAATTTTCAAAAGTGGACTAAAATCCTGTACAACAAAATAACCTCAAGAGTACAGGTAAATGGAGCGAACACGGGAAAATTTGACATACAAAGATCTGTGAGGCAAGGATGCCCACTATCTAAGCTATTATATGTAATAGCGATTGAGACCCTAAGTTTAAGGATAAGACTAAACAGTAAACTTGAAGGTATTAAAGTTCCAAATATAAAGGACGAAATTAAGATGCTCCAACATGCAGACGATTGTACTAACTTTATAAAAGACCCAGACACCTGGAAAAGGAATTTGAAAAATTTGGTAAAGCTCCAGGGTCTAAAATCAACCACGAAAAAACAGAAATATTAAAGATAGGGAACTGGTGGGGCAACCACCCCGCACTGCCCCCCATCTAATCAAAGATCGAGTTAAGGCACTGGGAGCCTTTTCCGAGAAAAGAGATAAACAGGAAAACTGTATAAACATGAAAAAGAAAATAGAAGAAAATGTGAATACCTGGGCACTAACGCCATTATGTATAATGGAACGGGCCCAGGTGGCCAAAACATACATGTATTCTAACATAAACTATATTTTAAAATCAACAGAAATAGAAAATGCCATATTCAATAAAATAGATAATGACATTATTAATTATATATGGGATTATAAAGCCCACTACACAAATAAAGAAACTTTATATAGAGCGAGAGAAGGGGGGGGGGATTAGCATTACCTAATCCATTTTAATTAAATATGCCAATATTTTAAATAGATTTAAAAGATTAAAATCTGAACCCATCCTACCGTGGGAAGGGATATATATATATATATATATATATATATATATATATATATATATATATATACATACATATATATATATATATATATATATATATATATATATATATATATATATATATATATATATATATATATATATATATATATATATATATATATATATATATATATATTGGTACGGTTATACTATGAGGAATAGGAGGGAAATATATCAAAATAATAAATTTAAAAAAAAAATTAGAAATACCTAGGAAGTTCATGCTTGTTAAAGAATTACTAATTAAATATCGCGATAAAACAGAGTTATGGGAAAAGGATGAAAAAGATACATACCAATAAATAAGAGAAGATACAAAAAAAAAAATAAAAAAAAAAAATAGAAGTAAAGTGGAACAAGAAAATTTAGGAGCAAACTGGGACAGGGCCTGGGGGCACTGGAACAAATTAGGATCACTTAAAATTCAAAGTATCTGCTTCAAATACATGCACAATGCATGGTTGACGAGAGAGATGGCAGTGAGACGGCACGTGATCAGAGGATCGCCAAAATGTCCACTGTGTAAGGACGCCCCTTTCAGTATATATCATAATATGATACAATGTGAAAAAAGAAAGCATGAAAGACTAAAGTTAATAGGGGAAATATGTAAAAAATACAAATATAAAAGAAATAACGTTTTATTTTTAGATGGGAAATTTGACAAAAACACACTTTATAAAATTACAGATTACGTTGTTGGAACAATAAGGGCCTGTGGGCAAATAATAGTGATAGGGAGATAATTATGAAATAACTTGTCAAGAAATTGGAATCCTGAGGAGAGGAGGAGTAAAATATGGAGGGGGATGGGAGGGATAGCTTCGGCTGGCTACCCACTAGGGGTGTGATACTGTCAGTGCGCAGGCCAGAGCCTCCAACTCATCCCCCGACCCAGACATGAGTCCCACCAAACCTTAGGATCCAATTCCAAATTTTAAAATTTCAACTGGTTTTAAGTCCTAAATTTAATATAAATTAAATAGGAACCCCAACCCAATATAAATTATATAAAATTTAAATTGTAAAATTTTTAATAATCCGGAAAAATTTGAAAATTTCATAAAAGTATGTATGAAGTTTTACCGAGTTTAAAGTTTTTGAAACTTTAAATTTTGTTTATTACATTTTTTTTTATTCCCAAAATTAAACCTATATAGATAATTTTAAAAATTTACTAATTTATAACAAGGTTTATATAGGAATCCTAACTTATTGTAACTTTCAAATACCATTTGAACTTTCTAAAGAATCCTATGACGCTACACATTGGAAAATTCCAAAATATTATTACCTGAAATACGAAACTACAGGGAATCCACAGGGAATCTATATGGGGAAAGTACAAGGCGATGACATCATGGAGCTGTGTCACAGGGCGCTACACGAAGTGGACAGGCCTATGAAAGAGTCTTAGAAAAACACCCCATACAGAACATAAACAGACCAAACACAAACACAAATACAACAGTACAACCCCACTGACTCTTCTCTCTTTCTCCAACCATACAGCTCCCGCACTGTATGGTTGACCAACCTACAATCTTGTAGTGATTAAACAATTTTTTGAATTTTCTAAATAAATAGTTTAAATAATCAAAGGAGACATAACTCGATTCGGGAAAAATACAAGGAATAAAGAAGTGTGGACCTTGAATTGAGCACAGCCTACGTGTTTCCTTCTTAGTACGTATTGAAAGGAACGACACATGTTACCACTCGAATAAAACAGAATTTTTTTTTTCATAACCTAATATATCACACCGTTCCGATCGCCAAAATTCTAAATTGAAAATAAATTAACGGAAAATAACATAAAATATATTGTAATGGATTTTAAATCCAAAGAATTGAAATAAGACAACTGGGAAAAGAAAAAAAAATTGATTTATACTTGCTGTCTCAAACATACAGAAAATATAGCATACACACAATATAGCACTAATACACATAGCAAACACTGAGACTTAGGAGACCTCTAGCAAAGGTTACAGAAATTACAAGGGAAGGGACTTCAAACAAGATGAATAAAACCAGGCTCGGACGAACAACCCTTCATATAACACTAGGGAAAAACAAATACTCCATCAAAAACTCAAATTAAAATTTTTGATACAAAATTCTTTTTAAATAGAACATACAACATATCTGAGGAGGAACACACACAAACTTAAAATACTTTTTATATATTTTTTTTTTAAATGGGGGGGGGGCATCTTTTCCAATGAGCATAAAGTGACTATCCACATTAATGAATGTGAGTGTATTTTTTTTTTTAAATCTGCCTTGTACTGCACGAGTTTTCAAGGCGTCAGCTCAGTTAGATCTATCAGCTAAGGAGATTAAATCTTTAGCTTATTTGAACATTAGTAATTACCATGTTTATTGACCTAACGTAGCATACACACTAAACCAACAATTTGTTGCCCGCCACTCTCATGCTACCGGCCGTACGTATATAGTCATTATTCGTCCAAGTTCTATATTTAAGATTTCTTCTTTTTCCTCCATTTAATCTAGTTTGCATTGACATATTACTGTGTTTTTTCTTTTAGTTTTCCTCTTGGAGATCGAATATAATTTTATTAGAAATCATGATTCGCGACTTTTAGTGCATTTGAAACACCACACTCTCCTTAGGGGTCGTCCATTAATTATGTCAACAAAATGGGGGGAGGGGGGAGGGGGTTTGAAGAAGTTTGACAATTGTTGACATGGGGGATGGGGGAGTTCAAGATAAATTGACGTCATCAATGTTATTTTTTACAATAAATTTAATAAATCAAAAAATAGGAAATTAGTCGGTGCGTTGGTATGGCACACGCTCGCTCGCCCGTCAACAGCCCACCAGCTTAATCCTAAACCGGTTGAGCTCTTGCCAAGGAAGTCATAGTCTTGCATCATCATATTTTGTTTTTATTCAATGTAGATTGTAGACTGTAGACAGATTTTTAAGGGAAGCTGTTACTAAATTCAAAGACTGCACTGAGCCATAGACATCTAAATAGTATAGCTATCCATGGAGCTCTATTAAATAGCATCTATGTTATATGTATAGATGCTATATATATTGAAGTCCATGAGCTATCCCTCCAAGGATGGATAACTGAGCCTAGGAAACTTGAGAGCTTGACTATTATACAGTCATCTTTAGCATAATACATAAAATAAATTATGTAGCCTACACAAGCATACAGCTTCTTCAACCAGATGCAGTAACCTTAATGCCTTACAAATATTGTACATTTTGAATACAGACCCTTGTTAATTTGCAAATGCCCCCCCCCCTTGCATGTGCTGCAAAATTGCTGTAGCCTATATACGAAAGCTAGAATATAAACTCTCGATTTTGTCATGAATTCAAAGTGTTATAGTCAATTTGAAATCTGTTAAACAAGTAAAAAAAATATGTATTAAAATTTATTTGTAGACCTTTTAATTTCCATAATTCTCTTTTTAGCATAAAAGCCAGCCGTATAAAATATTGTTAGTTTGGGGGGGGGGGGAGGTAAAACTTTATTGGGTGGTCACTGAAAGTTTGACAGTTGTTGACAAGGGGGGGAAGGGGGTTAAAAAATTGCCTAAAAATTGTTGACATAATTAATGGACGTCCCCTTTCCTAAAGTATTGAAAATTGGGTGGAGGGCTTAGTCATATATTTTGAAAGAATAATACGTGAACATTAAACAGTTGCCTCCTTTTGGAATGTTTTATGGCGAAGAAGAAGCACGGATCATGCTTGAATAAACCCAAAATTTAGCAAATGATGTATGAAAATAACAGAATTAAAAAAATAGCATCAACGTTTGTAAGTGATACCATGTAGCCCTTTAGGGTAAAAACTCTCTCTCTCTCTCTCTCTCTGAGATGGAACGGTCTAAGCTTGTACTTTCTGCTTTCTGCTGACTGCTGGACCAATGCTAGATTTTACCTGCTATCCATCGATTTTTATAGCGTCGATTTGGTATTTATTTGTACCTAGCTCAATTGCCTGTCCTAGGACGGGAGTGATAAAAGTAAGTTTCATCATACAATTTTTTAAATAAAAAGTAAACAAAATAATTAATAATGGGATGAGCGAGTTAAAAGAAAGTTTGAATTTAAAAATACAAAAAGGTGTTTAAAAATATTGCGACCTCTTGTTTGGCAGCCTGACACAAAGAAAGACAAATGTGGGTATCAATATATTAAAGCTAGCAATTGCTCGTTCTAGGATGGGAGTGATAAATTTTCAAGATAAAAATAGAAAAGTAAAAAAAACAAAAAAAAAACAAAAAAAGCAACAAAATTGGGATGAGCAAGTTTAAAAGAAAGTTTGAACATAAAAATACCAAAACGGTATGTAAAAAAATGTGATGCCGCCGCGAGTTTCGAACTCTCGACCTCTTGTTTTGCAGCTGGGACACACAGACAAATGTGGGTTTTTATATATACGACTAGGTTAATTGCCCGTCCTAGAACACGAATTTAACAAAAAAAAAATAAATTTTTAATTGGATGAGCGAGTTTACAAGAAAGTTTGAACATAAAATACAAACAAGTTTTTTAAAGATATGGGTTGTTGACACCCTTCAGCTCTCCCCAGCATGTTAGCTGGTTTGAATTTTGAGGTGACACCCCGGTGTTCCGGATTAGATGTGTTTTGGTGTGGGTTTCCCTGTCCTCCCAATTAGTGTTATAAGTTTTTATGTTTAAATTAATAAAATTTCACTAGAATAAGTGTAATTTAGTCATGGTTGCTCTTTGTTTTGTTCGTCAATTCATAGAGTTTAAATTGTCCAATAAAGCTTGGGGATATATTTCCTTCCCTTTACCTAGGATGGCAGTGGGCCTGGATCCTATTCTCCCTTGCTTGGAACT
Source organism: Sinohyriopsis cumingii (assembly GCA_028554795.2). Classification (NCBI taxonomy): domain Eukaryota; kingdom Metazoa; phylum Mollusca; class Bivalvia; order Unionida; family Unionidae; genus Sinohyriopsis; species Sinohyriopsis cumingii. Next base: position 83,306,934 of record CM068825.1, read on the forward strand.
TAGGATTGTACAACCTACCCTTAGAACTATTAAGTCCCAGGGTTGGATTCCATTCGTTTGGTCCCTGTAGTTTTGCATGTTGAAAGTGATTCTGCCAAAGTCATTTTGTCCATGTGTTGTGGAATAGTGAGTGCTTTGTTGTAAGTGTTCCCTTTAGTTGTAAGGACAGCACTATGTATGTCAAATCTATTACAGTTGTTTTCCTTCTCTATACTTATTTGTGTCAGAAGAAATTTTGAATGCAAAGATTTAAGCCGAAAAAAATGTATTTAATGTCGAACACAATAAGGCGTCTATTTGTTTTGTGTTTTGTTTCGTGAGTGCATGTGTTGCGTTTTGTTAAAGTGTTTTAGTTGGTCTATATGCCTTGGCATGTTGTGGTCAAATTATGTTTTGTTATCTTGTTGCACCTTAGCGCAATAAGCGAATTGAAATTTCACATCACTCGGACGTGATGGAGAACACTGTTGTTATGTATTTTTAATTATAGCAATAATGCCAGTACACTTCACCTCCCGCTGCCGATATCACACAAGATGCAATAAATGCGGAGGAAAGCACAAAGGAAAATTCGTATAAATGTGCAAACTGCAGAGGAAAACACACACCATACTCTAGGGAGTGCCCCTACACAACAAAGGAGATACAAATCATACAAATCATGGAAGACAGGCAAATCTCCTATAACCTAGCCAAAACTCTGAGCAAGAACAACAACCCAACACAAGCAGCGACACAAACAAACGAAGGGAACCCTACAACAGCAACAGCAACTACCTCTCATGGATCACGCGCTACTCACAGTCGGCCTCAATCACCCACAACCAAGAGGAATGACGCACATAAATTAGACAATACACTAAAACAGATATTACACCCAAACAAAACATACAAGAACCAGTACGTAGTCAACACATAAACAAGGAAAATACCACCCCTAGTGCTACAGAAGAGGAAAAAGAGGTAAATACCACAACAGAGGACTATATCGATCCCGCCTTAATAACCCAATATTTCACTGACCTGCGGGAGGGTATACAACAGAACACGAATCACAATCAAATTAAAAAGCAAGACTTCATCCTGTTACTAGTACAACTACTAGAAAATAATCTCGCTCAAGGACAAATAAAAACTCCAAACTTCCCTGTATCTTATTGAAAATCATACTAAACAAATAAATAACAACATTGAACAATGGATACACATAACGACAAAGAGTATGCAGACAAACTCATCATATGGCAATGGAACTGCAGAGGCCCAATTCCAAACCATGGAGAACTAATATCAGCCATTAACATAACCACCAGCAAATCGAAAATCCTATGCTTGCAAGAAACACTCTTAAATGAAAAAAGTAAGATTATCCCCAAAATAAATGGTTTTGACACAAAGTTTCTTTAGCATAGGAGTAATGGAAAAAAGGAGGACTTGCCATATATGTTCACAACGATATCACAGATGCAGTAGAGATAGACACTAACATTAATTTAAATGGAAACCTAATTAAATATCAAATAATCAATATTAAATCAGGACAAAAAAACTTACATGTTTATAACATATATGACCCTGGAGGAAATAATACAAATCCCACCCAAACTTACTTGGAGCTATTCAAAGGTAAGGGTATAAATAGCATAATTTGTGGGGACTTTAATGCACACCACACTGAATGGGGTAGTGACCATATAGACACAAGAGGGAAAAGCATCGAAAAATAATCAGAGAGAATCAACTTGTAATATTAAATACCGACACACCCACAAGAATAGACCCCATCCACGGAAAACTGACACCTATTGATTTAACACTCGCAACACCAAACCTTGCACTTATCACGGGCTGGGAAGTGCTACAACAAAGCCCACTTGGCAGTGACGACTTCCTGCTATGTATAGCAATATACATACAAAGTCCAAAAACGCAACAAGTAACCATACAAAAATGGAAAACGAAAGCAAGCCAATTGGGACCTCTTCCAACAAGCCTTGAGTAAGATACAACTAGAAGAACGTCAAAGTAACGATGCAAATCATTACTATCACAACATAACCCAGGCTATAAATGAAGCGGTATAAAACAGTATACCTAAACAAACGGGAAATCCAACAACAATAATATACCATGGTGGACAGACAGTTGCCGCATATCCATCAAGGAATAAAAAGAAAGCCCTCAACCGTTTTAAACACACAAAACTAGCTTCGGACTTTATAATATATAAGCAAAAAGAAAACAACACAAGAACAGTAATAAAGGAAGCAAAAACTAATTCATGACGAGCATACTGCTCCATACTCAACCATCATACCAACTCTAAAGAAGTCTGGGCAAAAGTCAAAGTCATGAAAGGGAAGGTCCCGGCAACATCACCAAAAATATCAGGAATCGACACCAGCGAGAACATAGCAGAACAGCTGGCACGACATTTTGCTAATTCCAGCAGTAATAACAATCATACCCAAAAAATTATGGAGCAAAGACGGACACTCGAAGAAGAATTCCCTCACATATTCACGGACCAAACCAACAATGACTCACTACTAAATGACCCATTCAACCTCGATGAATGGAGAAAAGCACTACTTAAAAAAAAAAACCTCACATCCCCAGGTGAAGACAACATCGGCTATGACATCTATAAACATCTCCCGATAAATATGCAAAGAATCATCCTTGACATGATAAATATGGCACACTGGAAACATACCCACATTATGGAAACAAGCAGTGGTCATAGCCATACCGAAACCAGGAAAAGACCCCCAAAACATAACATCATATAGACTCATCTGCTTGACTAACACCATCTGCAAAGTCATGGAAACAACGATCAACAACCGGCTAAGGCACCACCTGGAACAATACCACATACTTACTGAAAATCAAAGTGGATTTTGAATCAAACGCTCCACCACTGATTAGCTAATTCGACTAGAAGCCAGCATTAAACTTGCCTTTAATGCCAAACGGAAAAAGATAGGCACTTAATTGCGGTATTCCTAGACCTCGAAAAAGCGTTTGATATGGTCTGGACTAAAGGCATCATCTCCATACTCAGTCAATTCGGCATAACAGGAAGAATGCACCATTGGATCTCAAACTTCCTAACGGGGAGGCAAATCAAAACCAGAGTAGGCGATGCACTCTCCGAGACTTACACTCTGGACAATGGAACTCCTCAGGGAAGCGTAATAAGTCCAACACTGTTCAACCTCATGATCAACAACCTCTGCAACAATATTACCAACAAACTAGTCGAACTGTCCCAATTTGCTGATGATAGTGGAATATGGAAGGCAGGCAACTCCAACAGCAAAACAACACCAAGCAACTACAGCAAAGCCTAGATAACATCGGCAAATGGGCAGACAACTATAGATTCAAAATATCTGATACCAAAACAGTTGGAATGTTTTTCTCCCCAACAAACAGGATACCTACTACATACCCAAAACTCTACATCCAAAATGCACCAATCCCATTCGTAAAAGAAAGATACTTTTGGGAATGCTACTTAACGAAACACTTAATTGGAAAACGCACATAACAACCCTAATAAAAAAAATGCCAACAAGACATCAACCTCCTAAACAATATCAAGGGGACAACGTGGGGAGCTGACCAACAAACTATGCTCATGCTCTACAGATCATTAATCAGGGCTAAACTGGACTACGGTTGCCAAGTGTATGCCTCGGCAAACAAGGACCTGCTGAAGAAACTGGACAGCATACAATATAAAGCACTTAGACTATGTATGGGGACTCTACCTAACATCTCACTCGAGGAGCTACAAATACTGACGGGAGATCTACCGCTGCACCTCAGACGAGAAGAGCACATATTGAGATATGCTACCAGAAACTCAATACACCAAGACACCAACCCAACCAAAATGATGATTAAAAAGTGTAACATTCCGTTCAGGCAAAAACGAGCTCTAAACCATCCAGCAGGTAAGAAAATACACATACTCTGTGATGAAATTCAACTATCCGGAATTCAAGCAGAACAATACAAAATCAAAGATCCTACCCCTTTGGAAAAACTGCACGCCCAAAATAAACCTGTCTGCCCAGAACTTAGGATCCAAACTACAAAATCCACCAAAAATACTAACAGAAATCTAGAAAATCATCGAAGAAACTTACTCTGGATTTCTTAAAATCTACACAGATGGATCTAAATCGAAAGAACTAAACAGAACTGCTGCTGCAATAGTGGTACCGCAACAACAAGTTGAATTTGGTGCAAGACTCCCGGATGGCTGCTCCATCTACACAGCAGAATTCATGGCAATAAATGAAGCCCTCAAATGGATTAAGACCCAAAACCACAGCTAGTACGTCATTATAACAGACTCTCTGAGCGTACTCAAATCCTTGGAGACTGGCACGTCAAAAAGTAGAGCAAATATGCTAGAAGACACTGTGTTATCCATCAGGGAGATCGAAGATAAACAACAAACCATCTAATTCCTATGGGTACCTTCTCACATCAATCTGATTGGCAACGATAAAGCTGACCGAAGGGCGAAATACAATCTCCTGAACAATACAACTGCACCACTTAACTACAGTGTGTATGAGATATATAGCCAGATAAGAAGCGGACGTGATGTAAAACATTGTGATTTTAAGTTTTAATTGAAGATGCCTTAGCACTTGTTTCAGGAGTGTTATTTCTCATCACTCGGACGTTATGGATAACATTCCTTCTTTATATGGGCAGTGATGGAGTTCACCTGATCGAGATGGGGGACCGGTGGTTACACACCAGGATACTGTCATCAATCCGTTGTCACGTCCATACTGAGTACGTCTAGAAGAAATTTCATCTTTTGCGTAGTATTTTTTGTTATTTTCTGACAATTTTCTAGTTTGGACCGTTGCAGAATTCTCATCGTTAATTCTCCTTGGAGTTCCACTTCCAAGTAGCTTTTCACTTGGAGAGCCTTGCTTCCGTTTAATTATATGTTGCAAATTGTTCCATATTTCTATATTTCGTCATGTCCATATTGAGATCGTCTTGGGGAAGACATGTCATTTTTGTGTATTTATTGTCATTAGTTCTTAACTGGACGGTTGCAGAATTCTTATCATGAAATCTCATTGGAGTGCCACTGCTGAGTGGCTTGTTCACTATAGAGTCCTGCTTCCTTTTACTATTATGTCACAAATTGTTTTATTTCTTTATTTCTATATTTTACCATTTATTTTGTTTTATTGTATTACAGTTGCAAGACTCTCACTTTCGGGGAGTCCTGCTCCTGATTTTCCATTTTTCAAATATTTTGCTTGGTATGTAGTTATGCATGATCCAAAGTGGCCAGGATAACATCGTTATTAATTACATCAACCCATGTGGGTTCTATTCAGACAGCATGGACAATATCCATATCAGAACAGTCTCTGGTGTAGTTTTACTAGCCACCTTAGATGGCTTTCCGAAGACAATTTGATTTTTTTTTTGTTTGTTGGTAGGCATGGTAAAGAAATTTTTTGGCTAAGTTTCATTAGCTCTTGTTTTGCCCTGTGTTTAAGAATTATTTTGTATTTATTGCTCTATCTCCTGGTCATTTACTGCTAATTCTACCCTGTGGTATTTAATATGAATCACTCGTATGTGTCCTTATGTTAGTACCTTCTGTGTTTTATGCGTTCCTCATTAGTTTGCGGGTTTATGGGCGCGCTTATCAGTCCTGTTTGGTAAAACCGCCTGCTGTCTTCTATCTGTCATAAGATGGCGGGATTTCGGCCCACTTTCACCCGCATTTTGTTTTAGAGGAACGGTAAATCTCTCTGTATCTGAAATTAATTTCTAATAGTCTGGTTTAACGAGTCTATTTCAGGCTACATTCGTTACATGTATTAAGGTTTGTTGGGTTTTAAATGGCGAAGTCGGGTCTTTGCCGGTTGAGTGGGGATGAGTGTCTGTCGGTGTCCTTATAGCTAGCTCATTATAAGTGGCTTTTCCTGGGTTAGTTTCTCAAAGTTAGTTTGTTTTTCTGGTGCAGTTTTTGCTAGCCACTTATTGGCTTTCCAGAGTATAAATTATAATTCATTAATCCAAACCTGTTATCTTCTATTTTCCGTATCATTATAAATTAAGTCTATCACTTATCTGTACAAAATTTCGTCTGTTATTTTATGGGTATAAAGAAGAGTTTTGGGCTCAAAATTGCCTAATTTGCTAATAATTTTAGTTTTTATGTTTGTTTTTGTTGATTTAATGATCCTTGGTATAAAATTATGTTTTTTTTTATCTGGTCCCTTTTTGCACATGGGGCAAGGAGGGATGTTTGAGAAAAGGTGTCTCTGGTGGGCATTTTCACCTGTCCACTCTACATCATGTAGATATTGGTAAATTTTCATTTGTCTGCTTATCTCTTTCGTTTTTTGCAATGATTTCCATACTGTGTTCCAGTCAATCTCTAAATTTAGTGTCTCCACCTTGTTTGGCTTTACTTTTTTTATTGTGTTTTATCAGATTTTCCAGTTCATTCTTGCTAAACATTGTCCAATATTCTTTGCTTGTTTTGTAATTTTGTATAGTTTGTGTTATTCTGTATGCTATTTTGGGGTGCAATAGCGATTTTGTTATGCTATTATTCCTATAAATTTCAGGCTTATTGGATAGAAGAAAGTCAAACCAGTAAAGGTATATGCCCTGCCAGTGATATTCTGGATTTTCCTGCAGTTTACTCAATCTGGAAATATAATTTACTACTTGTTTAACTCTCAAATCGGGGAGATTGAGTCCTCCTTTCTTCCTATCTTTTTGTAATGTGTAGTTTGGTAATTTGTGGATCCCATTCCATATAAAGTTTATTATTAACGATTCAATTTTATTTAGATATATAAATTCAAAGTCCGATACGTCAAATTCGTACCAAATCGAGTTGTATAAATACGATTTCGATATTTGTATTCTTCCGGATAAATTTATTTGCCTATCATTCCATATATTAGCATGTTTCTCTAATTTTTGTAGACAGTATTTTACTGTCTTTCCGTAGATTTATTCCTAGTGCTTTAACTTGATTTCTTATGAGTTCTGTAGGGAGCCCTTGATAATTCTCCTTTCATTTGCATATCGATAGTATTTCAGTTTTAAATCGGTTTATCTTTGAACCCGAGGCTAATCCCCAAAGGTTGTACTGCTGCATTAAATACTTATACGATTGCTTTGAAGTTATAAAGTTGGAGCAGTCGTCCGCATGTTGGAAGGTTTTACACTCCTCCCTCATTACGTACAGTAACATGGATAGTGGACAACCCTGTCTTACAGAACGGTTTATTGAAAAGGGTTTGGTTTTTGCACCATTGGTCTGTACCAATGATTTTATATTCTTATAGTGTTTTGACCCAGTTTTGGAATACATTTCCAAATCCAAATTTATTCAATATCTGCAAAATATAACTCATTTCTACCCTGTCAAAAGGCGTTCTCCTGATCAATGATGATTAAAGCGCCATCAATATTAGATGTTTCCATATAATCTATTATTGTCTTTATTAAAAGTATATTATTTTGTATATTTCTGCCTTCTTCACCATACGTTTGGTTTGGATCTTTTATGTACCCTAGTATTGGTTTAACTCTATTGGTTAAATTTTTACTGAGTATTTTGCAATCAATATTTTGTAACGAGACTGGTCTCCAATTTGTTAGGTCTGAAGTCTCGCCGTTGTTTTTGAAGATGAGTGTAATAACTCCTGTTTTCATACTTTCTATCATTTCTGGATTTTGATAAGTAGTATTGTAGAGATTTTTCAGTATTGGAATTAAATATTTTTTAAACTTTTGATAAAACTCGGGCGTTATCACATCTAACCCCGGAGCTTTATTCCTAGTTAATTGATCAATCGCTTTATCTATTTCTAATTCTGTAATGCTTCTTCTTCTTCTTCTTCTTCTTCTTCTAATAATAATAATAATAATAATAATAATAATAATAATATTATTATTATTATTATTATTATTATTATTATTATTAATATTAGTATTGTTATTATTATTATTGGTCGTGGTAGCTTCTAACTTTACTATATGTATTTTGCTCTACTGTCTGTACATCTTATTTTGCTGTACTATATGTACACCTTATTGTGCTGTACTATATGTACATCTTGTTGTGCTGTACTATATATAAATCTTATTGTGCTGTACTATATCTACACCTTATTGTGCTGTACTGTATGTACATCTTATTGTGCTGTACTGTATGTACATCTTATTGTGCTGTATTATTATGTACATCTTGTTGTGCTGTACCACATGTACACCTTATTGTGCTGTTTTGTATGTACACCTTATTGTGCTGTACTATATATACACCTTATTGTGCTCTACCATATATAGGAATACTAATCATATTCGAGTTTGTATTAACATACTTAAGATAGCAAAACATATTTTATTTTACATTGAATAGTCCAGCAGGTAAGTGTGGACATCTGCGCTTCGCAAGCACAAAATGTTATTTTAAAATTTTACTGAAACTTCATCTAATGTTGGTGGTGGTGGTGGGTGGGCATTGTTTGGGACAGATCGCGAAAGAAATGAAAAAGTGACAAATAAACAGTTGCATCCTCAGGGGTGTTTAATTAAAAGAAAAAAAGAAAACGGAACGGATGGCAAGATGCATTAATTGAAATTACGGAAAAATCGTCGAATTTGATAAGACTGCGCTTCTTTTTGCTTTTTTTCTCACATTACAAGATTAGTTTTGGAACTTCGTCATAGCGATACACGAGGGTTAGAGGGTGATGACGCATATAAAACAAAGTGCATTCGCCAGTAACACACCATGGCACCCAACTTGGGTTGATCCGATGGTAGGAATCGAACTACCATAGATTCCGTTAGACCGGTATATGCCGGTTTTTACCGGTAAAACTTGTCATTGTACAGGAACAAAATGGGTTCGTCGGTAATAAGGTACCGACAAACTGTAAAAATAAATGTTTCAAGTCATTACAGTCAACTGTCTCAACATCATTCTGTGAAAAGCAAATATATTCTTTGCATGCAAAGGTACTCCCCACCCACTTTGATTAGTAATTGATAATGACAGCAAAACACCAGAAGAGTCGGCTAATCTCTTTGATCCATTAAGGTGGCGTAATTGTATATATATATAAATACGGTTCCGTACGGTGTAAATCTGCCTCACGAAACTTTTACTATAGAAAACATACAGTAAGGTCTGGAGTTTCTACGGTTATCAAATTATTGACACGTATTATTGGATTGCAGCTGGAACTTTACATGCGAGGGAGCTTCAACGTCATTTTCATTTTGTGTCGTTGCTGTCAAACAATGCGAGACTAATTGCTGATGCATGAAACAATTGCAATAACACCAACCACATTTATGCTCCATATATGTTAATCCAAGCTTTTATTTCCTTTCCTTCAAAACAAATCAATAAACAATTGTTTGTTTTATTCCCCGAGGGACCGGCTTGGTTTAGATTTTGCCTCTTTCTATTTAAGTATGACCGTCAGTCTCGTAATCTTATAATCCATGCTGAAGTTACTGATTGTCACTCGAACCAAGTCACAATAATAAAATAATGCCATGCATGTAAAGAACCTATCTACTTTATAAATGAACTCTGAACCAAAGTTGTTAATGGTCTGTGGATTATGTTGGTCACTTACAAGACGTTAGTAGAATGGTATTATGTAGTCCGATTTTAATCGCAACCTTCCAACTCCATATTTTGACGCTTATGTTGAGGAGTGATCTTGAGTCAGAACCAATTAATTGACAATCGAAAACTTGGAATTCGCCACCACCTATATATATATATATATATATATATATATATATATATATATATATATATATATATATATATATATATATGCGCTGTATCAATGATATACCACGAGATTTATTTTAATAGAAAAATTTCTACAACGCTCTGCATTTTCTGGATCAACGTGTCTTTGAAACACGTGCTTTCAGTTCCGCACCAAGAGTCATTGTGCTAAATTCAGTAATGAGTGTTCCAAATTCAATTCTTTTAAAAGGCTGAAATTCCATCAATACAACCATGTCTCTAATTTTTTTACAACTAGGATAAGTTCTCAAAAGATCATTGCTAAAATCTAGCTTTAATTATCAACCAATCCTGGCCAGCCAAACGCATATATACTGTGATCCGCTATTGTCGAGTTGTCCCTGCATGCTGGTTCCTAGATGTACTCCGTTCCCGCCCGGTAAGTAGGTCGGTTTCCATTCTTAGGTCAATACTTGCATCTCGCACGAGCTTGTGAGTATTTTCTTGACCTTGAACCTTATTTTCGATGTATGAAACTTAGGATCGTACTCCTATTCCCCTGGCCATATGTCCAGGGTTTCAGTTTTCGCTCCCAACCCCATTCAGTTTTTATTTTAGTTTTGGAGTGGCTTGCCATAGTCGTTATTGTACTGGTGTGGTGCTAGTTGTATGTTGTGTTGTTACTGTATATTTTCCTGTAAGGACTAGCACTATCTAGATCAAATCTTTAGAGTTTTGGGTTATTTATCTGATTTTCGGTGGTGACGTGGTAGGGTTGTTGTAAGCGTACCCACAGTCCACTTTGTAGAAACCTTACACAAAGTCCCCTCTTCTTGCAAGACGTTTGTGGGTTGGCGGATTGTACCTTCTTTCAAGGTGTCCGCTTAATTTGGTTCTCGTTATCTAGAGGATGACCGCCCTCGATGTTATTGCCCGGTTCGAGTAAATATAAATATAAGTGGTGAAACTTATAGGTGGAATAGATAGAGATCTGAGCAGGGATATAGAACAGACGAACACGAGCCCCCGTACATGTAAACAACAATTTAATCAATTACATAAAACAACTGTGAGAATTCATTGCATCAGGAATATACTCTGCTTCTAGAAATAAAACTTTCACGGAATTACCAAAACACAAATATATTTAAATAAAGTAGCCGATCTGTTTTACTGATAGATTTAGTTCATCACAGGATCGAGTGAACAATCGAAGTCAATGCCTTGTACAATTGCCTAACCTGCTTCTCCGTTCACTCCACTTCCACTGTAGCTGTTCCTTCGACCTCCCTCTGTTTTGCCTCTTTCGGTCCACAACTCTATGCGTAGCACGTAGATTCACAGATAAGTCACAGGATACGTCTCAGAATAAGTCTCAGAATTAATACGTCAAAGGATACGTCTCAGAGATAATACGCCACAGGATACGTCTCAGAGATAATACGCCGCAGGATACGTCTTAGAGTTAATACGTCACAGGAGCTATTTTCTCCCTTTTAAAAAGATAAATAGAGACAACCTAAATTTTCTGTTGATTATGATAACAGGGGCTTGCATTATCCCCCTCTCGTTATCAGATCTTACTATCGGTACTAAACAGATGCTAAGGCTATCAATCGGCTCCACATGTCCTATAACGACCCTAGTTAGGGTAATGGCTAATTCATCACGCATTAACACTACATGAGGCATAACGGTTCCGAGCCAGCCTCAGTTTACACAAGTGAATAAATGAAATACATTACTTGTCTTACTACGTAATGTTCGGCGAATACACACTCAACCTTAATCATACGTGAAATCTTCTAAATTCGGTAAATTTACATGGATTCTCGTAACTCATATTAACTAATGTAATGCATTAAATTCTTAGAACCTAATTCTTATGCAGACAAGACAACAAATTCAAACAATTCGTCAAACTTATCTAAAGATTAATGTACGACTTCCTATGCATAAACTCAACACAGCTATACTTCATAAAGCAAATTGATATTCGAATGTAGCAAATAGATTCATGCAAATATAAATAAATAAATTCAGCAAAGCATTATATATATGGCGTCAACAAATTACACGGGATTGTCACAAATATCTTTGAGCTTTCAGCGTTCCTTCCTTCTACCGCCAAATTTGTTCGTCGATTTTTCTTGACAGCAGTTTTACGAGAGAATTTCTCCCAAATTACTCTCGTAGTGTTTTTACACTTGTTTTCTCTTGCAGAAAAGCTTAGACTGATTAAAATTTTCGATGTGGCGACATTAAAACTAGGAAATTTAGCGTGGGAAACACGCCCTTATTTAGCGTAACCAATCAGGATTAAATATATTTGCCGCCCTTTTTCCAGAGGCGCCAAAGTCGTGGTCAACTTGACCTTGTTGTTTGAGTAACAGTGTTCTGCGATCTTTCAATTTTGACATTTACACTATGGAATCGAAGTTAGCTTTTGTCTCCACCAGTCTTCTGTTGGCTAAATAAACGAATGCTTAATTAAGAATGAAATTCTCCCCTCGAAAAGACATTACCGATCATGGCAGTATAGCGATTTGATACGCGCCTGTCCCCATAAATCTAATCAATTGTTCTCTGATCTCAAACTAATGTGTTCTTCACAGATCGCCAGAAATTTACCCCTTCACAGTGCTGTTGGTGATGTTGCTAGTAAAGCATTCTCAGCAATCACGGACAGACTAGCACGATTAATACGACGAAAACCGCAATCAGCAAAATTATCCAGCACTGAAGCGATGCCTTCAAATATTAGTAAAATAACAAATCAAGCTGCAAATAAAAAACTAGCAGAGTTGGCTGGTGTACCCCTGTCAGAAAAAGAAAAAATTATAACTGCTAGTCTGATAGCAGGAAATGGAATTTCCCGAAGTGGTCTTCGTGTTAGACGATAATAAATATAATAAAATGTTCAAACCTATATCTGATCCAGCATTTGACATGGATACGCCAATTCTCAAAGATGAGTCTGTGCGGGATTATCATATTATCCTTATGACGCAGTTGTACCTAACGCACGTGGAAGAATCGAATTACAGGTTCAGGATACAAGTAGATATTTCTTACCCGCTGAGGCGTTTATTGAGATCGAAGGTAGACTTTTGAAAGCAGATGATACAGCATACGGAATTGGTGATCGAGTTGCTTTTGTTAACAATGGTGTTATGGCATTATATAACAGCGCCATATACATGACTGACGGAAAAATATTGAATCGTGCCTCGAAAATGTTGATGTTGCCACAACGATATTTGGCCTTGCAAGATACTGCGATGATTACTCAGGATAGCTGGTCCATCGATGATGTTTGCAAAGGATACCACTGATCAGCCCGAACACAGAAATGTAAGAGAAGGTGATGTACGAGATGCTGCAAGAGCTGCAACTATCAGCGCAGTACTAACAATGAATGATAATTTCAACTTAGGATTTGCCGCACGTAGATCAATGTTAAATGGAGAAGAAGGATTTTCGTGTGCGATTCCACTATCACATTTATTTGGATTCTGTAGAAATGTTAGAAAAGTTATATTTGGCGCTAAACACACCGTGGTACTTGTCAGAAAAGCCACCGACAATGATGCAATCTGGCGACCCAACGCAGTTGATGCTGGTAAAGTAATACTAACAAAACTTTCCCTATGGATGCCAGTAATTACTCCATCGATCGTCGAAGAACAACGGTTACTTTCTTTTATGAGTCAGGGTTTTAAATCAACATTATTGTGGTTGACAATGACCACAGATATTATTCAAAGTAATGCTGCTGGGTTATTCACATGGCAGATATCATCGCAGCAGGGGGTGTCAGCACCACGACATATATTCATCGCATTTCAGGAAACTGCCTGAGTAAATTCGCAGGAAAGAAATCCAATGGTATTTGACACACTTGGAGTTTCTGAAGTTGCTTTTAAAATAAATGGACATCAAGAACCTTCTGAAGAAGTTTTGCTAAATTATGATCAAAATCATGTTGCACGTGCTTATCATAGGTTGATGACATTCATAGGGCGTGATCAGAATGTTGATTCTGGCTTGCATATATCTCAGTGGGATTTCACAACGCTGTATCCAATCTATTACTTTTCGTTGGAACATATAGATTTATTCAGGCAATCTGTCGTTGATGTACACTTCCGAGCTCGTGTTACAGAGCAGTCGCTGTCATACTTTCAGATAAAACAATGTTGCTTCAAGATGTTGGTGGGCGAATGAGAGTCATTGATGCCTAGTAGAAAACATGTAATTAAATCACTCATGATATTATAATGTCAGATCATCATGTTAGTGTCAGTCTTACTCCTGGTCAGATTAAAAAACTACAATCAGTATCAAAAAGGAATTGTGGAACAAAAATATCACTAAAAAGAGAACAAATCGAAGGTGGTTCGAATAAAATATCTTTGTCAAAACGTCAATTCAGCCACTTCAATAAAGCTAAAGAATCAAAAACCGGTGTTAGACTTGATCTTTCTGCGGGTGCCATTAAAGACGCAGTCAAGACTGGTGGTATATTTCCACTTCTTGCAGCTATACCAGCGTTAATAGCCGCTGAAGCCCCAGCTGTTGCAAAAGCAGCTGCACTTGGTGCTGTTGGAACTGCTGCTGGAATGGTATTGAAGAAAACAACAGGAAAAGAAATAAAGACTTCTAAAAAAAAAAAGGGAAATGGTCTAAGACTGCCAAGAACCCCCCATTCGTGGTATGGAAAAGGTCTGAGATTTCCAGGAACACTTCGTTAGACGTAAAATATCTTCTTCCTATGTCCAATTTTGATTTACTTGATGCTGATAAAAAATATACAAAATTTCAGAGGTGTTTGTATGCGTGACCATTTACCAAAATAACCAAACAACGTTGAAACAGATATCATTAATCTCGATAAAAGTTCCCGCTCTGATTGGGTTGCATACGCGATAGATCCACGTGGAATTGTTTATTTTGATTCGTATGGATTGGCGCCACCAAAACAATTTTTAAAATATGTCAGCAGAGTGCAACATATTCCAGTCTGGTATTCAGCATTACCAACACAGACAATAACCGATCCGCCAATATGCGGCCGTGAAGTAATTGCTAAACTCGACGCTGTGTCATCATCAACAATATCACCTCATAAAGTCGTTTTAAACAGATCTTAAAGTATAATGGTAGATATTTACGGAAGATCTTCTGCACAAAAACAAAATAATTAACAGGATAACTACAGAAAATGTAAGTAAACAAATTAGTGATGAAATATCTGAATTATAAAATCTTGCAAATGTAAATAAAAACGAAGTGGTTGTATTTCAAGATAAGCAAGGAAAAAGCGAGTAATCTTTCTTTGCAAGATATTATCGTTATAATTAATGGAGTAACTCAAAATAACATAGCTGTGATTGATAATAATAGAAAAATAAATTCGGTTTTATTATGTCAACGATATCAGATAATAAACGTGGTCGAGTACAAAAATCAGGTGATACAATAACTGGTTCTCTCAATGTGTCTAAAAATAAAATTACTGATCTTGGAGAACCAGACTCAGACGATGACGCTGTAACGAAGAAATACATAGACAATAGAAATCTCCCAATAATGAACTCGTTAATTTCAATTAATAATGAAATGACCACATTTAGATCTGAGTATTCTAATCATATGAACGCGCTTAAAAATTTTCGCAAAATAAATAAATGGAATCGTTGATGATTTCTTTGGAAAGCCAACAGTTATCGGTATTAAACTATCCGAAATAAAAATTTAAAAAAAAAAACACTGACAGTGTAGTATATACAATAGCGTCTGGACAAGCATTATGGTCACCACTTAATAAATCAATTCAACATCGCGCTGAGGTTACCAGTATATACAGGTTCTCAATACTTGACGTAAAAACATTTACGATATATACCACTATACCACGGCGTTATCCACTAACTGGATCCTCTGGATCTATGTTAGTGATGTTGGAGCAAAACGACGAGGAAACATTCGTAGTCTGACCTGAAGAAAATAAAAACGGCTTGATTTACTATTGGTGTCTTGAATTAGTCGCTAAACTACCACTTACTTAAAATATAATGAGATTTCTAATCAACGTTCAGCGTTTTAAATACAATCAAGCATGTGAGTGGCAAACCAAACTAAAACATGTTGTTGACGAGTATACAGTAAAAGCAAACAATTATCACAGACATGTTCTTTTTATTGACATAATTGTGTATTCAGCGTCCGTTGTTATTGCTGGAACCGGTGTATTGTTATCAACAATAACAATGACATCACCTGCAGTTGCAACAATCTGAGCAGCAGAGGGGGCGAACAGACCGACTTTGGAAGCGTCCAAAAACCGAAATAAGCCTTCCTAGAAAAAAGGATTAATAACTTTAAAAATCAAAATAACTAACTACAGAGGCTCTCTCAAAGAGTTTTCCTCTGGGTTAGTCCACGTTATTTCTCCAACTAAAAACTTGTTAATGGCGAGTATATTACAAAAACGAACCAACTTGAGGTCCCACCCCCTCTGCTGCTATAATTAAATCATTATGTTATAATAAAATGGTACATCCGGAATCTCATACTGCAAGGATAGCTCGAGAACGATTAGAAGCAATCAAAAAATTTCTTACTGTTAGAAATTCATTCAGAAAAAAACTACAAGCGCAGCAGGAAGCACAAGATGAATACGAAGAAGACACTAAAAAACTATTTAAGCCCGTCACTGCAGCTACTAAGAAAGCTGCAGCGGCTGTTGAAAAAACTATATGGGGAGATATTAAGGAGGAGGATGAGAAGAGGAAAGAGGGTATTTTTCCAGTATAGAACAAACTGCAACGCAGACTGAAAAAATAGCAAGAAGAACCAAACAAACAAAAAAGAATTTACGAGATCTTCCAACTAATATAGCTGTGGCTCAACCTCCACCTGTCGATGAAGAAATACTTGAAGATATTGGAAAACTTCGTACTGAAGTCGCCGACGTGAGAAAAGAACTTGCACTTGAACCCAAACCAATAGAAGAAAACTTAGAATTGATTGCAATATTTAGGAAAGGGTTTGTCGAAGATATTAGAAATACTAAAAGAGAAAAATTACCCGAAACAATATTATTTGGTTATTTAATAAATCTGATATTTTAAAACCCCGTCATGAAAAAGTAAGTGATGATAATCTTATTAAATGGATATATCGCGTAACAGAAACAAAAAAACAAGACAGAGATCTAGAATATAAAAATCTTGATAAAGAAGTAAAAAGACTTTATAGAGAGAAAATAAAACAACTAGAACAAGAACAACTCTCCCAGCAGGAACCTTCATACCAACTTCCTCCACCTCTGCAACAAATAGAACAACAACAATCTTCTTCACCGCAGCAAATAATTTTGTTTGTCCCGATAATATCCTCAATGACGTGTCACGGTTAAAACGTGCCGGAAATAATTCACCAGAAATAATTAATGAAGCAGCTGATATTTGCCAACGATTATTTCGCGGCGGCATCATGAATATTGGCGTTTACCGGGAAGTTATTGATGAGCTCGTTGATGATTAGTCACCGCGATTAGATAAATGGTAAATAAAATAAGATGATCGTACACAATAATCATCGTAAATCCGTACAGGTCAGAGCGGTAAACTCACGATTACCAATCTATAGAGCAATTTACGGAGATGGACTTGGTGATGTTATTCAGGGATTATTTACAAGGTTAGCCCCAAAAGCAGCGCCTATTGCAAAACAATTATCGATGAAAGCTATTGATATTATTCGTGAAAAAACTCCTGGTGCAATTGTCAATGTTGCTGGTAAGGTGTTCTCTGCGATCAAAGATAGACTAGCACGATTAATAAGATGCAAACGACAACCAGTAAAATTACCAAGTACTGAAATTATGCCCGCAGATGTCAGCAAAATAATAAATCAAGCTGCAAATCAAATATTGGCAGCGTTAGCAGATCCGGGACTCGGTGAATCGGGAAATAATATTTCAAGTTTGATATCAGGAAGTGGAACTTCCCGAAGTGGAATTCCCGAACTCGGTAATCAACGTGTTAGACGAAAATAATTACAATAAAATGTTCAAACGCATGTCCGACAGAGCATTTGACATGGAAGCACCTGTCATTAAAGATGAATCGGTACGTGATTATCAGTTTTATTCTTATGACGCACGAATACCAGATCAACGTGGAAGAATTGAACTACAAGTTCATGACACAAGTAGATATTTTCTACCCGCTGAGGCTTTTATTGAGGTAGAAGGTACAATTGTAAGGACGGATGATACTAATTACGCAGATGCAGTAAAAGCTGGTTTTGTCAACAACGGGATCATGGCATTATTTGATAGCGCCATATATATGATCGATTGAAAAATATTTAATCAATTCAGAAAGATGTCGACGTTGCTACAACAATAATTGGTCTAGCAAGATATTCTGATGATTATACAAGATCAGCAGGTCCCACAATGATGTTTGTAAAAGATAATTCTGATAACCCTGAAAGCGATCCGTATAATATAAGACGACCAAGAGACGATACCAATACCGCTGATGCTGCTGTGTGGCCAGTGGTTCATGGTGCTAACCCAGATTTCAACTTGGGATTTGCAACGCGTAAAAATATGTTGCTAGGAGCCAATAGAAGTTTTTCATGTACAATTCCACTATCGCATATTTTTGGATTTTGTAGGAATATTAAAAAGGTTATTTTTGGAGCTAGACACACGGTTGTTTTTGCAAGAAAGGGTGATGATAACGATGCTCTGTGGAGACCTATTGGTGATGCTGGTAAAGTAGTATTATCGAAACTTTCACTGTGGATGCCGGTAATGACTCCAACGATCGCAGAAGAACATAAATTGACTTCTTTCATGGACACAGGTGGTAAATCCTTGTTGTCATGGTTAACAACAAGCACAGATAGTATACAAACTGACGTTAACGGTCAGTTTACATGGCATATAGCATCACAACAAGGTGTTTCTGCACCACGGCATATTTTTATTGCGTTTCAGATCCATAATCGTTTAAACTCACAAACTCACTCTCATCTGATAATTGATAAACTAGGTATCACAGATATTTCTTTACGGATAAACGGACAACAAGAACCAACAGAAAATTTACAACTAAATTATGAACAAAATCATATAGGATGTGTATATCATCGTTTGATGTCATTCATGGGACGTGATCAAAATGTAGATACTGGATTGCAAATATCACAATATGATTTCAGAACTTTGTATCCGATTTATTATTTTTCACTGGAGCATCTTGATCTATCAAAACAATCTGCCCTTGATATACATCTTAAAGCAACGTTAAGTACAGGTGGTGTTGATTACAGAGCAATCGCGGTTATACTCAGCGATAAAGCCATGTTACTTGAAGGTGGTAGTGGTCGAATGAGAGTCGTTGATGCACCAGTGGAAAATCTTTAATCATTATTTGGAGCGTAGCAAGTATTTATCATAAAATGTCATATCATCACGTTAGTGTCAGTCTGACTCCTGGTCAGATTAAAAACCTTCAATCAAATTCAGCAAAAAACTGCGGAATGAAAATATCACTAAAGCGAGATCGGATCACGGGTGGTCAAAATAAATTATCATTATCAGAACGTCAACTTAAACATTTCAAAGGCGCAAAACAATCAAAAACAGGCGTCAAACTTAATCTCTCTGCGGGTGCGATTAAGGACTCAGTTAAAACCGGTGGTATTTTTCCACTTCTTGCAGCAATACCAGCGTTAATAGCTGCTGACGCTCCAGCCGTAGCAAAAGCAGCCGCATTAGATGCTGTTGCAACCGCTGCTGGAATGGCTCTAAAGAAAGCAACAGGAAATGGATATAAAAAAGGGACGCGGCCTAAGATTGCCGGGATCTCGTTGGGGAAGAGGTCTGAGGCTTCCACGATCACTTCGTTAGATGCTCCAGCATAAAATTTTGATTTACTTGATGCTGCTAAACGATTAAAAATAAAAAACTTCAGGGGTGTTTTTATGCGAGATCAATTGCCGGACCGACCAAACAATATTGAAACAGGTATTATTAATCTTGACTAGAATTCAGGACCTGGTACTCATTGGGTATCATACGCGGTTGATCCACGTGGAATCGTTTATTTTGATTCATACGGGTTAACTCCACCGCGTGAGTTTATCAAGCATGTTGCACCACTTCACGCGCAAGTTTGGTATTCAACGCTACCCACACAAACAATGACAGATCCGCCAATATGCGGCCGGAAGTAATTAATATACTTAACGCTATATCAAAATCATCCAAACCACCACATAAATTCGTGCATGATTATACAGGCAACCAATTCGTTTTAAACAGATCTTAGATCTTAGATCTTATATAATGGTTGATATTTACGGAAGAAGATCTTCTTCACGCGTTAAGAAAAAGTCCGATGACATTGATCTGTCGAAGAATGCGACTAAAGATGAACGCGCTGATATTATGAACTTGGCTGGAGTTGACCCAGATGAGGTTGTTATTTTTCAGGATCGATATGGTAAACTAAAAACCAGCAATATCAAATGGAATGATATAATTCGAGGAGTACTTGGCGCAGTTACGGATAATATCCCTGTGTTTACTGACAGCGGAAAAATCAGGGATTCAAGTGTATCGTTTACAACCATCAGAGATCAAATTACAGCAAGTGTTGCTAATCGCGTGAAAAATACCGGTGACACAATGACGGGAGAACTCAGTATGAACAGGAATAAGATAGTAGTTTTGAGAGATCCAACATCCGACGAAGATTCCACAACAAAAAAAATACGTTGACGTCAACTACAACACCGTAGATGGTAAATTATCCACGTTGCGGGCCGAGTATGACGTTCACACAAACGCGTTCACAAATCTTCGCAGAAACTTTAGAAAAATTAATGAAACCGCAGAGGAATTGTTTGGTAATCCGTTGATCGTTGACGTAAAACTCGTTGATATCAAGACGAACATCGACACGATCAAACAAACACAGCAAAACATCGCAGCGGGGATTCCTGAGATCGTTAATAAAACCAGTTTGATTAAAATCCCCCGCGGGGTTACTCCCGGGCATATTACCAACATCGTATACACAGTATCATCTGGATTGGCAACATGGGCGCAGCAAAATAAAACTATCAAATATACCGCAACAGTCACTGGCGTGTACAGACTGTCTGTTTTCAGTGCTGCAAAATTTGAAATATTTACAACGTATCCATGGCGACATTCAACTGATAAGTTTTCCGGGGTTGCATCTGTTAAATTAATAGCGGAAACGAAGAAATATTTATTCTGGAAGCAGCTGATAAGAAATTAACCGCAACATCTTCCTGGTGGTGTCTAGAATTTGTAGCTGAAACACCTCAATTGGTTACTGCATAAAATATAATGAGTACCTCAATCGAAGTTCAAAAATTTAGGTACAATCAAGCGCGTGAATGGCAGGCAGCGTTGAAAGATCGAGTCGAACAATATACAGTAAAAGTAAAGAAATATCGACGACGACTAGTTATCGTCGACGTGATCGTTTATTCAGTATCCGCTGTTGTTGCTGGAACCGGTGTGATATTATCAACAATGACAATGATGGCACCAGTAGCTGTAACTGTTTGTATTTCAGCTACAACAACGATTGCGGGTGTGCTCAATATCATTGCAAAAAAAATATGTACTTGCACGAATGAAAAATTATCCGATTACATGATAAAATTACATACAGCAACGGTCGCATACTCGAAGTTATCTTCGTTGTTATCAGCAAGTCTCAGTGATGCAATTATATCTGATTTTGAGATTTCAGAGATGATTAAAATATACAACTGCGCTGGTATTAAAGGTACGAGTATTAATAATGACGGAATTACTCCAGCAGATCGTGACAAACACAACCCCGCACAAGACCACGATGATCTCGGTAAGCTCGATTAATCCTGAATTTAGCATCAATTTTCCAACTGCAATTCCAGTAAAAGAAATTGCACTAGCTCAATTACGAGTATACCATAGTTGGCCAAATATCAGGTCGAGATCATTTAATGGTACACCAGCAAATAATTCCCACGTATTTGCTAATAAGAATAAACCCGAAGGAACACCTGACTGGGTTGTTGTTGGAATACCAACTGGTAGTTATGAGATTGAACAAATCAATGATGAATTTGCGCGTAGAATAAAATCAATAACAAGAAAAGAATAAAAAATATCGATTAATATTCATGAACCAACACTGTCTTCTGCAATCGAAATAAACTCGCCTGATTACGTCGTTGATATTTATCAGTCCACGACAAGATCCGTACTAGGATGGCCTGATATTGCGCCAGAATATCATGGACCACCAGAACCAAAATTAATTGAATTTCTCACGGACGAAACAAAGTTTATAATAACTCCAAAATACCGAAATTTTTATCCATGGACTGACAAGGATACTTATGCTATTATTCGTGGTGGAAAAAGATATCCTATAACACCGTTTTCTATCATTGATTTTGATATAAAAACTTCAACTAATATTGTTTATGAAAGAAATTTCAAATCATCAGCTAATATAATTAAAACTGAATACACAACTACATTCACGACTTTAGCGCATTTATTTAAAAACTATATCCTGGAGTATCCCAATATCAATCTAAAACATCAGATAATTGCAACGATAAAACATTTAAATCAAATTGTATCAGATCTTAAATATTTTAATCAGACTATTATTGAAGTTATAAATGTTAATAATTATATATATATATATATATATACATATACATATATATATATATATATATATATATATATATATATATATATATATATATATATATATATATATATATATATATATACAGGAGAAAAAAATAGTATCAAACAAGCATATATTGATCATTATAAAATAACTGAAGCAGATTTATTAAATTTTACACTACCAGGATTTGAAACCGGCGAATTGATAAGATCACTCAATGATCTTATCGCGACAAACTTTCCTGAAATACTAGCTGTGTGCAGAAAAATAGCTACACCAGCAACTGTTCTTAGATATAATAATGATCCATACGGCGGGGGCAGACATGTATCTCCGGGAATCATCGGCAATCGCAGTCAATCTTGTTTGTGACGTAATCGATGGCAGCTATCAAATAGATCTCGGAAAATCAAATCAGGCTCAACAAGGATATATCTTATACACGTTCACACAACAAGTTCCCCCCTGGGGATTTGATCGTGCAAGAGCCAACCAATCCTGTTTATCTACGTACACATAATCAGTATTTGTCACGAATACATTTCAAACTCACAGACCACATAGGACGATTAATTGACCTGCGTGGGGAGAATTGATTGTCAATGTACATGTAAAATCTTAAATACTTTTATCGTAATGATCTTTGATCATAGATCTTTGATCAGAAATATTTTTATTTTATCAGAAATATTTTATTTCATTTTTTCTGAAATATTTTATTTTTTCTGAAATATTTAATTTTTTCAGAAATTTTGCAACATTTTTAGTCAAATTTGTTATTTTTTTCAGCTATTTTAGTCGATTTGTCAAGGAAAAATCGTCAAATTACAGTTTTTCGTCAGGTCAAACCTCAAGCGGTTCTCTAATTGATTTATCGATAAATCGTTAAAAATCCTCATTTGTTTTCGAAAATTACCAGAAAAATTAACAAAAATCGCATGAAAAATCTCATTTTTTTGAGCTAATTTTACTGATTTTTGGCGATTTTTGGTGATAAACTGGCGCCGTCGAAATTTTCAAAAATAAACTGTGTAGCTGAACGAGTAACAGAACATTTTACCGTTTCGACTCGTGGAAACGGTCTAACGGATAGAAGACGTAAAATAATAAACACGTGGGGAGAAATGGTTCAAGATACCGGTGCGTCTATCAAAGATGTCGCTGAGTTAGGAAAAAAATTAAAATTTCCAATAACCGTAGCGACGATAACAGGAGAGATTTTGTATGAATCAAAATATAAATCAAAAGGAGCTTCGATTGAAATTATTGATCATAACGCACACGCGCGGACTAACGCAGTAACAATATTTCCACGAGATCGAACTGTTAAATGTTATCCCATAGACAATTCTGATGGAGATATGTTTGATTTTACGAAATAAGTAAAAACGATCCTGTGTCAGTATGGTTATTTCAGAGTTCTAACGACGAATCAGATATGGAAGAAAGAATAATTTTGATCTGTTTGTAAGACCAAATGGCGTTATTTATCGAACAGATCTTCTTCACGAGAAAATGAAAAATCTTGCACTGCAATATACTGATGATACTGACGAACTATTGAGCAACTGTTTTACTGTTCCGTCAGTTGCGGCTCATTTTACTAGAAAGAAAAATTCGTGGAAACCAACTAGGTTTGATTTTCTTGATGACATAGTATCCAGTTGTGTCGAATATGGACACGGCGGATTGTGGAATACTAAATACGATCATAAAGATGTTATTTCAGTTGATATGGTCGCGTGTTATCCCGGAAGTTTTCTCGGGATGGGAGATTGTTCTGTATACCTTAAAAGATTCGGTCATCCGACGCACGAAATGACGCGAGTATCGATAAATGGACCATTACCGGATTTTGACCTGACTGGATTCGCTTGTATCGAGTCATTCGAGTTTACTAAAGGACTTCGTCCAATTTGTTATGTTTGGTTTGGAAAACATTTTTCAGAAAAAATGTGGACACCAATAGTACTATTATGGTATATGCTTGATTGTGCGATATTAATATCGCTGACGATCAGCGAAGCAATTATATCATATCAAAAACAAACCGAAGTTTGGTTACCACAACAAAAGGAATATTCTGATGATGAAAACCCGGATAAAACTGATTATGAAAATAAGATCACAAAAGATCTTGGTAGAAAAATAATTGGCAAGTTCATCCAAGGAGGATCATATGATCATAAACGACATTGTACAAGATTGATCATGGACGACGCTGAGTTAAATTTCATAATCGCTGATACAACGAATAAGAACACGTTTATAAGTCGAGAAATAGCTTTCTTGCCAAATGGAAATCAACTAGGTACAATTGTGAGCTACATGGACGGAGAGTCACCGCAGTTTACTCATTTAAGATCTTCAATGTTAGCGTACGTTTCGATAAATTTATTATCGATGATAAATAAGGTTTTTCAGTTTGTTGTCAGAGTTGCTACGGATTCGTTTTATATAAGTAAAAAATATTCAATACTGTTAGAAAAATTAAGCATAGACACTTGTGCATCGTGGGGTTCGTGGAGAATAAAAAAGGAAAATATACTTAATTATTCCGAATCCGCTGATGTTGCGGTTAAAGATATTTACTGTAAAAAATATCAAACATCAAAACTGTCGTCGACAACTTTGTTGTTACCATCGGTATACGATCCAATAACTAGACACAAAACAGTTTATCTAAACGGACCTGGCGGTTCTGGTAAAACCACTCGAGCTATCGAACTATTTCAGAATTCAGATATGATTGTGCTAACACCTACATACAGACTCGCGCGAGAAATGAAACAACGAGGAGTACAATCATGTACTTATCACAGCTTCTTCCGATGGAAGGGTGATACATGGACATTTTTAAGGATGGGAGAAAAATATATTCCAAGGATCATAATATGGGATGAAATATGCACTGTACCGCTAGAAACATTAAAAATATTTCTTGATTGATTATTAACAAGAAATACTGCTGTGATAATGTGCTGCGATCACGGTCAACCACCACCCGTATGATTGGCTGAAAAATTTCGTTGATTACTATGAAGAAATAACTGATGATCATAGAGCACTTGATGCAGAATTAAAGGAATTTAAAAAATTAATCAGACTACAACCGAATAAAATTCAGTGTGAAGTAATGCGCGAGATAATTTCAGAAACACTCATGAAAGACTTTCTACAAACGTGGAGACCAAACGATTTGACAGTTGCAAGTAGAAAGATAGTTCGTGATACACTTCAACGGGAGTTGTTTCAGTTACAACGAGAAAAGTTTCCAACGTTGCCAGTTCCGTTATGTTATCGACTAGCAGATACGCGACGGCAAAATATTGACGTTGATATACCAGGACACTTGACAGAGTCAAGGAAACAGAATCTTGTGTTGAATGATATTGTTGCAGTTGATGTTGATGTTGTTGAAGATGCTCTACGTGCTGATAAATCCCCGTGGACGCTTGGATACGCGATGACGATTCATTCATCTCAGGGATTAACTATTACTGATACAGTTGTTTGGATCGTTGATGATCGTATCGAATGGTCGAACTTAGTTTATCTTGCAGCGTCTCGAGTTAGAAAAATATCTCAACTGCGGAGAATCGTCATGGACTCGTCAGTGATCAATGATGATATTGACGAATGTCAAAATGATATAATAAGAAAAAATTATCTGGTTATAAACAAAGTGGCAAAAAAAAAACAAACGCAATTTTGATCTTGATGTTGATTTTATAAACACACTGAAACAACAACAGAATAATAATTGTGCAAGTTGTAATTGTATAATGTTATGGCGGTATCTGAAAAATGATCCAAGACAATTTACCGTAGATAGAAAAAATAACTATCTTGGTCATACACGAGAAAATATCATGTTGACCTGTCTTGAATGTAACCGACGTAGAGGTGCTAGTTAAGTGATTTTGGTGATAATTGTGTGTCATCGGGAATTATCTGTAATTGTTCACGTACAAATCCACGTTGAGGAGCAGTTGAATCCAGTCTGTAGATTGCGGGTCTACCAGTGGATCTTGTCACGGTGGATATCTTATGTGTGGTAACACTCCAAATAGGATCAATCGCTCTTTTTTTACCACCTTCAAGTTCACCGGGCTCATATAAATATCTTAGAGTGATATTACCTAATACTGGCTGTGTTAAAAAATTACGTCGTTGTATTGGTATATGCGCTTTTGTAATTGCATGAATAGGTTTCATGTTGGTTGTTCGAGTAATCTCATTATTTAATGCAGTTATCACATTTGGTAATCTTGCCACCCATTCACGAGATCTTTTATCTTGAATGAATTCCTTCGCGTATTGATATCCAAATAACCGCTCAGCAAGTGTTCGATTAAATCGTTCAACAATTGCCTGATCACGATGAATTGCAGTATGTCCTCGTCGTATTTTGACATTATGTTGCTTCATTAACGATGATACTGGACCAAGAAATTCTTTGCCAGGGTCAACCTGTAGCAGCTGTGGCCATCGTAGACCACCTCGTTGATAAATTCGTTTAAACGCAGAAGCAACTTCAGCAGCAATCTTTGTTGACAACGGCTCTGCTTCTTTATATCTACTTGCAACATCAACAACGGTTAGCGCGTATTTGTACGTTTTTCTACGTACAGTATCATGTGGTAAAAACAGAATATCATCTTGATGAACTTCATTAGGGACGCTGACATCGAAATACGAGTACTGAATTTGTTTTGGTGGTGGTAGGTAAATTTGCCATATTGTCTGTTTGGATAACCACGCTTTAGCAGTAACACGTGTAACTTTTGATGCCTCGGCGATTTTACTAATCGCTGCGTTACCTTTCCAGTATCCAATTGGTGAATAATAAATCGATTCCATTTATACATTACTTGCCCCTGGTGCTAATTTACCTTTCATCTCGGATCTTACTAACCAATTAGCTAATTTTTCTTTGATATTTTTATTTTTTATAGAATTTAGCGCATTAATTAATTTCACATCTGCAATATGCCTATGTTGTAGATCATTGCTTTTATACGCAACATCATGGGCATGACATGCTTTATCAATAGCGTTTATTGGTTCCTCGCCTGGTTTTGGTTGATCCTGATTATCAAGCCTGATATCGAGTCGAGTACCAGGACCGCAATAATTATATCTTGGTAGATGTTTTTCTTCTGGATATTTAGCCCACGAAGTTCCCGGTAATTTTCCTAATTTTGCTGCAATATCACCTCGTTTTTTTGGTGGTTTTTTTTTTTTGGTTTTTTTTTTTAACGCTGACTTTGTCCCTGAATTATCACCGGGAATAAATTTAAATTTCTTTGTACCACACCGCGTACACTTACCCGTAACCGCTGATCTGTTATTTTTTGTGGTAATTGTTGTTAGTTTATCCGTCGGGGTACGCGTCCTGCACTTCACACAATATAAATCCATGGATATTTTATACAGCATAGATATAATTGATTTTTCAGTGACAAGAAAACGAGAACCTGTCAAGCACCATCCTGCGTTACCAAATTCCATCAGAATGGTAATAATAGGACCATCTGGAAGTGGAAAGACACAGTTGTTACTTAATCTTATAATGAGATGGTTAAAGTGGGATAAATTATATTTGGTAGCCCCGTCAGTTGATGGTCAACGATGTTATGATGTGCTCAAGGATTTTAATGAAAACGCGCGAATAGATAAAGATAACGATGTTATCGAGTTTATAACCGATATTGATGAAGCACCATCAGTAGATTCCATAGACGGATTTATTAATAATTTAGTTGTATACGATGATGTGATGCTGGATAAACAATCAAATCCAGCTAGGATTTTTTCTCGAGGTAGACATAAAAATTCCGATGTCGTTTATGTTACTCAGCGATACACACAAATACCAAAAGTGATCAGAGATAACTGTAATATTTTAGTTGTGTTTAATGGAGCTGATACACATACGTTGCGAAATATTCATCAAACTTGGTGCAGCGGTGACATGGATATGATTAAATTCAGAAATTTCTTTCCACGAGCGCAAACTACTGCACATGGATTTATAACAATAAATTTGCACGATCCTAGAACAAGATATCGAATCGGACTTGATAAAATATTTGGATAAATTAATAGCAGCAGAGCGGGCGGGACCTCAAGCTGGTTCGTTTTTGTAATATACTCGCCATTAACAAGTTTTTAGTTGGAGAAATAACGTGGACTAACCCAGAGGAAAACTCTTTGAGAGAGCCTCTGTAGTTAGTTATTTCGATTTTTAAAGTTATTAATCCTTTTTTTTAGGAAGGCTTATTTCGGTTTTTGGACGCTTCCAAAGTCGGTCTGTTCGCCCCCTCTGCTGCTATTTGTGTTTCAGCTGCAACAACATTTGCCGGTATTCTTAATATTATCGCAAAAAATATCTAAGTGAAGCGAAAATAAACAACAGGAATATATAATAAAGTTACAAACAGCGACGCTAGCATACTCCAAAATTATCTTCGTTGATATCATCAGGCTTAAGTGATGTAATAATATCAGATACTGAGTTTACAGAATTGATTAAGATTTACCTCGAAGGTACAAATGTGTCATAATCTTCCTCCGACTTAGAAAATAATAATGATGATGATGATAATAATAATAATAATAATAATAATAATAATAATAATAATAATAATAGTGTCAACGCCAAACGAATTGTTGTTAATACAACACCGTTGAAAACCACCATGATATCAGCAAGTTCAACTAATACTGCGTTTAGCGTCAACTTTCCAACTGCAATTCCAGCGAAAGAAATAGCACTAGCACAAATACGAGTATATCATAGTTGGCCAAATATTAGATCAAAATCATTTGCTGGATTACCAGTAAATAATTCAGTCGTATTTGCAAATAAAAATAAACCAGATGGAACTCCTGATTGGCAAGTTGTTAGCATTCCCACAGGCAATTTTCAGATTGAACAAATCAACGATGAATTCCAGCGCAGAAAAAGAATCCAAAACAGCTATCACTGTTCACGAACCAACATTATCAACCGCGATAGAAACAAATACTCTAGATTATGCCGTTGATACATATCACTCGTCCATCCGAACAGTATTAGGATGCCCAGAAATCCCGCCAAAATATTAAGGACCACGAGAACCAAAACGCGCCGAATTTTCTACTAACGAACAAAAATATGTAAACATTCCAGTGTATCGAGATGTTTTTCCGTGGGATTTGCATCGTTTTTATACTACTAGTGGCGAGTTAAGATACACAGAAGTTTATAAAATGTATTCCAATCCCATTAATTCTGAGATTAATCAATCAATTAGCAAAATAATAAATCTGTTTTTGTCGATATCACAACATTATGATGATGATGTAAAAATATAAATTATTAAAACAATACAAAATCTAAATCAAATAGAATCAGATTATGATTATGTTAATAAAAGTTTCATTGAAGCAGTATTAAACCAAGCACTTCTCTTTCGCGGAGAACCGTTTATCAATGATTATATAATAAGCGAAGAAGAGTATAATGAACCAGGCGATTTTTCATTTATATTACTCTATTATGACAAAGAGGAACTAAAAAAATTAGTCATTGAATATTTTCCTAAAATTGTTGAATCCTGGAGAAAAATAGCCCCACCTCCAGGTATTTTCAAACACAATAATGCTCCATACGGTTGAGGTCGTCATATTTCACCAGGAATTGTAAGCATCACATCAACGATCGCAGTAATCTTGTATGTGATGGCAGCTATCAAGTAGATCTTGAAAAAATCCAGTCAGGCTCAACAGGGATATATTTTATATACATTTACGCCTCAAGTACCTCCTGGATATTTGATCGTACAAGAACCCATTAATCTGGTTTATCTACAATGTCATAATCCGCTATTATCAAGGATACATTTCAAGCTTACTGACCAATCCGGACACTTGCTTGATTTGAGATGAAAAGTTTTGAATTTGAATCTGTATGTAAGATCATAAATCTTTCACGTTCGTGATTGATTTTCTTTCCTGATTCCTAATCAGGTAAAATAAAATATATTATAACAGAATTTATTTTTTAATCATTATCAGTCAGATTTTATAATTTGATGGGTATATTGCCCATAATTTTTCAGATTATCAAACAATTTCGTCAAATTGATGTATATATTACCCAAAGTAAATCAGGTTATCAAACAAATTCATCAAATTGATGGGCATATTACCCAAATTAAACCAGATTATCAAACAATTTCATCAAATTGATGGAATAAATAATATTCAAAATAATAAAAATCTCATCCAAAACACACAAAAAAATAAAATAAATAATAATAATAATTCCACTCTTGACTTTGTCAAGGAATAAGTAAATATATTATAACAGAATACTGACTCTTGTCCAGATTTCAGGTAAATGGTACTCAACCTTGACAAAGTCAAGGCAGTCAGATTTTATAATTTGATGGGGTAAATGGTATTTAAAATAATGATTATATGACTCAATCAGAATAAATATTATCAGAATAAAATAAATTTCAGAATAAATATTACACGTATTATTATTTGGTATTAACACTTTCACTTTCATTTTCACAATCCCCTTAAGTGACTTTGTCACTAATGACAGCGCTTTCATTTTCACTTTCACCATGGATCGTTTCACGATTTGACATAGTCATTTTCAATTGTCTTACACGCGTATTAATACTCTTCTTTGTTCCATATTCGCGAGATAATTCTGGTCTAAATTTTTCAATCGCGCGTGAGAGAGATACGAATTGTTCAACTTCTGTATCTTTAACTGTTGCTCAGAAGGAAATTTCATTGAAACCAACACGGTTGAAATTTCTTGAAGAAATACAATGCATTTGTGTGGAATACGGACACGGTGGATTGTGGAATACCAGATACGATTATTAAGATATTATCTTGGTTGATATGGTTGCATGTTATCCCGGAAATTTTCCTGGAATGGGAGAATGCTCGAAATTTTTTGGGCAATTTGGGCATCCAACCATTACCAAATTTTGACCTGACTGGATTTGCTTGTATCGAGTCATTTAAGTTTGCCGAAGATCTCAATATGATTTGTTATGTCTGGTTTGGCAAACACTTTTCTGAGAAAATGTGGGCACAAATAGTTTTATTACTATTTATGTTCGATTCAAAAATATTATTATCGTTGGTTGTAAGTGAAGAGCAATTATATCATATAGTTCGCAGAAACACCTTTGGTTACCACAGCAAAAGAAATATTATGATGATGAAAATCCTGATATGACTGATTTTGAGAATGAAATCGTAAAATAAATCTTGGCAGAAAAAAAAATTGGTAAATTTACCGAAGGAGGTTCATATGATCATAAACGACATTGTGCAAAATTAATTATAGATGATGTTGAACTAGATTTTATAATTGCTGATACAACAAAAAAAAAATACATTTATAAGACGATGAAATGTTAACTTATCGGACGGAACTAAATTAGGTACAATTGTGAGTTACACTGATGGTGAGTCACCGCAGTTTACTCATTTAAGATCTTCAATGTTAGCTTACGTTTCGATAAATTTAAATCAAAGATATTTATTACAAAAATAATTAAATATCAAAATTGTCATCATCACCATCTGTGAAAAATGAACAAACGAAGGAGTTAAATCTCATACCTATCACAGCTTCTTCTGATGGAAGGGATATACATGGACTCTGAATGAATGGGCGAGAAATATATTCCAAAGATTATTATCTGGGATGAAATATGCACAGTGTCGTTGCAGACATTAAAAATATTTCTTGATTGGTTGTTGAAAAAAAATAATGCTGTAATAATGTGCGGCGATCGTGGTCAACAGCCACCTTTTGTTGGATTGTCTCCACACGAATGGCTAAAAAAGTTTGTAGATTATTATGAGGAAATAACTAATGATCATAGAGCGCTTGATCAAGAATTAAGAGAGCTTAAGAAATAAATTAGACTACAACCAAATAAAATTCATGGTGAAATAATGCGTGAGATAATTTCAGAAACTCCTATGAACGATTTTCTGCAAGTGTGGAGACCAGATGATTTGATAGTAGCAAGTAGATAGTTCGTGATACACTTCAACAACAATTATTTCTGTTACATAAAGAAAAGTTTTCAAAAATACCTGCACCATTGTGTTATCGACCAGCAGATACGCGACGGTAAAATAACGACGTTAAAATTCCAACATGGCAGAGTCAAGGAAACGAAATCTTGTGTTAAATGATATTGTTTTAGTTCGTGTCAGTGTCGTTGAGAGCGCTTTAACGATGGACAAAACACCGTGGACTCTGGGATATGATATAACGATTCGTTCGTCGCAAGGATTAACTATTTCTGATATTAATATTTGGATTGTTGATGGTCGTATCGAATGGTCAAATTTAGTTTATCTCGCAGTGTCTCGAGTGAGAAGAATATCTCCGCTGCGGAGGGTTATCATTTTCACAGAAAATAATAATCAAATTCAAGAAACCATTGCTGACAATAACGACAATGTAGTAAGAAACAAATTAGTTATAAACAGTGTGACAAAAAAAATAAACGCGACTTTGATCTCGATGCTGAATTTAAAATGACGCTGAAACAACAACAGAATAATCATTGTGCGAGCTGTAACACAGTAATGTTTTGGCAATATTCAAATAATAATCCAAGACAGTTTTCCGTAGATAGAATTAATAGTAGTCTTGGTCGCACACGCGAAAATATGATGCTGACCTGTCATGAATGCAATCGACGTCGAGGCGCCAGTTCACAAAAGTGAACGCAGTGGTAATTGTGTGTCTTCATGAATTACTTATAATTGTTCGAGTACAAATCGACGCTGAGGAGCAGTTGAATCTAGACTGTAGATTGCAGGTCTACCCGTGGATCTTACCACACTGGAAATGTTATGTGTCAGAATACTGCAAATAGGATCAGTCGCTCTTTTTTCACCACCTTCAAGTTCACCAGGTTCATATAAATATCTTACAGTCACAGTACCTAGTACTGGTTGTTTTGAAAAGTCATGTCGTTGTATTGGTATATGTTTTTTGTGATCACACTGATGGGTTTCGTAGAAATTGCAAGAGTAATTTCATTTTTAACGCAGCTATCACACATGGAATGCTTGCAACCCATTCACAAGATCTCTTGCCTTTCCGAATTATTTCCTTTGCATACTGATATCCAAACAATCTCTCAGGAAGTATTCGCTTAAATCGTTCAACAATTGCCTGATCGCAATGAATTGCGGTATGTCCTCGTCTGATTTTGACATTATGTTTTTTCATAAGAGATTATACTGCACCAAGAAATTCCTTGTCAGGATCAACCTGTAGCAGCTGTGGCTGTCGTAGTCCACCACGTTATAAATTCGTTCAAACGCGAATGCAACTTCAGTTGCTGCTTTAGTTGATAGTGGTTCTGCTTCTTTATACCTACTTGCAACGTCAACGACAGTCAACGCGTATTTGTATGTGCGTGATTGACGTCTACCGGTTTTAATAGTATTGTGTGGTAAAAATAAAATATCTGCCTGATGAACTTCATTGGGAATGCTGAATCAAAATGTGCGTGCTGAATTCGTTTAGGTGGTCGTAAATAAATTTGCCATATTGCTTGTCGTGCTGACCAATTTTCAGCAACAGAACGTGTAACATTTGCTGCATCAGCAAATTTACTAATCGCTTCTCTGCCTTTCCATTTTCCTCTTGGGCTATAATAAATCGATTCCATTATAATAATAACTGGTTGAATTATTACCGGCCCCTAGCACTAGTTTACCTTTCATCGCAGATTTTACTAGGAAGCTAGCAAGTTTTTCTCTGAGAGATTTATTTTGTATGGAATTTAACGAGTGAATCAACTTTACAACTGCAATATGTCGTTGTTGTAGATTTTTATTTTTATACGCTACATCATGAACATGACATGCTTGATCAATCGCATTTATTGGGCACTCTCCAGGTCTTGGTTGATCTTTGTCAAGTCGGATATCAAGTCGGGTTTCAGGACCAAAATAATTATATCCAGGAAGATGTTTTTCTCCTGGATACTTAGCCCATAGAGCTCCTGGTAATTTTCCTAATGAAACAGAGATATCACCACCAGACACTTTGTGTCCGGAAATAAATTTGTATTTGCCTGTACCACATTTTACACACTTGCCTGTAAGTGCACGCTTTGAATAAATTGTCAGGCAATTTAAAGAATTTATTTTGTTTTACATGCAAAGCAAAAGTGATGTATATTGTATCACTTTTCTACTTTTATGTCATTGGCAATGCCAACAAGAACAAAATATCAAAATAATAATAATAATAATAATAATAATAATAATAATAATAATAATGTGTCTTATCAAAAGTGACAAATTGTCATTGCCACAAGAGCAATGTTTGTTTTAAAGCATAAATACATTCTAAATTTGCATGCAAGCAGTGACGTACTAAAGGTAAATGGCGTCGGGACGACGATGACAGCCCAGAGGGGCTTTGGCGCCACAACACCTCTGGCGCCCATCCATGATTTTGGTTCCCCAAGGCCACTGGCGCCCGGAGCAAACATTCCGTCCGTACCTCCACCCTCCTTTACTGCACTACTGCATGCAAGTTTATATTATCTACTTCCTTCTCCTGACATCATAGACCTAAAATCAAGGTTTCTTAATCGTATGCTTCCAAATATAAGTCAAGCCATATATCTGAGTGAAGCCCCCCACCCCCACCCCCAGGTTTGATCTCCTTGTCATGCCACTTAATATCAGCTAAAATGAATGAGCGATACTAGTTTATTACTAAAATAGTCCCAGAAGAGATTCAAACTTTGAATTAAAGTATTGAATTATCATCCTTATGTATTCCGAGACGATGAAACATAAGGTAGCTAGGGTAAATAACCCTTAGCTAGTGATGTGATAATCTGCGGAAGTGAAACAAAAATGATTGCCACGTTTGTGTAATTGTGTCACATACACACAAATATAAAAACATCTTCCACAAAAGCACTGTATCTCTTCATCAAATAAATTAAGTCCAATTTTCTTCGGTTCCCAAAAGTGTTTAAACAGAAGAGTTTTTTTAAGGTGATCATGAATATATACAATCATGTTAAAAATAATGTTCACCCACAAAATAAGCAACCTCCAGCTACATCATCATCATTATAATTAGCAGCACTATCATCATTGTTGTCATCACCATACCATTATATCAATTTAGATAATTCATTTCCTTCTTCTGCTTGCTTTTCTTCTTCTTAATATTATATAAAGAAGAATAAATAGATTAATTAATTAATTAATTAACTTATTTATTTATTTATTGTCATGGTAGATTACAACGTTTCAGTACTGACTAATTTTAAGATCAACCAATAAGAGAGTTATCTCCAAAAATGTATAAGCCTGTCAGTTTCACAGGCTTCCACATATCAAGAAACTCGGTGTATATGTTGCTTTATTTCTTATATGTTGGTCACTTCTTGATCAAAGTACATAAAGGAAGAAGTACTTTAGGTATGACATTATTTTTAACTATATTTTAAATGTATTATCAGTAAACGGTAATAATATATGGCTATATGCATATATGAAGTAACACTGAAGAAACTATGGCCATTAAAATATTAAAATATTAAATTAAAATAAATAATTTAAAATAAAATTAAAATTAAAATTAAATTAAATTAAAATAAAGTTTTCGAAATGCACATTAACATGGAAGTTTATAAAAGCATATGATACAAATTTACACGAACCTTGTGCATGCAACATTCGTGCAACAAGTTTTAGCAATTTGCATAATAGTTAAATTATTCTTTTGTAGTTTCTATTTCTGTCACATTTCATCTTTTTCATAAGCCAAAATTTTAGTCTTTTATTTTCCAATATATAAAACCTAGTACCAAACTAATAACATTGTATTTTATATGAATATCTAGTTTGAATGAATTATTAATGTCAGGTAGTTTTATAATTCCGTTCCAGTTTTCCATCTGCATATTATTTCTGGTGCGTCTACATTTTTAATAAAAACGAAGATGGAACTTTCATAGCGATATATGGTTTTGTAAAATTCCTTAAAAAATTGTGAAAACAGAAAATATTTTACAAGAATCATAGAGACATGATACTGGGATAACTCAGACAGAAGAAAAGAAATTGATTCCATTGCTGTCTTTCTTTCGATATATGTTTCAACACTATAATGACTTCCATATTTGTAAAGTGGTATGTGATGAGGTCCACATCTTCAAATAGATCAAACAAATCAACATGGAACGTGTATCAACAATTAGCATCTCTTGATACTTTTAGTTTGGGCCTATATGAAGCGTTACAACTTAAGGTGTTAAACTAAGTAACAGAAACAAGCGAAACCATTCAGTTTAAGAAAAGCTAACTTTGTGCACCATCAACAGATTTATTATGTCAAGTAAATTCTTATTCTTATTATTATTATTATTATTGGTGAACATGGTATTTGTGCTGCTGTTGTCTTTAATGTATTCTCTTGATATTGTTTTATTGTGGTGCTGTACACCTACAAGCTGTTCTCCGCCTTTTTTTTCTGACATGACTGGTGGCGCCACCAGTTATGTCAGAAAAAAGGCGGAGAACAACTTGTTGGTCTAGGTGGTGCTAAATAGTGATGATGATTGTAGTGTTTTGTTATTAAATAATAACTCCAGTAGGGATCTATACCTTTTCTC
Organism: Sinohyriopsis cumingii; assembly: GCA_028554795.2. Lineage (NCBI taxonomy): Eukaryota > Metazoa > Mollusca > Bivalvia > Unionida > Unionidae > Sinohyriopsis > Sinohyriopsis cumingii. The sequence continues at coordinate 83,344,196 of CM068825.1, forward strand.
ATAGATTTTATTCAATAAAATATGTATATATGTCACCAGTATCACATGTGAAGGCGCGCACTGAGAAAATATATTATGAAAAGAAGAGCGATAGATGCATTCCAATCACTATGTAAGGTATGTACAGCAAGTATGACTTAGAACAAGATGAGAATAATGACAGCGCACGATATGAAATTAATATTACGTATAAATATGAATGACAACATCATACGTGGTAACGCTTCTAAAAGAAATTTGTTCAAAAGTGGAAAGACTTAGTTTCTAATGATTCGACGCCAAACTATATAAATCATATGCTCAGTAAAAGGACAAATAATGTCAATACAGTTTCTAGTATATCGATACTACGTTCTATGCCAAATTATAACTCTCTTCTTCCTAAGCCCGAAATGGAATTGTATAAAAATAGTTTGGTCTTCGTGGGTCCAATCATTTGGAACTGTCTACCTATAGATGTTAAAAAAGCATCATCAGAACATTCCTTTCGTCACAGGTGTTTGAAATGGATACAATCCAGATAATGTCGATAACCGGTTATGGTCAACTTTCTGGTATATTTGTATCTGTATGTATTATATAAAATGCCCCTGTGCGTTCACCCGTGTGTGTGTGTGTGTGTGTGTGTGTGTGTGAATGAAAAAGCTTTCAATCATACATGTTGGTGTATACAATGCTCTCTGTGCTATATCAACAATTAATTGTTTATGTGTATATCAATCATTATACCTTTTTGGTATAATGTTTGTTTCTCAACTGTATTTTATATATTTGCCTCTGCATATGCAGGTAATAAAGTGCACAAGTGAGATTAATTTCTGTACCAATTGTGTCATCATCATCACACAAGGACTATTATTATTATTGTTATTATTATTATTATCATCATCATTATTATTAGTATTATCATTACAAAATGCAAGGAGAAATTAACATTGAACGAAAGGTGGAAACAAAGAGAAACGCATGAAATTAATATGTAAAAATCAGGCGTGGAGAATATATAAATAAATATATATAGAGAGAGAGAGAGAGATTTACGCGAGTCAATGAAGCATGCATTGAATGAACGATGGGATATTAAAAGAGGTAAAGTATATGGTAGGGAATTATGATTTGTTATAGGCTGATATCAATTGCTAGTTCCAAGTTTTATATGAAACAGAATGATCCAGGTGAGCACCATTTATCAATGAAGTGAACCAGACTCAATCGGTAAAAAGACGGCTTTTATTCTGCATATTAACCTGGACGGTAAGAAGGATAACAGTGCATTACTCGATATTTGCTTCCTTATGATAATATGAACGAATACTTTTAATCTATTATGGCGTATTTGTATTCAACGCATAATAAGTATTTATTAATTACAAAATAGCAGTACAGTTGAGGAGTTGCCCTCAAGGTATTTTTCTCATTGAACTTAAACCCTGTGAAGGCATAACATAGACCAGCTGTTGATGTAAATCAGTTCCAGTCCAGTGTGGAATGTATGATTACTTTCTTTGTCAAGAACAGTTGAGTGACATTTAAAGCTAATTAGAATTAGGCTAACACTATATCTCCCATCCTGAGTATATTAACATTTAAAATGTAAAGTGACCTGGTGACCGCATTTCTGAACACGTTCTGTCTCTCATGTGGGTTTCACAATCTTCCCAAACGTGTGAAATATCAAGTTTGCTTGATAGATGCTGATTTGCTTTCATCAAGAGTCAAGTATCAGGGTTTTAAAAAATTCACTCAGACAAGCTCTGATACTGTGATAGGCATGGGAATTTAAATGTCTCCTTTTACGCGATATATATATCTCTCTCTCTCTCGTCAGTTACTACCATGTATGAACGAGGTGTAGATGCCTCAGATTTAACAATGCTGAAGAAAAATTATCTTTGATCAATGCTTTATTCCCTTCTGGAAGTGTTTTCATATTTTAGGCGCGATGTCGAAGTTCATAATTTTTCTTTTGAGCATCTTATAGTTTTCCGATTTCTTCAGTTTCTTTAAATCTTGCCATTTCTGCTGCAAGTTTTCTGATGCCGGTGGCAAAGTAGCTAGTAATTTTCTTCCCATCAGTAATTCAGCAGGTCAGTATCCATTCAGTAATGATGTTGCACGATAATGTCAAAATAGTTTTGTAAGGATCGTCTGTCTTTTTTAGCATTCTTGTCATTTTTTGTATATTTGAGTCTGACTGTAGTGTGTTGATATCTTTCAATACCAACTTGTTTACAAGAAGCAATTCGCCATGATTTAATAAATAAGAAAAATATAATTAACAGGGCAAGGAATTAACCTTTCATTACTAAGTGAAGGATAATATTTATGAATTTCTTATGTATGCGAGTTACTGTATGCAGTTGACCAACATTCTTTCTTATACAGTTTAAATCCGTCGTGTCCAGGTCTAATTATGCATAATTTCAGCATCAAGACCCGACTAACATGTTTTATAGGAAGAATCTTAGTAAAACAAATCAGAAGTCGCCGATGCCTTTACTCTGTGCATTGTATCAGACAACGCTACAACCTGTCCGCATCTTTACATTATTTAGGGTTAGACAGTATTTACACAAGATAGTTCATATGTACCTTTGTGTAACTGTCTTCAGGAGCTTTATTCATTATGTTAAGCATTTATATACTGGTCTCCTCAATCGTCGCAAGTCGATGCCATTTCGTTCACTACAGTAACTCAGAGTTACCTAGAGTGAGATTCCCCACTTCCAAGACTTCAAGTTTCTAGCCATGATCACTCCGTTTTTGACACTTTGTCTACACTATTCTACGAGACCGCTCCAGTGGCCTAGTGGTTAGAGCGTCCGCCCCGGATGCGGGAGGTCGTGGGTTCGAACCCCGTCCGAGTCATACCAAAGACTTCTAAAAATGGTACTAACAGCTGCCTCGCTAGGCGCTCAGCATTAAGAAGTTAGTGTTAGGACTTGTCGGCCTGGTGTCAGGATAATGTGACTGGGTGGGACATCATGCTACATGTCTCCGGCATGATGCCTCAGTGCTAGACATCACTTTAAACTGCCACACTGCAGACATCGTAGCGGTATGACTGGAAAATTCTTAAAGCTACGTTAAAAATCTAAATCACACACACACACACACACACACACACACACACACACTATTCTACGTATTTACTATCCGATTTGATAGACATGAGGCTACACACAAACACACAAACACAATACATACATACATTATTACGACTCCGTCGTTTTAAATATGTCATAGAAAAGTGTGAGAAGCAACAGACTTTGAAAAATTCAACAAAGATTTTATTTCCCTTGATTACTGTGTGAAAATAAAGAGAAAGAACTTACGGTATTGCGAATTAAATACCAAAATAATCATAGAATTGCAGAAAAAAGTTCCAATGATATAAGTTCTGAATAAACTTTAGTGGAAGTCCAAATTAAATCCAACGCTGAAAGTGTTGATGTGCCTACAATGGCTCGTAAAGTGTTGTTTTGTCAACAGTCTTTTGTTGGATCACAATAATACAATCCGAGATTATATCCTTTTATATATTTCATTATAAATCCAAGCCTCTATTACCAAGAATGTTTTCAGAGCATCTTCGTATTTCCAGAGAAGAAATAATTGGAATAATTAGAATTCCAGCCCAAATGAACTACTCCGCACAAAAATAATACAAACTAATTCTACTAAGATTTTAAAGCACAAATGAATATTTTTTTCCAGTGACAAGATTATATAGTCCACTACTTGACCTCAGGTCACAATTAGCATTTTGTAATGAAAACCATTAGAGAAGGCTCCTAATGTTTACAAAATAAGATCTTAGTTGTATTTATTTATAACTATATTTATAACTATTTCTAAAATTATAATACAAAATGTAGTAAACAACAGGTAGACCTGGCAATTTATGTGAAATTTCCAATAACCTAGACCCAGACCCAAATAAACATGTTTACTTCTATTGATAATGATTTTAATATCAACCCCATACACACAGACAATATTTTAGTCATGTATTAGTTGTTCACACTCTTTAAAAAAAATCAGTAATTAAGGTCAAGTAGAAAATGAACTTGATTTTTGACAGGGTTAAGACCAACATACAATATTACATTACAATAATATAAAATGAAATAAAAAAATAAAACTAACAAGCAAACAATGCGACTTTAAACACACACACACACACACACACACACACACACACACACACACATATATATATATATATATATATATATATATATATATATATATATATATATATATATATATATATATATATATATTGTGCATCAAGAGATTCCTCACTGTGACAATCAATTCATTGATATTACAGAACACAGAAAACGATTCATACAAACAGCTTGCACGCAAGTACTGTTTATGGCGTTCCATGACTATTACCAATTTTGTTCTTAATTCAGACATGAGTACAAACCTTGATGATGCCTATCTATCTTGAGGAGGGTCGCAGACCAGATTTCCTCCACCTCATCATCAGTTACATCCTCTGCGTCTGGTTCATCTGCGAGTCACACATCATCTGCATCGGTATCGGAGGAACACAGGCGCTTGTTTAGTAGAACATTGGTATATAATTTCAACAAACCCCTCTTTTTTGCACCGTTTAATTCCACGAGCTACATCATTGTCATCACTGTGTTTCGTCTTTCTGTCTGTCAACCTGAGTTGTTGATGCCATGAAGATTTTAAAATTGAATTTTAACTTAAGTTTACGCACCTGTACCAAATAATCAATTAAATTAAGTTTAGCAGAAAAACAATGAAACTATTAACACCGACTAATTTAAATTTTTGCCTATCCGTAACTTGCTAATGTCCTATTGCTAATCTGTAAAAATATAATATCCGTTAAACTTTAATTAAACGTTATGATTCATAGAATGTGTTTCCCTACACATAAGCCCTGTAACATTCATAGAAGCCTAGTGTATCAAATACGTGTTCTTTCAATAGGAGAGTACACGAATATCACCATGAAATGTTATTGAATTCCCCCAAAATGTATTGACCTAAGCATCATCTTTTGTTATATGACAAAAACCCACTTCATCTTTTTCTGTACATTTAGACTTGTCACATGTTCTTTTTGTTTTGCTCAGAGATTAAATCCATATAGGGTGAGAAGGGGTGGGACTGAAAACAGTTACACACAGACACACACATACTCACACACAAATATATTATCCCATACATATAGTCAATAAATAGCCTGTATTGCCTTGATGTGACACCAGCACCACAGCAAATCAACATTCAAGTTAACCACTAGAACAAGGCACAATGTTTGTGTTTTTTTTAAATATTCTATACTAGTATTATTTTGAATATAAAATAAGTACCCCAACTATTGTATTGACTGTCTACGTGATGTGTGTCTGTCTTACAGTCCACAAATGTTACGATGTGTTTGTTTCTCCCGTTTTGTTGTTGTTGTTGTTCTGCTATGTCTTTTCGTAAGTGTGATTGACGATTCAGAAATGTACTTTGTTAAATTCTGATGAAATGCCTACATTTAAAATTTACACAAATTGAGTTTATCACATTTTTTCACACACAATTGCAACAGAGAATATGAAACCTAAGTATGAGTTATAAATACATGCATATTTATTTCTTCCTTGAATTTTTGTCCAACAGGAACGCGTGGGCATCCATGTCTCACAAACACGTACCTAGCTGCTTTACTCGTATATCAGAAACTTATATAAAGTTTCAGGAAATATTGCTCATTTTTATGTTCTGATTCTAGTCACCAAAACCAGTAAACTGCGTGATACATATTTCTATTTTAGGTCGCACTATGACTCAATCTTTTGTTTGTCTGAGTTCCAATACTTCTACTACTATTCCATCTCCACAAGAAAGGAGAATCCTATATAAAAATAACCTCGGGGAAAAGAAAGTTATTATTCCTGCTGATGCTTTGCATGACCAAGTGAGACAGACCATACTAAGGTAAATATGTTTTCAAAAAAGTAATGAAAGTTGATTGGCAGATCTTTGAAATGAAGGAAACGATTGACGTGCATGTGAATAAATGCTTGTATGTCACGTTCTAAATCTGAGGAGAATGAACTGTAAAAACAAAAAGTTTCAGCAGGTAGGTACTCTGCAACTCTGTTTCCGACTCTAGTTTGTTGCTCCTCGAGTTACAGATGCAGCCATAATAGAGCGAAATCAAGTTGGTTACTTATTCCTTATTCCTTATTCCCGATTCAATTAGGAATAAGCAACCAGTTACTTATTCCCGATTCAAATATTTTCACATACATTTGAATACTTATTCCTGATTCACACCGACTTTTTATATCTTCATTATTCCCAATTCAGTATGTAACTGGTTACCACTTAGTTAATGCAGATGAAAGCTCATTAGGGCATGCATTAGTGTAATCCTAACCTGACTGGAGAAATGTGAGTGCTATATAAAGCTGAATATAGACAGATCAGGGACTATATGTAGGAATGGTTTAGGATATTGATAGGAATACGTGTTTTGTAATTTGATATAGGATTAATTAGTTGTATTAGGCATTTGGGTCGTGTCTTGTGATGCATGGCGTTAAGTATTAGTATTTGGATTCGAAAAGCTTACTAATGACGCAAGTACAAGGGAAACCACAAAAAACACACAAGTGTGAAATTGGAAATTTCTCTTGTGTGGTCGTCATGTCCTTAGAGGAGAATTTTATGTGGAGTATTTACGATTTTAAGAAGCCTTCATTTGACTTTGAATATTGTCCTGAAGTCCTTGGAACTGGGGAACTTTGCATACTTGTAACCGATTTCCAGAAATCGGGGTTACATAAAGGGAAGTAGAGGGCGGGTAAAGCACATGCTGCAAGAAGATTATATCTTACTTATACAGTTTGGTCGTTAAGTATCACCTTTAAAGAGATTTGACAAGGTCCCTTCTTGACATGTTATCTCTAGAGTATAGTATAATCACGAAAGAAGTCCAGAGGAATTTCGTTGAGCCGATTTCGAGAAATCTGCTAGATGACAGAGGTCTCGTACGACACATGATGTGAGATTAAAACATAGACCTTTCTTTGACATTTTATCTCTAGGGGATAGAGGTCCAGCCATGAAAAATGCCTGACGAATTTCATCGAGAGGAAACAGCGAAATAAGGGACGCCCTATGTGTAACTGGTATTAACCCCCTCCCCCTTAAAAAACCAACAAAAACAACAGCAACAAGCAAATGTTAATATATTGTATCGATAGTGTGTATTAATTGAACACCTGCTAAGAGGATTTTGATTTCAACGTCTCTCGCATATTATTTAACTAGGTACACGGTCTAACAGTAGAAAAAGTATTTTATTTTTTTAAATTCGTCGAGGCGATTTCGAGAGATCTACGGCTAGATGAAGGTCGAGTAAGACACATGCCGTAAGAACATTATATTGTCAAACCCTGGCGCGATTCTCGCTAGAACTCATAAGTTTACCCTAACTTTCCAAAGACTTCCATACAACTTCAGTTGTAAATTAGAAAGCCCGACGTGTCCATTCTATACCTAAATTTTACTCTAATTAATGCAAGACCACAGATAAAACAACCTGCCAAATATCTATCAACCGCACATCTGCATGGCTTATCTTCATCATGTTTCCGTACCGCCAACCGTTCACGCCTTAGAAAATGTACGAGTATCCCCTAACACTGGGAACTATTTTAACTCCGCCACCTTATGCCAGTCAATGTATGCTTTCCAGACACATTTCGCCAATATAACTGCACCACATTTGCCCCCATGGCGACATAAACGGTATCTGCCAAGTCCCTTCTTATTTATTCCTTTGTGTATTTTATCAGTTTCCTACCGTAAATACTGCCCTTGCAGCCACACCACCAATGTTCACCACTAGATTTTAATATGGACTATCTTACGACAGGGACATTCATTCGGTTTTGGCCTGCATTCACTACTGGTGAACCATGGCATCATGGAAACTCACTAACATTTCACTCCGTGACGTTTGCTCCTAATAATTGGCTAGTTATTTCGGGATAGGAATATTTCGATTGCGCTGAATTCCAATAATCACACAAGTAATCACACAAATCTAAGAATTCCTTAAAACGGAGCGCTAGAACCAAATGTGCATACTCCATATTTATTACAATATCTTTATACAGATTTGACATCGAACCTTCTTTGATATTTTATCTCTAGGATATAGAGTCAACTCTCGAAGGAAGCCTGACGAATTTCGTCGATAGCAAACCGCGATATAAGGGGCGTCCGATGGGTATCTGGTATGAAAAACACGCATAGATTAATAGACTGAATCAAGAGTTTGTACTAATTGAACCTCTAATTAGAGGATTTTGATTTCAACGCCTGTTGGACAGTACCTAGTTAGGCACCCGTGCCAAAAGTTAATTTTTTTTAATTTTTTTATTTATAAATACGTAGAGTTGATTCAGAGAAAGTCGCGGCCACATAAAGGCGGTCGGGTACAACACATTCCGTATGAAAATTGTATTTTACGCATATATTTGGGCCTTTGAGTACCTTCTTTATAGAGTTTGACATAGAGCCTTCTTCGACATTTTATCTGTAGGAGGATTTAATCTATCCACGAAAGAAGTCATGACGAATTTCGTCGAGAGGAAACAGGGAAATATGGTACGCCAGATGGGTATCGGGTATGAAAAACACGCAACTGTTAATAGACTGTATCAATATTTTGCATTAATTGACCCCTTACTTAGAGGATTCTGATTTCAACGTCTCTTATAGAGTATCTAAATAGGACGCCATTCTAACAGCAGAGCCGATTTCGAGATATTCGATGTAAGAGAAAGTAGGTGGAGTACAACATATACCGTTGTACAGTTGGGCCATTACTTCCCCTCTTTAGAGTTTCGATATGGACCCTTCTTTAACATTTTATCTCTAGGGGATAGAAGGCATCCACAGATAAAGTCCTGACGAATTTCGTCGTGTGGTAAGAGTGAAATAAGAGGTATTCGATGGATACCTGGTGTGAAAAACACCCAAATATTCATAGATTGTGTCAATAGTTTGCACTAATGGAACCACCACTTAGAGGATTTTGATTTAAACGCCTCTTTGTCATTATCTAACTAGAGACCCGTTCTATTAGTATGAAAATACAGAAAAAGATTGTTCAAGCTAAATTTGAGAAATGCGCGACTAGATAATGGCGATCGAGTGCTACACATGCCGTAAGATTATATCTTACGTTTCATTTGGGACACTACGTCACCTTTTCATTGAGTTTTGACATAGACACTTCATTGATATCTTATATTTCGGGGATAGAAACCACCCACAAAGGAAGTCCTGATGAATTTCGTCGAAACGAAACAACGAAATAAGGGGTGCTCTTTGGGTACCGGGTATGAAAAACACGCCAATGTTAATAGATTGTATCACTAGTTTTTACTGATTGTACTCCGACTTAGAGGATTTAGATTTCAACGTCTCTTGGACAGTATCCAAATAGGCACCCGTTCTTACTGTAGGAAATGTGTAAAGAAACTTCTTCGAGCCAATTTCGAGAAATTCGCAGTTGGATAAAAATGATCGAGTACAACACATGCCGTCAGAAGATTACATCATACCTAATCAGGTTGTTGTGCCATTACGTCCCATTTTAAAAGTTTTGAGATGGACCACTCTTTGATGTTTTATCTCTAGGGGATAGATCCATCCACGATGGAGGTCCTCACGAATTTCGTCTAGAGGAAACGACTAAATAAGGGGTGTCCGATGGGTATCGGGTTTGAAAACCACGCAAATGTTAATAGATTGTATCACTAGTTTGTACTGATTGTTCTCCAACTTAGAGGATTTTTATTTCAACATCTCTCAGACATTATATAATTAGGGACCTGTTCTAACAGTAATCAAGTTTTGAAGAAAATTCGTAGAGCTAATTTCGAGAAACTAGCGGCTAGATATAGAAAGTCGAGCAGAACACATGCTGTAAGCTTATATCCTACGTTTACATATTGGCCATTACGTACCCTTTTCACTGAGTTTTGATATTCACGTCTAGGGGATAGCGACCACCAACGACGGAAGTCCTAATGTATTTCGTTGAGAGGAAACAGCGCAATAAGGGGCGCCCGTATATGTCCCGTGTATGAAATGGACGCAAATGTTAATAGATTGTATCATTAGTTTGTACTAAGAGTACTCCAACTTAGTTGATTTTGATTTCAACGTGGCTTGGTCGGTATTTAAACAGTAGGAATTTTTTAAGAAAATTTGTCTAGCCGATTTTGAGAAATTTTCGGCTAGATAGGATAAGTCGAGTACAACGCTTGCCGTCAGAAGATGATATCATACATATAGTGTTGGGTCATTACGTCCCCTCTTAAGATTTTGACATGTACCTTTCTTTGATATTTGATTTCTAGGGGATAGAGTCCATCCACGAAGGGAGTCCTGACGAATTCGTCAAGAGATAGGAGCGAAATAAGGGGCGAACGGTAAGTACGGGGTATGAAAAACACGCAAATATTAATACATGGTATCTATAGTTTTACTAATTGTACTCCAACTTGTGGAATTTTTATTTCAGCTGCTCATGAACAGCGTCTCATTAGTGATCCATTCTAAAAGTAGTAACATTTTAAAGAAATTTCGTCGAGCCAATTTCGAGAAATTCGCGACTAGATGAAGGAGGTCGAATACAATACATACCGTAAGAAGATTATTCTGACGTATTCAGTTGGGCTATTGCTTCCCCTCTTAAGAGCTTTGACATGGGCCCTTTCTTAGATATGTTATCTCTAGGTGATAGAGTCCACTTACGATGAAAGTCCTGACGAATTTCGTTGAGAAGAAACATGGAGAAAAGGGGCGTCCTATGGGTACTGGGTATGAAGAAACCTCAAATCTTAATATATGATATCAATAGTTTGTACTAATTGAGTTTCTACTCAGAGGATTTTTATTTCAACGCCTCCTTGACATTATCTAGTTAGTGACCCGTTTTTACAGTACGAAAAATTTGAAGAAAATTCGTCGAGCCCATTTCAAGAAATTCGCAGCTAGATCAAGGAGGTCGGGAACAACACATACCGTAAGAAGATTATATCTTATGAACACAGTTGGGCCATTACGTCCCCTCTTTAGAGTTTTGACTTGGACCCTTCTATTATATTCTACCTCTAGGAGACAGAGTACATCTACGAAGGAAGTCATGACCAATTTCGTCGAGAGGAGTCAGCGATATAAGTGGGAGTAGGCTATACGACCCGGGTATGATAAAACGCAAAAGTTAATTGATTGTAACAATAGTATAATAATTGTACTCAAATTTAGAGGATTTTGATTTCAACGTCTCTTGTACAGTATCTAAATCGGGACCCGGTCTAACAGTATGAAATGTTTGAAGAAAAGTCTTCGAACCGATTTCGAGATTTCGTGGTTAGACACATGAGTTCGAGTGATATGTTATCTCTCGAGGATAAAGTCCACTAAAGAAGGAAGTCCTGACGAAGTTCGTCGACAAGAAACATATATATAAGGGGCGCCCAGTGAGTGTCGAATATGAACAACACGAACATGTTAATATATCGTTTCAATAATTTGTACTCCTACTTAGAGGATTTTGATTTCAGCGTCTCTTGGACAGTATCTAAATAGATACCCGTCCTAGCAATAGGAAAACTTTCATAAATATTCCTCGAGCCGATTTCTAGATATCAACGGCTAGCTGAAGGAGGTGTGGCTTATTACATGCCGTAAGAAGATTATACCTTACGTTTACATTTTGGCCAATGCGTCCACCCATTCTAGAGATTTGACATAGAACGTTCTCTGATATTGTATCTCTAGTGTATAGATTCCATCCACGAAGGAAGACCAGTCGAACTTTGTCGATACTAATCAGCGAAATAAGGGGCGCGCTATGGGTACAGGGTATGAAAAACAAGCAAATGTTAATAGATTGTATCAATAGGTTGTACTAATTGTACTCCTACTTAGCGGATTAGATTTCAACGTCTCTTGGACATTACGAAAACAGAGATCCGTTCTAACAGAAGGAAATGTTAGAAGTTACTTTTCTAGCCTATTTCTAGGAAATCACGGCTAGATAAAGCAATGAGAGCTCTACACATGCTGTAAGATTATATCTTTTCAATTTGAGCCATTACGTCCCCTCTTTATTCGATTTTTACATGGACCCTTCTTTGATATTTTAACCCTAGGGTATAAAGTCCACTAACCAAGGACGTCCTGACATTTCGTCGAGAGAAAACAGCGAAATATGGGCGCACTATGGGTGTGGGGTATGAAAAATACAAAAATGTTAATAGATTAATCATTTGTACTAATTGTACTCCGGATCAAAAGACTGATTTGGACGTTTCTTGGACAGTATCTAATGAGGGACCCGTCCAAGCACTAGGACAATTTTCCAAAAATATTCGTCTCACCGATTTCGAGAAATTCGCGGCTAGATAAAGGGGTTCGGGCCGAACACATGCCGTAAGAAGATTTTATCTTACGTATAATGTTGGGACATTACCTCCCCTCCTTAAAGAGTTTCGACATGGACTCTTCATTGACATTTCATCTCTATTGGACCTAGGAAGCAAGGATATGAATCATCCAAATAAAGGGCATTCTTAGGGTAATGGGAATGAAATACACGCATAATATAGATCAATCTGAGCAATAATAAATTATAATTTGTACTAATTCAACACAGACTTAGAGGCATTTGATTTAAACGCCTCCTGGAAAGTATCTAGCTAGGGATCTGTTGCAGCAGCAGGGAAGTTTAAAGAAAATTCATCTCTGCTGTATAGAGGGGTTTGAGTACAACACAGGTTGTACGGAGAATATATCTTGCGTACACCCATGGCTATTACGTCCCGTCTTAAAAGAGTTTTGACAAGTACCTTTCTTTGAGAATTTATGTCAGGGGATAGAATCGACCCGCGAAGGGACGCCCTATGGTTACCGGTATGAAAAACACGCACAATTAGGATCTATTGGATCAACATCTTTTCTAATATGACACAAATTTAGAGGATTTTGATTCCAACGCCTTTTCGGCGGTATCTAGATTTGTATATGTTCCAACATTAGGAAAACTGTAAAGAAATTTCGTCGAGCCGTTTTCGAGAAATGTTCGGCTAGATCAAGGGGTTTTGGTACACTGCAAGACATAATGAATATCTTACCTATACAGTGGAGACATTACGTACCCTCTTGAAAGAGTTTTGAATTGGATCCTTCTTTGACATTTTATCTCATGGGGGGATAGAATCGACCCGCGAAGACCGTTCTGACGAATTTCGTCTACAATAATCAGGGAAATAAGGGGTACCCTATGGGTACTGGGTATGAAAAACACGCACAATGAGGATCTATTGGATCAATCATTTTTAATCTGACCACTACTTAGATGATTTTGTTTTCAACGCTTCTTCGGCGGTATCAAGATTTGTGTATGTTCCAACAGTATGAATTTTTTTTAAAAAAAAAATTTGGTCGAGGCGATTTTGAGAAACGTTTGGCTGTATAACGGGTATGGGTACACTGCGTGCCGTAAGAAGATTATATCTAACGTATACAGTTGGGACATAACGTTCCCTCTTTGAAATGGACATTTCCTTAAGATTTTATCTCTGTTGGATAGAGGCGACCCACGAAGGAAGTCCTGATGAATTTCGTCGACAAGAATCAGTGAAATTACGGGGTTCCTATGGTTACTAGACATGAAAACATGCACAATGTTGATCGATTGGTTGAATATTTTTACTATTTGAACCCCTTCTAAAAGGATTTTGATTTCAACGCTTCTTCGGCGATATATAAACCGGTGTCGTTTCCAACAGGAGGAAAATTTTAAGGAAAATTCATAGAGCCGATTTCGAGACTTTCTTGGCTAGATAAAGAAGTTGGGTATCACACATGCCGTAAGGATATTATATCTTACGTGTAAAGTTGGGATATTACGTACCCTCTTAAAGAGTTTTGACATTTACTCTTCTTTGACATTTTATATCGAGGTGATAGAGGCGATTTGCGAAGTAATTTCCGTTTCATATAAGCTAATTTTAGTTTCGTTAACGTTTATGTTTAATTTTAAACGTTGGCGGGCTTTGAAGTGCTGTCTAGCGTCTTAGTTTGGGTCACGTCATTCCACCTGGATATATATGCGTACCAGCTGTTGCTGAAATGGACGTGTGTTATGAAGCGGTATTATGTAAAGACGTCCCTTTCAAGTGAAGCAGTATAACCACCCAGCGGAGCAAGCATATTTGGTCGTAGTTCGCCGAACAGGAAAAGGCGATGCTGGTGAATTTAAAAAAGTGTATTGACAAGGACTATCGTCCACCAGGAAACAGGCTCGTCCAAGAAACGCGGAAATCTTGCGACAGTACACATTTTAACTGATAATATAATTTGTCTCATCATTTCGCACTGTTCGTCTCTCTGTGTGTCGATCTTGATCGAGCAACGACGCTCGACCACGACCTTGTCGGCAACACAGTCATTTACACTGCCGGCGACTGCGACCAAGTCAGCGACACAGTCGACAACTCTACGACTCATTCGGGGACCCAGTCGGCGACTCTGCGACCAAGTCAGCGACACAATCATCGACTCTGGGACCCAGTCGGTGACTCTGCGACCAAGCCTTTAGACCCAGTCGGCGACTCTGCGACCATGCTGGCGAACCTCTCGGTGACTCTGCGACAGTCATCGACACAGTCGGCGACTCTGAGACCCAGTCGGCGACTCTGCGACACAGTCAGCAACACAGTCGACGATTCTGCGACTCATTCGGAGACCCCATCGACGACTCGGTGACCACAGGACACCCAGTCGACGACTCTGCGACTCACAGACAACCCACTAGGTGACTCTGCGACTCACTCAGCAACCCATTCGGCGACTCTGCGACACAGTCAACGACTGTGCAACCCAGTCTGCGACCCTGCGACACAGTCAGCAACACAGTCGACGATTCTGCGACTCACTCGAAGACACAATCGGCGACTCGGCGACTCAGCAACCCTGTCAGCCACACAACCAGAGACTGAGCGACCCAGTCAGCGACTCAGTTGACGACGCAGTCACCGACCACAGGAGAATCCAGTCGGTGTCTCAGCGACCCAGCTACTCAGTCGGCGACAAGATGAAATAAATAAGACGGTATCCCAATGGGGTCGAAGTCTGTCGCACTCTTGACCACCAGTACTCAGAGTGATTCAACGGGGTATCACTCCAAATACAAAGACCTATCCAAAAGAACCAGAGATAGCTAGACTAGATGCGGAGTAGCCGAGCCAGTATCCGCTACAACAATTTGACCCAATTAAAAACCTACTTAGAGGATTTTTATTTCAACGCCTCTTCGGCGGATTCCATATAGGTATGTATTCCAACAGTAGGCAAAGTTTGACGAAATTTCGATGAGCTGATTTTGAGACATTTGCGGCTATAAAAAGGGGATCAGGTAAAACACATGCTGTAAGAAGATTTTAAATTACGTATACAGTTGGGAAATTACGTACCTTTAAAGAGTTTTGACATGGACCCTTCATTTGATATTTTATTTCTGAGATAGAGCCCACCAAGGAAGGAAGTCCTGACGAATTTCGTGGAGACGAAACAACCTGAGGGGAACCGGGTATGAAAAACACGCAAATGTTAATAAACCGTATCTATAGTTTGTTCTCGTTAGACGCTTACTTAGAGGATTTTGATTTCAACGCCTCTTCCAGTTTCGAAACAAAACTCGTTTCTAACAGCAGAAACATTTTAAAGAAATTTCGTCCAGCCGATTTCGAGAAACTCTCGACTAAATAAAGGAAGTCGAGCGGAAGACATGCCGTAAGATTATATAGATGTGGGCCATTACGTCCACTCTTTATACAGTCTTTCTTAACATGAACCCTCCATAGATATTTTATTATCTAGGAGATAGAAGTCCACCTACGAAGGAAGTCCTGACGAATTTCATGGAGACGAAACAGCAAAATAAGGGGCGCCTTAAGGGGCACCATCTGTGAAAAACACGCAAAACGTGGATGGAATTGAGCTATAACTTTATTTAATTGGACAATGACTTAGAGGACTTTGATTTCATCGCCTCTTGGAAACTATCTAGTTTAGGATCAATTCCAAAAGTAGGAAAAGTTTGGGTACAACACATGCCGTTGGAAGATTATATCTGATGCATACAATTGGGACATTACGTCCCTTATTTACATAGTTTCGACATGGATCCTTATTTGATATTTATCTCTGTGCGATGGAGTCTACCTACGAAGGAAGTCCTAATGAATTTCGTGAAGAGGAATCAGCGAAATAATGGTCACCCTGCGGGTGTAAGTATGAGAAACACGCAGAATGTGTATCAATTGTATCAATATGTTTACTAACTGAACTCCGACTTAGAGACCTTTAATTCGACTTAGAGCCCTTTTTTCAACGCCTCATCGGGAATGTCTAGCTTGGTATCTGTCAAACCTGTAGGAAAAGTCTGAAGAATATTTGTTGAACCGATTTCACGAAATTGTCCGCTAGATAAAGGGGTTGGATACAACGCATACCGTAAGAAGAATTTTCATAGATTTTTTTACATGGACCGTTCTTCG
Organism: Sinohyriopsis cumingii; assembly: GCA_028554795.2. Classification (NCBI taxonomy): domain Eukaryota; kingdom Metazoa; phylum Mollusca; class Bivalvia; order Unionida; family Unionidae; genus Sinohyriopsis; species Sinohyriopsis cumingii. The sequence continues at coordinate 83,360,833 of CM068825.1, forward strand.
ATACTTTATCTCTAGGGGTCAGCGTCGACCCACGACGAATTTTTTCGAGAGGAATCAGCGAATTATATCTAATATATCAATAATTTGTAGTAATCTGACAACTACTTACAGGATTTTGATTTCAACGCCTCTTGGACAGTATCTAGCTCAGGATCTGTTGCAACAGTAGGAAGACATAAAACTAATTCGTCGAGCTGCTTTCGAGAAATTCACGGTTAGATAAATGTGGCCTGGTACAGCACATGCCGTGAGAATATTATATCTTATGTATACAGTTGGGCCCTTACGTCCCCTCTTTAAGCATCTTTGACATGGGCCCTTCTTTGACATTATATATATATATATATATATATATATATATATATATATATATATATATATATATATATATATATATATATATATATATATATATATATATCCACGAAGTATGTCCCAACGAATTTCTTCGAGAGCAATTACCCAGAAATAAGAGGCGCTTTTTCGGTACCAGATATGAAAAATCCACTTTTAGCATAGATTATCTCAATACCTTGTACTAATTGTAACCCTACTTAGAGGATTTTGATATCGGCGTCTCTTGGATAGTATCTTGGTAGGGGCCCGTTTTAACAGTAGAAAACTTCTGAGAATTTTCGAGCCGATTTCGATAAATCCGGAGCTCAATACACGGTCGTTATAACGATGACCACTAGGAGATTGCCTCTTTTGTCCTTATCTGGATCCTACGGTTCTTGCTTAAATGACCTCGTGATCGATCTTTCTTTTGAAAGATTGTACATATGGATATGTTTGACTCCTACATGATGTATTGACAGCATTAATCGAGAACAAAGGGATCAATAGAAAAGTCGTTATGGATATTCGCAGTATTGAAGCGTTACAGCCCTTTAGCAGATTTTAGTAAAACTTTGCGAAGCAGGTGTTGGTTTAAATCGTATATACACATGGACCATTGAATACCCCTATAAAGAGTTTTACATTGGCCCTTCTAGAGTTTGTTATGTCTGGGAATATGCTGAAACCACGAAATAAATCTTGACGAGGTGAAAGGAAACAGTGAAATGGGGGGGGGGATTTCTGGGTATCGGATATAAAAAACACATTCAATGGTTATCGATTGTATCAATTTTTTTGTACCTGCAGATACTGTACTTCGACAAGTTTGATTTCAGAGCCTCTTGGAGAATTTTTATCTCTGGATCCGTTCCATTACTGGATAGATGAATTGAAAATGGGTGGGTCCGATTTCTAGAGGTTTTGGAACTGAATATATATTATGTATAACAAAGCTATTGCTGCCAGGGCGGCGGTGATCGCGGCGCAGATAGCTACCTTCAAGGCCGCCGCTAGGCGCCTTAGCTGGGCAGGCCCTAAGGTCCATCAACCGAAGCGTTGAAGGAAAGAGCATGGGGCGATGTCGAGCAACATTTACAACTTTAACCGGCTCCGGCTCGCCCAACCCGAAAACACTTCTCCGGTGTCTGCCTGCGCGACGAGCTGACTCGTCTGCCATGGTGAGGTGAACAAAGGCCGGCATTGTCAACTTCGGCAACTCGCAAAATTGTGTGACCCATTGGATGGTTTTGGCTCGTGAGTATAGTCGAGTGCCGCCGCCTTGACCACGGCGTAGGTTAATACTCTCTGTTCAGAAAATGTACGAAGGGCCGATGGCGATGCTAATTGCGCTCGAAAACGCCTCGACGACTGGTGCGCTGATGTAGACGGCGATGATTCCTCTCAGTGGCCACTTGAAATAGGTCGGATTACGGCATGTAGTCCATACCGGCGGTCATCTTCAGACGCTCTCAGACATACAGACCACGCCCTCCTAAGTGAAATGGCCAACCTCGCCAAGTACGTGAGAAGTTCATCGAGACCGCCAGTATATCAAAACTCTCTAACGCAGAATCTTTCATTCCTACTGACGTATGGCGTAGTGGTTTAGTTAAGATTATATAAAGAGGGGACGTAATGGCCCACATGTATATAATCTTACGGCATGTGATCTGCTCGACTTTCTTTATTTAGTCGCGAGTTTCTCGAAATCGGCTCGACGAATTTTCTTTAAACTTTTTCTGCTGTTAGAAAGGGGCCTTATTTCGAAACAGTATAAGAGGCGTTGAAATCAAAATTCTCTAAGTACGGTTTCCATGAGTACAAACTATTGATACAGTTTATTAACATTTGCATGTTTTTCATACCCGGTAACCCCTAAGGCGCCCCTTATTTTACTGTTTCATCTCACGAAATTCGTCAGGACTTCCTTCGTAGGTGGACTCTATCTCCTAGAGATAAAATATCCATGGAGGGTTCATGTCAAGACTGTATAAAGAGGGGACTAATGGCCCACATGTATATAATCTTACGGCATGTGATCTGCTCGTATTCCTTTATTTAGTCTCGAGTTTCTCGAAATCGGATCGCCACATCTTCTTAGCTGCACTGTTTCTCCTTATACCATTTCCTCAAGGTATCGGTAGTATTTCACGCCTTGAAAATATACAACTCAATTACCTATTCAGGGAACTATTTTGCCTGCACTACCTCAGGCCATTCAAATTATGCTTTAAAAGCCTCGTTTCGCCTATAACCTTCTACCATATCTACCATTATAATAATAACACTAGACGTCTCCATACAATGGAATCGTCCCTTCTGAATTACTCTGTTGCACAATTTACCAGTCCCCCATCACGAATACTGCACATACACTGACATAATCGTTGCATATAGTTAGGTTTTAATAGGGACTACTGATCTCCATGGACACGTATGGTACTCTAACCTGAACTCATCATAAAATTAAACCATCCATCCTGGAATATCATCAACACTGCAGTCTGTGATGTTTTGCCCTAGCAAATGGCTGATTAATCGGGCTGAGGACACCTCCCAAAATCAACCAAGTGATCACTCAAATCTATGAAATCCTTAAAATGGAGAGCTATATGCAAATGGCTCATACGCCAAAGTTATTACATTATCAGCGAGGGGTCTGTGTAAAATCTGTGTAAAGAGGAGATGTATTGGCTCAAATGTAAACGTAATATAAAGTCTTACGTCATGTGTTGTGCTCGACTAACTTTATCTAGTCGAGAATTTCTCGAAATTGGCTCGATGTGTTTTCTTCCACTTTTTCTTTCGGTTATTTACATAATATCCAAGAGGCGTTATAATAAAAATCCTATTAGTAGAGGTTTAGTTAGCGCAAAAGTTTGATACAATCTATGAACATTTTAGTGTTTTTCATACCCGGTACCCATCGTTGTTTCCTATCGACGATATTCGTCAAGACTTCCTTCGTGATATAACATATCAAGGAAGGTCCATTGTCAGAACTCTCTAAAGAGGAGACGTAGAGGCCCAACTATATTCGTAAGGTATAATATTCTGATCGCATGTGTTGTGCTCGACCTCTTTCATATATCCGCGAATTCGTTGATATCGTCTAGACTAATTTTCTTCTAAGGTTTCCTACTGTTGGAATTGATTACTCGTTACCGACTGTCAAACAGGGGTTGAAATCAAAATTCTCCGAGTAAGGGTTCAAGCATCGCAAAGTGTAAAGGCGGGGATGTTTTCCCTGGTGGGTGTCCCGCCAAATTTGGTTTTCGTTATCTAGGGGTTGACCGCCCTCGATGTTATTGCCCGGTTCGAGTAAATATAAATATAAGTGGTCAAACTTATAGGTGAAGTAGATAGAGATCTGATCAGATATATAGAACAAACCAACACGAGCCCCCGTACATGTAAACAAACAATTTAATTAATTATATAAAAACACTGTGAAAATTCATTACATCAGGAATATACTCTGCTTTTAGAAATTACACTTTCACCGAATTACAAAGAAAACGCAAATAGATTTAAATAAAATAGCCGATCTGTTTACTGATAGATTTAGTTCATCATAGGATCGAGTGAACAATCGAAGTCAACGTCTTGTACGATTACATAACCTGCTCGTCCTCAGTTTGTTCTGCTTCCACTGTAGCTGTTCAGAACCTTGGATCTCAGGATGTTACTTTCCACCATCCGTCTCAGGATACTCTCAGAATACGTTTCAGAAATTAATACGTCGCAGGATTACTTGACAGGATTGTACGTCCCACTGCACTTCTCTCTATACTTCTCAGTATATGTCTCAGGGTAACGTCTCATCATACGTCCCAGGATAATACGTCTCAGGAGCTATTTTCTCCCTTTTAAATAAATATAAATAGAGACAACCTAAATTTCATGTTATTTATGATACAGGGGATTTTGTATTATTCTCCCTCGGTATCAGATTTTACTATCAGTGATAGACAGATGCTAAGGCTATCAATCGACTCCACATGTTCTATAATGACCCTAATTAGTCAAATGGCTAATTCTTACTCCTTGACCCTACACATTAACGTATCATACGAGCCTGGGGTTCTGAGCCAGCCTCAATTTACCCAGCGAATAAATGGGATACATTACATCAATAACTAAATCATTTCAGTCAATACACACTTACTCTTAATCATACGTGAAATCTTCTCAATTCGGCAAATTCACACGGATTCTCGTAATCATATTAACTAATGTAATGCATTAAATCCTTAGAACCTAATTCTTATGCAAACAAGACGACAAATTCAAACAATTCGTCAAACTTATCTAAAGAAGATTAATGTACGACTTCCTATGCATAAACTCAACACAATTATACTTCATAAAGCAAATTATTATACGAAGGTAGAAAAAAGATTCATGCAAATACAAGTAAATAAATTCAGCAAAGCATTATATATGGCATCAACAAATTACATGGAATTGTCACACTACCTTTGCTTTCAACGTTCCTCCCTCTAATCGGCAAATTAGTTTGTCGGTTCCTTTCGACAACAGTCCTCTTTTTGACAACAGTTCTTTTACAAGGGAATTTCTTGCAAATTCCTCCCTGAGTCCTACTCTTGGGTTTCCTCTTGCAGGAAAAGCATAGACTGATTAAAATTTCTGATGTGGCAATTTTAAAACCTAGAAAATTTTGCGTGGGATACACGCCCGTTATTTAACGTAACCAATCAGAATCAAATATCTCTGCCGCCTTTTTTTCGGAGGCGCCAAAGTCGGGGTCAGCTTGACCTGGTAGGTTGAGTAACGGAGTTTCTGCGATTTCTCAATTGTGACAACTTTACCATGAAAATGAAGTTTACCGTGTCCCTAATAGTCCGTCTGGCTGCTGTATAAACAAATGCTTAATTAGAAACAAAATTCTCCCTCTAAAGGACATTACCGTACACGGTAATATGACGATATGATACGGGCCTGTCTCCATAAATATAATTAATGGTTCTCTGGTCTCAACTAATGTATTCTTGTTAGATCGCCAGAAAATTTTCCCCTTCACACAAAGTTTGGCTGCAATCTGTTCATAGATTATAACTGTTTTAAATACTGCTGTTGTTCGTAATGACCCTATTACGTTTTCCGCTTGCATTAGACAAACACCGTCAAAAATGCTTTTGGGAGTCATATATATATATATATATATATATATATATATATATATATATATATATATATATATATATATATATATATATATATATATGTGTGTGTGTGTGTGTGTGTGTGTGTGTGCGTGTGTGTGTGTGTGTGTGTGTGTGTGTGTGTGTGTGTGTGTTTAGAAGATATTGTACAATAATAAATGCCAATATCGTTTTAGAGGTGAACTGTAGGAACCAGATATGGACTGAAGAGGTAATCTGCTAATGGACTTTGTTACAACTATCATATATTCATCTCCGGATTCCAAGAAATCGGGTCGACGAATTTTCTTTAAACTTTTCATACGGTTGGAAGAGATCCCTAACTAGATATTATCAGAGAGGCGTTGAAATCGATATATTCTAGTTAGGGGTTCAATAATAGCGATCTATCTCAATCGATCCAAATTGTGCGTCTTTTTCATACCCGATGCCCATAGGTTGCCCCTTTCTTCGCTGGTTCCTCTCGATGAGGTTCATCAGGACTTCTTTCGTGGATCGACACTACCACCTAGAGATAAAATGTCAGCGAAAAATCCATGTCAAAACTCTTTAAAGAGGAGACGTATTGGCCCACCTATATAAGTAAGATATTATATTCTTTCCGCATATGCTTTACCCCCCCCCCCCATTATGTGGCTCCAATTTCTGGAAATCGGTTAAACAAATTCTTTCAATGACTTTGGCTTATGTTGGAACAGATTCCTGAATAGAAACTGTCCATCAGAAGTTGCAATCGAAATCGTTTAGGTACGGGTTTAATTCGCATTAATATTAGATTTGACTCACACTGAGCGTGTTTCATACACCTACCCGTATGCTTGTTTACCCAGTTCTAAGGACTTCAACACAAGATTCGATGTCAACTGAGGGCTTCCTAAACCCATAGATACTTGAAATAGTTCTTCTCTAAGCACATTATGACCACATAAGATAAATCTCCAATTTCACACTTGTATGTTTTTTTGTGGCTTCACGTTTATTTGAGCCATTAGCAAACTTTTCGAACACAAATACTAATATTTCGCGCCATGTACAACAAGACGCGACCCCAACATCTAACACAACTAATTAATCCTATTTCAAATTACTAATTATGTATACCCACCAATATCCTTACCCCGTCCTCAACATAGTCCATGATTTGTCTCTAGTTAGTTATATATATATATATATATATATATATATATATATATATATATATATATATATATATATATATATATATATATATATATATATATATATATATATATAGCTGGCACCAAAGAACACTCTAATTTCTCTAACTTGGTTAGAATAACACCAGTGCGTACCCTGAAGGGCTTTTAATCTTCAATAAGTAAGTTATAACCTATTACTTATGGAACTGTGAATAAAGAATGAATAATCAACTGGATGTGAATAAGGAATCAGTAACCAAATGTATGTATAAATATTTGAATCGGGAATAAGTAACTGGTTACTTATTCCTTATTCAATCGATAACTGGTTACTTATTCATTATTCAATCGGGAATAAGGAATAAGTAACCAACTTGACGTCATTTCATAACAGAGAAGATACACCATCGCTTGTTGGTGTGAGTTATATCTGCTGTTTTTCTTGATGCAAATATTTCTTTCAAATTTTATCTCTATGTGCACTTCTATTTCACAATATACGGATTTGTTAAGTCATAGAAATTAACTTCCTCTCTACAATGAGAAACTATACAAAATTCCATCTCCAAGTTGTCCCACGCCTCAACATGAAAAGTATATAACAGCTGGAAACGTTTGTCTCTAACATTTACTTAGAATATTGTTTCTTGGCAAATCAAACAATTAAGTACGTATTGCTAAACCATCAAGCTTATGTGTGAGTGGGAGTGGTGGAAGCTAATATTTGTTGGACCATAAATTATGTGTTTAAGTTCCTATTGCATTTTTAAATAAAATATTCCACAAAATAACAGTTCAGAAACACTATGTAAAATTTGAAATCTTCAGATTCAGTAGATATGGTCTATTTTATTTATAGACACAACTGTATCCTTTTTTGCGGTTAGTTTTAATACTCTACTTGTATGACCAGGTGTTTTTCTTAACGTTTAAGCGGACAAGTAAGATTTGGTTGAACAAGCTATGTCCTACGGTTTACTTGTCAAAACCAAGTAAAAGTATAAACCAATTTTAGATACGTTAACAAAACAATATTATCTGAGCAAAAATAGTTGAACGAAGAAGTTACTGAAATATAAGACTCGATGGCGATTCTTCTCAGTACTCAACATCATCCATTCAATATTTCCAGCTTTAATCAACCTTCTAAATCAATTTAACCATATCTCTATTTCTGATATCCTAACGCCAAACAATCACAGTACATAATAGTTTTAAAATTGAGTTTAAAGGTGAACATTGATATAAAACTGTTATCCGTAAGTAGTTAAGTGGGATACCCTAGGGACAATGGGAATTAGCATTAAAAACACCCCTGGGACACTCTAGGGACAATGGAAATTTAACATGGAGAAAAATCGTGGGACAATCTGGGGACAAGGGGAATTAGCATTACATGGGAATAGAGTTTGGGACTGTCTAGGGACAAGGGGAATTGAACATGGTGGGACTATCTAGGGACAATGATGGTAGAGGGTCAAACACAACAGAGACAGAAACATACATACACTAGTACAAGCGTGGGATTTATATATAAAGCGTTACCAAGACCTGAAATCTTGCTGGGGTGTTCAAAAATTTGCATAATTGTAATGATGCTATAAATAGCTATAATCAAGGAAATGCTCAACGACAAAATGGATGTGACTAAAAGTAACGCTAAAATGACGAAATTGTCCCAGAATTTAAAGGAAAATAAACATATCCCCGAAAATTAAGTTACAATGGTTTAGACTAAAATGGATAAAATTAGTAACTACTTACAATATCAACTTCTGTGACGATCGTGAATAAATACCTATGTATCTATAATCAGCTGAAATTCCTATGAAATCCCACTATCTATTTATAGCTCCAACTTGTGGGTTTTTCCTTTGGAAAATCCCACTATCTTTTTATAGCCTCAGCTTGAGTGACGTTCCTGTTTATGAATTCTAGTATATATGTATAGCTACAAAATGTGGAAATCCCCAAGTCGATATTTATAGTCTCAAAATTTCCAGCGTCAGTGACGTCACTGTACTGAACACTAGGGGATAAACGGCAACAGTGTTGCAAGTGGCTGACCTGAATACGCGCTACTGTAGGTAGGTAGGTAGAGTGTATCTGATAGGGATAAAGTGAGTTTTATAGGGACAAACAGAGACCAATACACACACACACACACACACACAACATACGCGCGCAGACTCACACACACACACACACACACACACAGAGGGAAAAGGAAAAAACAAACCCCAAATATACTATCAACACAGAAGGGAGATAATACAAACCCCAAATAAACTATCCACACAAACGTACGCGAACGCATACAAACCCCAAATACACTATCAACACAGAAGGGAGATAATACAATCCCCAAATAAACTATCCACACAAACGTACGCGAACGCATACAAACCCCAAATACACTATCAACACAGAAGGGAGATAATACAAACCCCAAATAAACTATCCACACAAACGTACGCGAACGCATACAAACCCCAAATATACTATCCACACAACGTCGCTAACGCATACAAACCGCAAATATACTATCCACACTCGGGAGGAAGAAGAAGAAAAACAACCAAATATGCGATCTACACAACGTACGCGAACACACACACACACACACACACACACACGCACACCACAGAGGGAAGAAGAAGAAAACCATTATACACTATCCACACGCAGTGAAGAAATAACCCTTTATATATATTATCAACAGAGAGTGAAGAAAATAACCCATTATATTCCATCAACACAGAGTGAAGAAGAAAAAGTTTTTTGAAAGCACCTAAGCCCTCACCTGCAATGACCAACTCTGCCAAACATCTACACCCCACCCACCCCCACTCCCAACACTACAAAACCCATTTAACCCTTTATTTTATGGCATCAGTGTGTGATTTAGGAAACATCAAGACACAAAATGATGGACGAATAGACTGACTATTGTTTACGGACTTGCATGCCTAAAGAGCGTGCGTGAAGGAAAACATCCTTCCATTTCAATTCTAACTAAAACATGATCCAGAGGGATAGAGAGAGGTGAAAGAGCACAATTTCATAAAGTGTGAGTAAAAACAAAACACGCCATCCTTATTATACAATGTCAAGACCAAGAGACACTTACGTTTTCTTTCTGGTCTATTCTCTTTTAGAAGGTAGTATGAAATTTCACATCAGGGCCAACGCATCGGCTCACATTGTCAATTTTTCCATTTCCATGTTTTTACTGACACAAGTTCTTCATCATCTTCAATTTCTTCTTCTTCTGAATCCCTCTTCTCTGTTTCGTCTTGTTTTTGTTTCTTCTTTTTTCTCGTAGGGCACTCTGAATTCCAGTGTCCTTTCTCCTGACAACGATATTAGGTATCTTGACTTTTGTCTCTCTTTCTTAGACGAAGCAGGTATTCTGGAGACAAATACCCATTTACCTTTGCA